>WNWU01000003.1:44880520-44886750 GCA_012654045.1 Ptyas mucosa | reverse complement strand
AGCATAGTTCCAAAAACCATACAGATGAGCAAAGCAATAACCCTACACTTTTCTATGATAATCATTTATTTATTAATAAGAAAAAGAATCCCCCTTTAAAAAAATGACTTCATGTTTATGAGTTCTTGTTGACATCATAGATAAATTCAGCAGTTAATGAGGATTACACAATCTGGGAGCATAATATGAACCTCTGAAGGCTTTGCCTGTAGTTCTAATAATTTCCCCAAAGTTGTAGAAGGTCAACAAAAAGCTCATTTTAAATGTTTCCGACTGAAAAATTAGTCTGAAAGTGCAGGTGTCTTACTGATTTTCTTATTTCATTCTGTTTTAAATTTATTAGCATAATACATTATCCTTGAAAGAAGACATTAGGCCACTGAAGAGGAAAACTCTGTTTTTATTGCATATACTTGCAATAAAAAGTTGCTAATAAACATTTTTAAACAAAGGCTTATATAAGATAACTGTCCTACTTTATGGTAATTGCAGTGAAACTCATAATTAAGGTAAATACTAAAAAATAATTAAGGATGTATCCCTTGTTATGGTAGTGCATTTTATGCAATATAATAGCCATATATTTACATTAATTCCTTGTAACCATTTTTATATTTAGTTACAAAGCGCTTGTTTGTAGATATGGTATATTGTGTATGACATGCACTTTTTTAAAAAAAAACATTGATGTAAGTCATCCTCTTAAGAATGTTCACATTCTATCTCCTGGGTTGAAGTTAATGGGAATGCCATTCATTTACTGCATAAAAACTGTGGCCTCTGAATTAGAATTTAGCTCCTGATGCTAAGAGAGACAGTTCTAGGGCATAGAATTCCACTCATCGTGTAATTTTCTAGTTATTGTTAGCACAAATGGCTATTATTCATACTCTGTCTTTAGTGCACATTTCCCCTTTTTCATTTGTATGCTTAGTAAGCCAAGAAAAGTCTCAGAGTAATCTGTACAAATTCTCGTTCCTCAAGCTGTGTTGTATGCTAATCAGTTTCATTTAGGGAAAACATCTTTTCCAACAGCTCCAGTGTCAAGTTGTTCTGTTGTTGACTCGATGGGCAGCACCTGTCTAGTGCAACACCAAGTATAATTTGCACCAAATGGCTATGTTTTACAATGCCAGCATAGTGGCATATTTTTTTTAATTGTCTATCAATAGTTGCATCCCATTGTCTTGCAAACAGAGTGGCCACTTTGCTCCCCAAACCCAGCAAAAAATGAACCCTGAATAATTTTTGGAAGGATCATATTGAATGAATGAATCACCCATGATTCATTGTAATTTACATATTAACAAGCATTAGCTAATTCTTCACATCCTTGCCTTTCTTGTACACACACACACACACATACACACACACACACACACACACACACACACACACGTTGGAATAAGTACTGGTAATTTCAATATATAAAAACTAGTTGGAGTAAACAGTCCACGAGGGGGCATCAGAGGGCATGTTATATCTCCATCTCAGCACACTTCCTCTCTAATAAGAAAAAAGATTCTCTATATAGTAAGACTTCATTTTTGGTACCATGATTCAGTTCCCATCTGGTCTAGAATGGTTTAATCTCTAACCGTATAAGCAATGTCATTCAGTTCCCATAATCAGAAGGTCAAATCCACATCTGGACATCAAAGGCAGGTAACTGATGAAAGTGGCAGATATATATGCTCCTGAAACAGAAGATAAGAATATGCGCAGGATTTGGACTTTGCATTACTTTGCTATATCAAGGTTTGAAATGCTAGCTAATGCAAAATGCAATGGCCAGAATATCTGTTTTATGGATTAGACACGTACAGTAACTGGTTCTTGAAACATCTGTGCTATCTTCCATTTGATGTTGGTTCTTAATGCTGAGGACCAACGAGCCTGGGGCCATGGGTTCAAAAGGCAACTTTCTTCCAAATAAGCCTATCTAAAATTGATTTGTGGTGTGCTATTGTCCTGATTTAAAGAAGTGTGATATTGTTACTTATTCTGCCTAGCAACTTTCCGGTTATGATATTTCCTTTATGGGGGATTAAGCTATCTCTTCTGTACACATTATTATATAATTTGTAATCTACTCTCTGCTTTTCTGATTAAAATAAGGGTATTTTATTGACCCATTTGAGGGAGTTTCTTATAGTTTATAATTTATACTTTTTATTATTTTTATTTGCTCATTGCCTGGAATAAGACTGCCATAAGATAAATGTCGTTTTTTTGCTTCATGGTTTTATTGGAAATTTCCCATTTTCTCCCCAATCTATTGATATTAGGGATGATGGTAGAGGTGGTGTTTTATGGATTTTATGTTGAGGATTTTTAATCCTGTAATCACCCAGAGCCACTGTGTGTGAATTGGGGGCCATATATGTTTGTTTAATAAATGATGATGATGACAACAGCAACAGCAACAACAAATAAGATATATACTGTCAACTTGCAAATGAAATTCACTGTTTTGGAGGAAAGAATAATATCTTCTCCTGAAAATAACATGATAATCTATAACTACAATATATACCAGTCCATCTGGCCAAATATAAAATGTGTCAACTCGCAAAGCATCCCTGGCTTGCTTATGATTTAATTAGGGCATCCGTCGGAACCCTGACAAAATATTTATTACAAAATATTTTAAAAATCCAAAATACTGGTATGTTGTATAGTCTCACTCTCTGCTACTTCTAATTGAACCATTGTTATGTTTAGGTGTGGGTGGATATGCATGCATGTATGTATGTATGGACAATCCAACAAGGGGATCTAGAAGAGTCAAAAAGTAAAAATAGCGGCTGTGATTATGTGACTGAAGCTGTCTTTTTTTAATGTGCATTGTACATAAAGGAGAGGCAGATTCAGTTGTGTAGTCATGGCCACCATCTTGAGCTTTTGATCCTTACTTTGACCGAGTCAGGATCCAAAAATATTTTACATAATAAATAAATACTAATTGTGAAAAGGAATGTTGTCTGATACCTTTTGTTATGGAGAACAAGGAAATGTGCAAAAGGTCTTGAAATGGAGCAAGGAACCAGAAAAAGAAAATGCACAACAGACAATATTTTAAGAGCTGAGCTACTGAACAACTCTATACTTTTTTAAAAAAATGGTGACAATCTAATTGATGCAATCAACTGACAAAAAGCATTAACATAGCTATAATTTATGAAATTATAGTCTAGTAGGACGAAGCAACGGATTTCACAAGTAGCAAAAATACTAGCTTAGGGACATACATAGAAATGTTATAGACTCTAGGCTGCTGAATTGTGGATTGTTGGAACTCATCACAAGCTTCCCAGTATTCTAACACTTTTATTTCCAATCTAGTTTACCATTGCTTCTTAAAATGAGATTGTTTCTACTCATATATGGCTACCTTACTGCAACTAAACGAATATTGAAAGTGCAATAGGAAGTATGGCATTCCAAAAATAGCTTTGGAATGGTTTGGGGCAATAATATGAATAAAAGAATTTTTACCAGATGTGGAAAGAACCAAAATGTAGGTTTTCAATTGGCTTGTCTGGAAAGTTCATTCTACAGATAAGCTGCTTACAACGAAAATATTTTCTTCCCTGAGATCACTCGTCTCTCCTCATTTGATAAAGAATTTTGAGAAGAGCCTCTGATGAGGATCTTATGGCTCAGATATGAATGTAGAATTAGACAGTCAGAATGAAACGGAGATTGCGTTTCTGTAACCTTAACTTGGAATGTATTTCTGTTTCTAGAATCTTTTTTTTAAAGTATTGATATGATAGTGCAGTGGTTAGAATGCAGTATTGCAGGCTAATTCTGCCGACTACCAGCAGTTTGATCCTGACTGGCTCAAGGTTGACTCAGCCTTCCATCCAATGCACGTACATCAGTAGTGGGTTTCAGTTTAGTTTGCTACCAGTTCGCTCGTGCGTGCGCTCGTTGTGCATGCAACACTTCTGCGCATGCCTGCCACCACCACTACCAGTTCGCCCATAGCAACCCACCACTGACATACCTGTGATTCTTATAATGCCAGTGTAGCTTATTTCCATGTAAGTGGCTAATGTACCTTCTTGTGGCCTGACTATTAGTGATTCCTCTAACAAACCAGCTCGTTTTAACCTGCCCCGCTCTGTCTGAACAAAATTGAACAGGATTAGATCTAATACTGGAAGAAGTGCCTCTGCCCTGTATCAGTGAGAATAGAAAGATTCCCCTTGTTGCAATTGTGGTGCTAATATGCTAACTATTAAATATACGATGCAAGATTGCCCACGTTGCGTGTTCTCTGGTTCCCTCGAAGATCAGCAGGAAGCAGTGCCAGAGGCAATCGCCAGGATAGCTGAATTTGACATCCAGTGATGAGGCCGCTATCATACTCCCTAGTGCCGTGATGGCGAACCTATGGCACGGGTGCCACAGGTGGCACGCGGAGCCGTATCTGTGGGCACGCGAGTGTTGCCCTAGCTCAGCTCCAGCACGCATGGGCGCGCCAGCCACCAGATTTTTGGCCCTTCCGGGCCCACTGGAAATCAGGAAATAGGCTGTTTCCAGCCTTCAGAGGACCTTCAGGGGGATGGGGAAGGCAGTTTTCACCCTCCCTAGGCTCCTAGAAAGCCTCTGGAAGCTGGGGAGGGTGAAAAAAGGGCCTACCGGGCCAAAAGCGGGGGGAGCACAGGGGGGGTCATATGTGTGGGGGGACAGGGCGCATTGAATTATGGGTGTGGGCACACATGGGCAGAAACCCCCTGCGCTCCCCCCACTTTTGGCACACGACGGCAAAAAGGTTAGCCATCACTGCCCTAGTGGTTTTGTATATAATTATGTGGATTGTGTGTTTATGTTTACTTCTCTTTTGTCACGTTCTCATCATAGGCGAAATAATGCATAATCTCAGAGACTTAAAGTATGTTACTTTTGGGATCTCAGCTATGTTGATATTTCCTGTTCTAAACCGTTGTAATAGGATAAAAATTAATTGCTAATTTAATAAATACATCTTCTCTCCCACCATATGCCCAAGTGTCATATGTATTTATGGCCCATCATTACTGGGCTTTTCCATTTAATGGGAAGAGAAGCATCCTTCTTTTTGGCTTGGTTAATGAACCAAGGAGGGTCATAATCTTATCTGAAGCATGTTTTGTTCTGCATTGGGCTTAGCGGAATTATAGTACTCAGAGCCTCCAGAGCTAGACCTGATGATTCATCTTCTCTATAAACAAACCCTTGCTTCAAAATGTCACAAAATTTATCTCTGTTTCGTGTCAATCTTTCCCCACTGTAACATCATCAATCAGCCAGATTGCTCTCATTTTTCATTATGTTTCCATAGTGATTTGTCCTGCAAAGTTAAAAATAAAATCCCTGGTCTACAGCTGAAATTTGGAAGGTAGAAATCTCCATAATTGCTTAATAGCTGCCCATATGAGAGAGGTAGAAATAGAGGTAGAAATAGAGAGGAGATGGAATTCAGCAATATATGGGGGGGGGGGGGGGGATTGCTGAATTCCAGATTCCTTCCTAAAGTATGCTAGTTTCCCTCAATATACTGCATAATTCAGTATGTCCTCAAAACTGCTTTGTGAGATATATTCAGCATTAGGCATGCCATTGAATCCTTCGACACTTGAAAACCAAGACAAATAATTGTGAGGTCCAGCACTACAGGTTCTCTTAACAATTTGGGTGTTGAATAAATGGATTTTGAGATGGTGTTGATAAATTGCAAAGCTTGGTATTCTAATTAAAAGAGAGAGAATTCCACCATAGGAGTGACTACAACCAAAACACCTTCTCTTAAATTGTGTCATAGTGAATTCCTGCCAAATGTGATACACTGAAGTGGATATGCCCATCAAAATCTTAATAAGCAGACTGAGACATTGAGAAGAAAGTGATTCATTTGACAGTATTTCTTAGCAACTTTCAGACCTGTGGGCTTTAATTCCCAGAATTCCCCAGCCAGCATGTTGGTAAGGGAATTCTGGGACTGGAAGTCCACACATCTTAAAGCTCCTGAGATTGAGAAACACTGCATTAGCTATTCAGATCCTAAGCTATGTTGGGTTAATATGTCATACTAGTACTTTGAATCTGTCTCAGTCACAATTTAGCAGCCAGTATATAGGTCGGTCGGTCGGTTGGTCGGTCTGTCTGTCTGTCTGTCTGTCTGTCTGTCTGTCTGTCTGTCTCTGTCTCTACCACTCCCTCCCTCCCTCTCTCTCTCTTAC
>WNWU01000003.1:44863020-44878020 GCA_012654045.1 Ptyas mucosa | reverse complement strand
AAATTGACTAAATAAATAAATAAAAAGGAATGGTCCCATCATTTTTTGGCACTGTTGACTCATTGACCATGGTCAGGACTATTGCTCCTAGATCTAATGTCATATGTGGATAGGTTGGGTTTATTATTATTATTGTTCGTCGCACAGTCATCAGAGGTTCAGACTGGATTTGGCATTTGTCCATCTATTGAGTTCTTTCCAAGAACCTGGGGTATTATATACACAGCAATATGAAATCACAGCTGACAGACCTTCATATGCATTGAGTTCTTCCAAGAACCTAGGATGTCTTTATGTATTGGTATAGTGTAGGGGTCGGCAACCTTAAACACTCAAAGAGGCACAAAGGTCATAACTGGAAGCCCCCATTTAATTCTGGAGCTGACCAGAAGTCCGGTTCACCTACCATAGAGTCTCCTCCTAGTGCGGCATCCTTTTTCCTCTGCTGACTGGAAGTCTACTTCCCCCACCATAGAGTCTGTTCCTAGCGCGGCGTCCTTTTTCCTCTACCTGTCCTAACTGAAAGCCCTATCAATTGTGGAGCTGACCTCTGACAGGGAACCGGAGCAGAGGGATGAAAGAGCCACATGCGGCTCCAGAGCTGCAGATTGCTGACCCCTGGTATAGTGTATGTGTGGATCCAAGCAGTGTGGCTTTTTGTAATTGACAGATGGAAATTTTGTCACTGTGAAGATTTTCTAAATGTTGTCCAGGATTTTTTGGTATGGCACCCAGTGTGCCAATAGCCACTGGGATTACCAAGACTGGTTTATGCCATAACCTTTAAACTTTGATACTTTGTGATCTTCTCCAATTCTTTGTCTTCTATTCTACTATCCCCTGGTATTGCCACATCAATTAGCCACACTTTCTTTTCAACCACAGCTAAATATGTTGTGTTATGAGCCAAGATTTATTAGTTTGTATTCGATAATCCAGAATTATCATTATAACTGTTCATCACAAAGTCAGTGAGATACTTAGATTGAATTTGGCATTTTTATCCACCTATTCGATCCTTCCCAAGAACCTAGGATAGGCAGATATTATTGTTCAATAGTTTTAAAGGTATCATCGTAGGATGTAAGATGTTCCAAATAAAGCTGCCTTTTGCAATTGACTGATACTGGTTTTGTTAATGCCAATTTTTTGTTTAGTACTTGGTTTATTTTGTGATTCCACTAGGTCTTGCATGGTATGACCTGCATTAAGACAGGCTTCCCAACTTGATATTCGGTAGATGCAATGGGATGACAACTTCCAGAATTCCCAGCTATGCTGCATGAGAATTCTGGAAATTGATGTTCCAATGCATCTGGAAGGCAACTAACAGAGAATTCTGCCTGTAAGAATATCAGAATATAGGAGAAGGAAACTCAGAGGACACCAAGAATCCAACAGGTCAACCCTGTGCTTTATAAGATCTCTACTATGGCAATATCAGAATGGGCATGGCCATGCCATACGATAGCCCTAAGCAGGAGATGCTGGTGGAGGAACAGATGAAGGCCGTAACCAGTATCTGAACAACAATTACAATCATTTTAAAATGATTTTTAAAATTTAATTAAGGTAACTGCTACATGAACGATGGTTTTAAAAAGCAAACTGTTTTGGATGCCCATTGAGTGTGGGGAAAAATTGAAAGTGAGTAGAAATTAAAATTTTGGATTTCTTGATATCATTTATGAGAAGAAAAATGAATAGAAGCAATGACAAAAATGGAACTAATGGCCATTTGCTATTACAATTATTGCTACAAATTGCTGGCAAAGACTGGCTGTATTGCTCCTCTAGTCTATCCTTGTAGTCTTGAAGATGATGTGAAAAGTCATAAGTAATTAAGCCAGCCAAAAGTGGTCACCTTTGTATCACTGCATGAAGATGGCAAAAATGTATTCTTATTATGATATATAATTTCTGAGCACTTAATGAAAATATTATGTGTGAGCCATTGTTAAACAGCATCTTCCTTGTTTTTCTTTGCATCCTTTTTTTACTGTAGTTCTGGATTTGCTTTTTAGAGAACCGTGTTATTGCTGCTGACCTTTTGGTGGGTTTCTTTTCAAGCATTTCTTTTTTCTTTAATGATCTTATTTTCAATAGCAACTTACATTTCTGACTCATTCTCCCACTGCAGACAGTTGTGACATAAATGCCAGGAAAGTAAAAGTGTCCTACGCTCTTTATTTCTGGAATCAGAGAAACAAACTTAATAGTGCATTTGACATGTAAGCTATCGATTATCTATTCTTCTTTTCATGAGCCCAAGTTCTTCTCCGATAATCATATAGTAGTCTTATTTAAAAGGAAAAGAAGGAGGGAGAATTTCCTTCCTAGCTAGAGACCTTCATAGAAGAGTAATAAATGAGCTGCCATCTGTACTTCTAATTAAAAATGCAATCATATAATGTAATGAGTTTTGGAGGTACAATTAGTGACTGCTGATGGTATCTTTATGGAAACAGCTCTACAATTATGAGACAAATCGACCCTATTCATATGTTTTAAAAAGATCCATTTAAAAGTTTGTGCTATCCTTATCTAGCAGAGAATTTACATTTAAGTCACCCAGAGGGAACCATTAGGGATTTGCATCATCCTGGAGATTTTTAAGCGGTGTCTTTGAACACTGCTCTTACCTTCTGTGAAGGAAGCATTCATACGAACAGGATACAAGTTGGGTCAGCAGTGATGCAAACCAGGCATGGGTGTTGTGTGAGTACAGCATGAGATGTAGCAGAATGAAATCCAGATGCAGCTAAACTTTGCCATAGGCTCTAATCCAAACAGCCCAGGTCCTAATGCTTAAATGTTCAATTTCCAGAATGTCACAATACATAATAAAGATAATATCTCTCCATACAAGCTTCCAGAAATACATTAGCAAATTATGGGATTTGGCTGATGAACAAAACAATGGTAACTACTAGGCCTGGGACAAATAACCAAAAATGGCAGCTTTTCAAGGAAATCCATTCATGTTGTTGAGTCTTGGGCTGACTGACATTTTTAAAAGGAGGACACTACATTCATACACTTCCTTTTCTAACCACTTTAGAAATTCCCTATTACCTGCTTTTAAGATATTAAGATCTTTTGGATCAACACGTTTTATAGCATTAGGTAAGTTTCCTTCAATCCATAGTAAAAGAAATTTTCAGTACAAGTTTATAAAATTTAAATACAACTCATTTTTTTTGTTTTTTGGGGAAAAAATAGCAAAAGACTGATTAAAGCGTTGATTCTAGAAAGTTACACTTGGGCTAGGGATCCAGATAAATTTGAAATAAGATTTGGAATTCATTGTAAGAATACCTCCTGTGGAAAAAAATGCTTTTGTTTTGAACTCTTTTAAAAAACATGATAAAGTAAGATTTAAAAAAAAATGACACTAGAGAGAACTGATGATTACAATTAAAGAACACACAATTTACAAAATGAAGCAAAATGTTCTAACACTGGACAAATTGAAGGATGTTTTTGAACAATTGAACCAGAAGATAATTTTAAGTGAATGCTTAGACTAGGTTTAAAAGATGAAGTGAAAGAGGAACAAGTTTTACTTGACAAGATTTTGTCTGGATTTAAAAACAAGAAGCTAGTAGAGGCACATGGAAAAAGGTGCTACCATGGACATACAAAAGAAACTGGCTGGTATTTCAGTAATTAAAAGGAATAAACAAATAACAAACCAAGTGTAGGAGAAGGAACACAGAGCCTGGGGGTGAAGTATAAGAGGAATCATCTTTATCATTGGTTGTTATTTTAAGGTAAGATACAGTAATACATTATTAAAATTGTTTATACTTGTGGTGAAAGTAAGAAGTCACCTTATATATTTCTTTTTTTTCTTTGCTATATTTTTTCTTTCTTTTTTCTTTTTCTTTTTTATTTTCTGTATCTTTTAATTCTTTTAATTCTTTTTTAGTTTGTATTAGTTTTCATTGTTGTATTTGTTCTATTAAAAAAATAAAACCAGACATGTACACTTAAACTTCCAGAATTTCCAGCTAGCAGTATCATAGTCGAGAATTTGGAGTAGAGTCAAGTCCTTCAATTTCTATGGGTTTGCTTGTTACAAAAATGCATAATATTTTGCCTCTGACTGCATTCCTGGAGAGCAAAACCAGATGAGGACAAAGAAGTAGCTCAAACCGGAAGAAAAACTAGAAGAAAAAACTATTTTATCTCCTATCAGTTTAACCATAACAACTAGTGGCCGCTCTTGAAGGTCTCTAAGAGTCACATGCAAAGTTTTCCTAACATCATGGAATTGGAAAGCGCCATGTCGGCCAATAAGGCCAACTGCTTGCTTAATGTAGGAATCCAGATTAAAGCATTCAAGACATATGACTGTCTGGTCTCTGTTAGAACACATCCAAAGAAGTGTTCACTACTTCTCTGGTTAAAGTGCTGCTCTTTTACTGGCAGGATTGGTCTTGATTTCCAATCTACCTTCCTTCTAACCTGAATCCATTATCCCAGCATTTCCCAACTTTCCCAGGTTGGTAGCCCGGCAGATGTGGGTGGGGGTGGAGAGGGGATGGTTTTGTGCAAGGGACAGGTGTGCATGTGCACATGTGTGCGCCAGTGGTGGGTTTCAAATGTTTTTACTACTGGTTCTGTGGGTGTGGCTTGGTGGGTGTGGCATGGCTTGGTTGGCGTGGCTTGGTGGGCGTGGCAGGGGAAGGATACTGTAAAATCTCTATTCCCTCCCCAATCCAGGGGAAGGTTACTGCAAAATTTCCATTTCCTCCTGATCAGCTGGGACATGGGAGGCAGAGAATAGATGGGGGCCAATCAGAATTTTTACTACCGGTTCTCCGAACTACTCAAAATTTCCACTACCGGTTCTCCAGAACTGGTCAGAACCTGCTGATACCCACTTCTGGTGCGCTCATAGCTTCATTTGTGTGAATGGGATTGCGAACGCCAGTGCCAGCTGCTTGCATGAGTGGGGTTGCATGTCAGATATATACTGATGGTCGTGCTCATTCAGTCTATGCGGAAGTTATTTAGGCCATACAGTTTCAGGTTTAAAAGTTATTTTATTATTTACAAATATACAATAATGAACAGGGTGTCCTGCTGCATTTATTACCCTAACTGTATGGCTCAGAAGTTGAGAGGGAGAGAAGTTCACTGCTGTCTTGCAGAGATGGATGGAAAGAATTAGGGAAGATATCCAATTGATTTGTGGGTATGACTCCAATAAGGGAGTTCATTGGTTTATACAGTCACATGGGATATCTGTAGACTTAGAAGACTTAACCCCTTCTGGTGCCTGGGGCATCATACGTAGGCAATATCTGACATTGCATGCAGGCATGTGTGCACACCGGCCCACCACTCCTGTGGCCCGGTTGCAAATAGGTCATGGCCCGGTAGTGGGCCACGGCCCACAGGTTGGCAACCCCTGCATTATCCTATGTCCTGCATTCTGGAATTCATACTCTTCTGATCTCCGAACGAATATTCTCAGCTCCTACTAGTTTATCGTATACACATGCTGTTTTCTCCATAGATTCAAAATTGCAAAGAAGTCACAAGCAGTAAAGTTGATGGCCTGCCTATTATTATTAACTTAGAATCAGAGCCATACTGCCAGTTTGAGGGTTTCTCCCTGGCCTAAGAAGTTTTATAACGCAGACTCGTCATTAAAAAAAAAAATCTTTCAATATCAGTATCCTTTTTGTGTCTCCAAAAACAAGTAAACCCCAAACATGCTGTTCAATGTCTGTAGCAGATCCATATAGGAAGCTGTACATCCCAACTATATTGCAATATATTTAATGTATTTATATGCCTGTCACAAATTTATTCTAGAAAATGGATTTGACATTTAAGTAGAGAAAATAATAAATATGTTAATGAAAAAGCAGTAGTAGCTGTAATTTATTTATAATATGCCTATAGCTAAGCACAATACAAATATAAGAAAGCTCATAAGCCTTGCCTTCCCAAGATAAAGGAAACAGACAAATAATATCAGCAATAAGTTAAATGCTATTTTAAGTATCAATCTCAGGAATGGCATACAATATGGGAGTCTTTTTTTTTATTTTACTAAATATAGTATGGAATTGGTTTAAAAACACGAATAAAATGTAAACTTACATTCCCTGCGAAATAACTCAAGGAAGGGTTATTTTTTCCAAAATGAATTATAGGTATTATTTGATTTTAATTATATGATTATGAAATGGGTGTCTATACAAATACGATTAATAAAAAACAAATAAGTAAATTGTCCTAAATCCCTGTGTAAAAGTTCATTACAATCTAACCTCCTGACAATTATATTTACCTGAATTATGATCAGTGTGTATAAGATGTTGTATATTCTCTTGCTATTGAATCTGCTTTGTTTTGTTTAAGCCCTCCAGATACATGAGTCTGCTGAATAGTCTAGAAATCAAACAATATTGTGTTTATAGAGCTACTTCGATGTCAGCCTCTGCTATTAGTTTTCAAAATTGTTCCAGGTTTCATTGATGTAACCATATTGTCTACAGTCTGGCTCTACCAACCTCAGGGCAACTGGTAGAATCAATTGTACAGCTACTGTATGGCAAGCTGCTTTAAGTCAGTGTTAGGATTACTAATGGGTTTGAATAGAAAATCCTGACAGTTGAAAAGCCAAGTCCATTACATATTATTACTTCTAGATCTCTTGTTTTAATTGTCAGTGAAGAGGATTTGAAAAACTATTGCCCATCATGAAGGCCTCAGAATACCAAGGCATGGGCGCTTATTATATTCCAAGTTTGCACAAGGGCAATACTAACTAATAGTATTGCCCTTGAGTATGCCAAGGGCAATACTAACTATTGACTGGAGAATTGGGCACATTCTTAAACAGTGCCCAAAATCAGAATTAAATTAACATTATTTTTTACATTTAACTTACTGTTAATTAAACATTAATTCCATTTAATCTAATTAACTGAAGTGCATTTCTTTATTTACAATCAAGGGCCAGGAAAGTAGTTACTACACTATAGCAACCCATAAAAGCAGACTCAAATACAACAAGAGCAATAAAGTGGCCATATAGACCTGCCAATTAAAATTTACACACGTAAGAACAAAGGAGAATGAAATGAAACAAAGCAAGACAAAACTGATGAAATAAAAATTAAGATCAAGGGATCATTCTAAGATTTGGATACTTTAAGCCAATGTTGGATGGGGGGATTTTGGGAGTTGAAGTTCACAGATCATCAAGTTGCTGAGGTTGAGAAACATTGCCTTAAGCCCATGATGGCGAACCTATGGCACACGTGCCACAGGTGGCATGCAGAGCCCTCTCTGCGAGCATGCTGGCCGTTGCCCCAGCCCAGCTCCACCGCGCATGTGAGCACGCCTCCTGCCAGCCAGATGCTCTTTGGGTCTCTGT
Organism: Ptyas mucosa; assembly: GCA_012654045.1. Lineage (NCBI taxonomy): Eukaryota > Metazoa > Chordata > Lepidosauria > Squamata > Colubridae > Ptyas > Ptyas mucosa. The sequence continues at coordinate 44,870,618 of WNWU01000003.1, read as the reverse complement.
TGCGCATGCGCAGGGGACTAGATGCATGTGGGGGATACATGCGTGCATGTGTGGGGGGCGGCGAGCACCCCTGCACCCCGTTTTGGCTTCCAGGTTGGTGCAGGAGGCTTTCCAGGCCCGAAACAGGGAATGGGGGGGCCTCATGGGGTGCCCTGCATCCCATTTTGGCTTCCAGGTTGGTGTAGGAGACTTTCCAGGCCCAAAATGGGGTGGGGGGGGGCCTCACGAGGCTGCTAAATTGTTATTGGCAGCTCTGTTTGTAATAGCAGGCTTCTGGTATGAGAGTATTTTTATCAATTGCTTCAACCCTCTCCTTCACTGAAAGCTTGATATACATTTATTAGCAGAATGACTGAGCCCATAGAGTGACAGGCTGACATCTCAAACATCTTTTCCTAGGAGGAGTTCTTTCAATCTATATATCCTGGCCTTTCTTCCTGGTTAGGATTAAGAGGGAGTATCTTGGTAGTTCCTTCTGAGAGGACCTGTCTTCCAAGGGGCACCTCACCAATTATTAATCTCTTAACCCTGGTATGCCTTTATAGCAATGCCTCCCACCTCTATAAAACAATTTGCCTCTGATATCTGGACCAACCCCTTGTTGTAGTTCCATATAGTCCTTAAAACATGGCTCTTTAGAGGGGCATTTGGGAATGACAAGGATTGACCTATCTCCCTTGGGGCAATGGTTTTTCCCTCAGGCAGTGGCCCAAGATAACATGTGAACCCATGTGTAATAATTGTTATTAGTGGTTGTGTCCCTTCCCCCCATCAGGGCTGTTTCTATATTATTCTATTGTTTTAACCTTGTAAGTTGCCTAGAGACATTTACAAATAGGTACATTTACAAATTGGTAGCTATAGAAATTGAACTTTATGCATATATATTAATAAATATCCAACGTATTTCAGGTGTTACATAGGACCTCTGAGGGGATGGATGAATATATGTACAGTACGTGGTTATTTTTGATCTGCATGAATTCTGTCATATTTTATACAAACTTCAAATGCATAAATGTGAAGGCCAACCTTTGTAAAATTAAGGCCATTGTCAGGTTTAATATGTTCTGCCTACCCCTAATAATGAGGATTCTGTTTTGCGAACAGGTAATTAAAATGGGAAGTACTAATTACAACCACTCAGGGTTCACTTTCAGACTCTATTGATTGATTTCAATCGTGCAATTAATTACGATGTGTGTTTGATACAGATAATTCTGTTGTAATTCTTGTTCACGTCTTGCAGCTTTATAATTCTTAGCAATAGCCTTTGGTTTCAGTTGTATTGTGTTGGGGGGGTGCACGAAGGGAGGCTCAGCCAATCTCATAGTACATATGTTGTACTCTGACAATAAAGATTTGAATTGAATTGAATCGAATTGTTTTCATTACAATTTTTTGAAGCCCCCCCCATGTGATTTATTTATTTATTTAAATTTATATACCACCCTTCTCCTGCTGGACTCAGGGCGGTGCACAGCCCAAAATAAAAAACATTCCAATACAAAATTTAAAATTATTAAAAGAATTATATAAATTTGGCCCAAAAATTTAAAACAATCCACATTACAATTTAAAATATCCAAGGGTGGTGGGGGGGAGGGGGAGGTTACACCAGCCCAGCTTGATGAAACAAAAAAGTTTTTAGGGCATAGCGAATAGCCCGGAGATCTGATATTCTCCGTATCTCCGGGGGGAGGTTGTTCCAGAGGGCAGGTGCTGCCACAGAGAAGGCCCTCCCCCTGGGGGTTGCCAGCCAACATTGCCTGGCTGACGGCACCCTGAGGAGTCCCTCTCTATGGGAGCGTACTGGCTGGTGGGAGGCTATCGGCGGCAGAAGGCGGTCTCGCAAGTACCCAGGCCCTATGCCATGGAGCACTTTAAAGGACTTAATTCATACTTGTACATGTGCTAAACTATATACTTTAAACAGTGGTGGGTTTCAAAATTTTTTACTACCGGTTCTGTGGGTGTGGCTTGGTGGGCGTAGCATGGCTTGGTGGGTGTGGCTTGGAGGGCTTGAAAGGGGAAGGATATTGTAAAATCTCCATTCCGTCCCCAATCCAGGGGAAGCTTACTGCAAAATCCCCATTTCCTCCCAATCAGCTGGGACTTGGGAGGCAGAGAATAGAATTTTTACTACCGGTTCTCCGAACTACTCAAAATTTCCGCTACCGGTTCTCCAGAACTGGTCAGAACCTGCTGAAACCCACCTCTGCTTTGAAACCACCCCTGGTTTCCCATTGGATCCTACTGAACAAGAACTATAAGTATTGCATGTTATCTAAATTAGGCAACATTTAATTCTGATGTTAATTCACAGTTTTCAGAGCTAGGGGAATTGTGAGGGGCAGGCCAGATATTAGTGAACAAGAACTATGAACATCTGTGGGACCAGTAGAAGTAATTTGCTTTTCTATTTGAGAAAGAAGGTGAACCTCTCACCTCTCACAATACTAGACAACACAGTATCAACAGTAGAGACCTTCAAATTTCTAGGTTCTACCATATTGCAAGATTTAAAATGGACAGCTAACATCAAAAACCTCATCAAAAAAGCACAACAAAGAATGTTCTTTCTGCGCTAACTCAGAAAGCTCAAACTTCCCAAGCAGCTGCTGATACAGTTCTACAGAGGAATTATTGAGTCTGTCATCTGCACCTCTATAACTATCTGGTTTGGTTCTGTAACCCAACAAGACAGACACAGACTTCAGAGGATAATTAGAACTGCAGAAAAAACAATTGCTACCAACCTGCCTTCCACTGAGGACTTGTATACTGCACGAGTCAAAAAGAGGGCTGTGAAAATATTTATAGACCCCTCCCATCCTGGACATAAACTGTTTCAACTCCTACCCTCAAAGCAACGCTATAGAGCACTGCACACCAGAACAACTGGACACAAAAACATTTTTTTCCCGAATGCCATCACTCTGCTAAACAAATAATTCCCTCAACACTGTCAAAATATTTACTAAGTCTGCACTACTATTAATCTTCTCATCGTTCCCACCACCCATCTCCTTCCACTTATGACTGTATGACTGTAACTTTGTTGCTTGTATCCTTACGATTTATATTGATATTGTTTCCTGATTGCTTATTTGTACCCTATGACTATCATTAAGTGTTGTACCTTATGATTCTTGATGAACGTATCTTTTCTTTTATGTACACTGAGAGCATAGGCACCAAGACAAATTCCTTGTGTGTCCAATCACTCTTGGCCAATAAAGAATTCTATTCTATTCTATTCTATTCTATTCTATTCTATTCTATTCTATTCGATTCGATTCGATTCGATTCGATTCGATTCGATTCGATTCGATTCGATTCCATTCCATTCTATTCTATTCTATTCTAACTCTATTCTAGAGTTGTTAATTCACAGAGCACTAGAATTTCAGTAATTGATCCACTGAAATATAAAAAGTCAGAATATATTAGTTAGCTTTTTCTATGCTTATCTATTTGGTAGCATGAATTGAGTAATGATTGGCTGAAAATACTCTCTGCATGCTATGGACTCATAAGCATCCTCCAAATTTTGAAATCTGTAGATGATAAGGATAATAACTTACCGAAAAAACACCCTGCAGGGTTCAATTCAGGAAGGTGGTTGTTTCTTATTCTTGTAAAGCTCTTCATGACATAAGGGCTGGCAATCTAAAGAATCACCTGTCTCCCAGTGCTTCTTCCAATCTGGCAAGATCTGTCAGAATTGGCATGACCAGGTCCCATCTTTAAAGCAGTGTTATTTGACAGGATCTAGGACAGGGGTGTCAAACTCAATTTCACTAAGGGCCGCATCAGGGTTGTGTTTGACTTCGGGGGGGGGGGGGGCTGTGGCCAGGCTGGGCATGGCCAGCTCGATGTCACTCGTGTCGGGGGCACATGTGGTGGCCCAAGCGCTCTGCCATTGAAAATGGAGCTTGTGAGGACCGCGTGCGGCTCTTCTGAACTCCGTTTTTGCTGGCAGAGGGCTGCAGGAGGCCATTGCAGCCAAAAACAGAGCTCAGGAGGACTGCGTGCATCCCTCCGCAGCTCCATTTTTGCTGGCAGAGGCACTGCAGACCAGTCCTTTACTGTTTCCAGGGTGGCCTGTGGGCCAGATCTAAGCACCCTGCGGGCTGAATCTGGCCCATAGGCCTTGAGTTTGACACCTCTGATCTAAGAGATATATATGCCTGTTCTCTGGAAGAGTATGCTTCTTGAAATCCCAAAATAGAACAGGTCAGGAAATGAATTATACACAATATATAGTCTATATCCGTGATGGCGAACCTATGGCACGTGTGCCACAGGTGGCACGCGGAGCCATGTTAGTGGGCACGCCAGCTCAGCTCTGGGGCACATGCGCGGGTCGGCCAGCTGATTTTCGGGCCTTCTGGGCCCACCAGAAGTAGGAAACAGGCTGTTTCCTGCATCTGGAGGGAGTGGGGGTGGGTGGGGAAGGCCCGTTTTTTTTCTTACCTGGCTCCAGATCCTGCCTATTTATCTGGGAAGGGCAAAAACAGCCTTTCCCACTCCCTTGGACGCCCTACAGAGGCTGAAAGGACCCATTTCCTGACTCCTGGTGGGACAGGAAGTGACGTTTTTTGCTGTCCCTGGCCTCCAAAGACTCCTAGAGAGGCTCCTAGAGATTCCTAGAGATGCTCCTAGAGTCTCCTAGAGAAGTTCTGGAGGCTCGGGACAGCAAAAAACATCACTTCCTGTCCCACCGGGAGTCAGGAAATGGGCCCTTTCAGCCTCTGTAGGGCCTCCAAGGGAGTGGGAAAGGCTTTTTTCGCCCTTCCCAGATAAATAGGCAGGATCTGGAGCCCAGGTAAGAAAGAAAAACGGGCCTACCAGGCCATCATGTGTCAGAAGTGGGGGGGGGAGAGGGAGGGGGGGTTGCGTGTGCATGCGTGTGGGCATGTGCGCGCACGACCCTCCCCTGCCCCCCCTCTCCTGGCACGCGATGGCAAAAAGGTTAGCCATCACTGGTCTATATTATTGATATAGACTATAATAACTATAAGGTAAAGGTTCCCCTCTCACTAGTCATTCCCGACTCTAGGGGGTGGTGCTCATCTCCATTTCAAAGCCGAAGAGCCAGTGCTGTCCGAAGACGTCTCCATGGTCATGTGGCCAGCATGACTAAATGCCAAAGGCGCACAGAACACTGTTACCTTCCCACCAAAGGTGGTCCCTATTTTTCTACTTGCATTTTTTTTTTACTTGCTTTCAAACTGCTAGGTTGGCAGAAGCTGGGACAAGTAATGGGAGCTCACCCCATTATGCAGCACTAGGAATTTGAACCGCTGAACTGCTGACCTTTCAATCGATAAGCTCAGCGTCTTAGCCACTGAGCCACTGTGTCCCTTCATATAATAACTATAATAATCTCTAAAATAGAGAATATTTCCCCTTCGCTCCCTCTTATGCTAAAGAGAATCAAGGCAAATGTTTCCCATGCTATCTTGTTTTCCTGGGTGGAATTCATGTTTTGCTAGTGGTCTTTACATACTTTCACCAAAGTCATTTCTGCCATCCTCAATGCTTGTAGATGTTCAGATTGCTTCAACCTGCCAATCCTTTACTGAGGCCTTGGAAACCTGGTTTTTCCCAGGTCTTTGGTCAGGTGGGATATGAACCCCAGAGTGAAATGGTATCTGGCTCTTGATTATTCTTGTCAGGTCTCTTCTGTTTTATTGCACTGACTCTGGTTTTTAACTTGAATGCTGCCCAGAGTCATTACAAATTGGGCAATAGTATAAATGAAATAGATACGTAACTAAATGTTCCAACTATTATACTCACCACACTTCTAAGAAAACAAATCCAATGTTTTGATTTTTTGGGGGGCTAATATTTGTATCCTTCCCACAGCAAAACAGTGCTAAGGGAAGAGAAGTTTTTAGACCATACCTGGTATTCTAGATATTAGAACAAGGTTTACCTGGATTATATTTATGACCAATATAAGAAGCTACATGATTAAGAATGACCCAGAAGAAAAAAACCCTGAATTAATCAGCAACAAATTTAGAACTCTTCTTATGAGCCTTTTAAGTTAACAAAAGATGTTGGTAGCAGATAGATGTAAATGTAATTATCTGTAAAGCTGGCACTAAACATTTTTACTATTATTGTCTAATTCCTTTTCAGGAGAAGATTCATAAGGTCTGTCAATGTTTGGCTTCAGATCACAACTTTTCCAAAAACTTTTGCCAAAATGTATTTATTTATTTATTTTGTAAATGTATATGGTTCCCCATTTTGCCATCAATTCTTCGCAATAGACAAGCATAACACCACACATTAAAAAAAATAGAGAAGCAATCGTAAAAAAAACTCCAATGAAAATTATCAACATGCTGGGTAAAGACCTCTTTGTCAAATAACTGGACCAGTTTCCAAGCCTTCAGAAAGACCAAGGGATGCAGCTCAAACTTTGCTGTTTTCATATTATAATGTTTAATGCTTCTTGTTTTATTCCCATTCTAAATGTTGTTTATGGTTTTATTTTGTTCCGGGTCACAAGTACTTTCTTACGGCAGACTGCTTTCTCTAATCTAGCTCTAATTCTTACCACAATGCTTTGTGCACATTGTCTACACTCCTTGCATTGGGTCTTGAGGTCCAAGAACTGCATTTCACATCCCCAAATTTAAGAAAATAACTCTGCGAGAATAACCATCTGTGCTATTTGTAAGAAGAAAAGAGAATATTCAGAGATATTATTCACCGTGAATGGCCTTTTCCCATTGCACCTCTCAGCATGCACGGAGAATGATCACCTTGATTCTTACGAGTAGATATTACAGAGAAACGTTTAGTACATATTTTATGCTGCTTGTTTCGGTGCCAGAAATCTGGTAATGCAACTAAAATGGACTCTTAACTGCCAGCTGAAGATCTATTTTCAGGACTAAATCCTTGGGGAAGAAGACAGAAAGTATATTCAGTCGCACGCAATTACTGTTCTGCTCTCTGGTATTGTAATTCTCTTCTCTCAAATTTAGTTGTGATCTTTGCAACAGGACTTGCAAAGGTTGGATGATCTTGGATATATTATTTTAATTGTCCTTGCTGAGGAGGACAAATGAGTGGTTTTAGAAACAAAAGGAAGAAACTGAGTAGAATCTTTAGCTGTAAGGGAGAGGGCAGCATGAGAAATACAAAGAAGGGATGAAGAAAAAGAATGATGGAAAAGAGAGCTGAGAAGTTTAGAGGGACAGCATATAGCAAATATTACAATTCTGTCTACTCTGGGGTCCCTTTTATAATATGTACAATTATCTGGGAGATCTGCCTATCTGTATCTGTTACTATATATCAGGGCTGTCAAACTCCTGACCCGCAGGCTGGATGCATCATGCGCTGGCCATGCCCACACCCGGTTTAGCGAAGGGGAAAAACGTCCCAATACATGACATGACAATGTGAGTTTGACACCCCTGATGTATATAATCTATATCTATATAATCTATATCTATATAATCTATATCTATATAATCTATATCTTATAATCTATATAATCTATATAATCTATATAATCTATATTCTATTCTATTCTATTCTATTCTATTCTATTCTATTCTATTCTA
>WNWU01000003.1:44832885-44848412 GCA_012654045.1 Ptyas mucosa | reverse complement strand
TTCCTAAACTTTAAATGGCTAGGTCTAAAAAAAGAACAACTAAAAAAAACCCCTAATTAACTTTTTTTTTAAAGCTCCCAAAGGGGAAAAAATCTTAGAGGCAGGTAGGCAGGCTGATAGAGCTGCTCACCAATGACCTTGATTGCAGGCAGAAAGATTCAGTTGCTTGCTGATGAAATGGACTGCAGGGATTACAGCAAGCGAAGCAAGGCAGGTGTTGCAACCAGCAGCTCAGGATTCAATCCGAAGAGCGAAGGTAAGCAAGCTGGAGGCTGGGGGGGGGGGAGGGATTTTTGCTACTGGTTCTCTGAACTGCTCACTACCATCGCTACCTACTCACCCGAGCCAGTCTGAACATAATGATCACCCCGATCAATAATATTTAACTTCTGATAAATTATCAAAGGTGTACAGTATAAGGGTGGTTCAAACAAATGTTGGAAATGTAATCAATCTGAAGATACCTTTTAGCATCTTTGGTAGACAGGTAGGAAAGCTAAGAAATTTTGGAATCAGGTTAAAAAAAATTGAAAATTAAAATCTGAAAATTTTATTTTAGGGATAGCAAATAAGTACTTGGAAAGAAAACATGCGACTTTGTTTTTATATATGATAGGGATGTCAAACTCAAGGCCCAGGGCCCAGATCTGGCCCACGGGGTAGTTAGATCTGGGCTGCAGGACCACCCTGGAAACAGTGAAGGACCGGCCCGTGGTGTTTCTGCCAGCAAAAATGAAGTTTGGGAGCCAATTTTCACTGGCAGAGCATTCGGGCCGCCATAGGCGCCCCTGACATGAGTGACGTCGAGCTGGCCAAGTCCACCCTGGCCATGCCCACCCCAGCCCCCGGAGGTCAAACACAACCCTGATATGGCCCTCAATGAAATTGAGTGACACCTCTGAAATACAACATTGGCAGCAAGGTTGATATATGCCCAAAGATAAGAATGGATTTAGCTAGCCAAGATGGTGGAATTGACTGCTTTGCTTTGAGCCAATAAATTGACTAAATTTCTTGCAACTTGGAGGCCACCGTTAGATTTCTTTCAAGACAACAAGAAAAATTAACTTTTGACTTGGGATTTGGGGACTAGATCGAATTGGATTAGAGAGATATTGGAGCCTTTAACACATAAGGTTATTCACATTTGACAACTTATTATCTGCTGGATAAAAATGTAAGGAAAGAATATTTTAGGAATATGAGTATTTTAGAAGGTTGATTATTAGTATTTTAACATATTGATATTATTTGCTTATATTTACAGATAGGTTGTCAAGTTGTTATCTTTATTATAATTTTTTTCCTCATAGTTGTTGTCACTTTTAGTTCATTATACTATTCCTTTTCCCCTTTATGTTAGTTTGAATTTTAATGTTTGACTTGGAATTTAATAAAGATTAAAAGAAAGGAACCATATGGACCCTGTGGTCTATGGGTGGTCTGAAGTAGATAAGGTGCAGGCCAGCTGTTTCATGATGAACTCTGTCTTTAAAATTATTTTCTTCAAGAATGCCATCTTAAGGTCAAGAACAGAGTGAGATTAAATTCTTTCCCATTGGTTTTTGAATTTTTTTCATTTGTAATGTCAGATTAATGTTTGCTTATTTTATGTAGAGACTAACTATTAAACTAGATGCCAGTACAATATATCAGGCTTTTTATTACCGTAAATGAATGGTATAGCTAGAGCTATCAGATCTGCAAAATCAAGAAAAGTACAGGTAGTCCTCAACTTACAACAGTTCATTTAGTGACTGCGCTGAAAAAAGTGATTTATGACCATTTTCCACATTTTTCCACACTTATGACCATTGCAACATCCCCATGGCCAAAATTCAGGTGCTTGGTAACTGGTTCATATTTATGACGGTTGCAGTGTCCTGGAGTTATGTGATCACTTTTTGCAACTTTCTGACATGCAAAGTCAGATTCACTTAACAATCTTATTACTAACTTAACAACTGCAGGGATTCACTTAACAGCTGTGGCAAAAAAGTCGTAAAATGGGGCAAAATTCACTTAAGAAATGTCTTGCTTAACAACAGAAATTTGGGGTTCAATTGTGGTCATAAGTTGAGGACTACCTGTATTACTACATGATATCAAAGAGAGTGTTTTTGTACCTCTTTCCTACCATCTAGTGGTTATTCACATTTTGCAACCCTGATCTGGTAGCTCTAGTTTAAGTTTAAGTTTATTTATTTGTCAAGCATATATAAGATTATAGGTAAAAAGTATAAACATAATTTGAATATATGAAAAGAGTAAGTAAAAAGGAATATTAGGACAGGGATGGTAGGCATGCTGGTGCACTTATGCATGCCCCTTACAGACCTCTTAGGAAGGGGGTGAGGTCAACAGTAGACAGTTTTAAGGTTACAGTTTTGGGGGTTTGGGGAAGAAACTACAGAGTTAGGTAGTGCATTCCAGGCATTGATGCTCTGTTACTGAAGTCATATTTTCTGCAATCGAGTTTGGAACGGTTTATCTTGAGTTTGTATCTATTATTTGTTTGTGTATTGTTATGGTTGAAGCTGAAGTAGTCATTGACAGGAAGGACATTGTGTACAGTAGTCATTGACAGGAAGGACATAATTTTATGTACTATGCTTAGGTCAAACTGAAGTCGGCGTAGTTCTAGGTTGTCTAAGCCCAAAATTTGGAGTCTGGTGGTATAAGGTATTTTATTGCAGTTAGAGAAATGGAGGACTCTTCTTGTAAAATATCTCTGGACTCTCTCAATTGTATTTATGTCCAATATGCTGTGCAGGTTCCAGACAGATGAGCTGTATTCAAGAATTGGTCTAGCAAATGTTTTGTATGCCCTAGTTAGTAATACAACATTACCAGAGAAGAAGCTACTCAAGATTAGGTTAACAACTCTTAATGCCTTTTTGGCAATGTTGTTACAGTGGGCTCAGGCACTTAGATCTTTAGAAATGAGTACTCCAAGGTCCTTGACAGAGTGAGGGTCATCTACAAGGTCATGTCCATCTAATTTGTATTTTATGTTTTGATTATTTTTGCCAATGTGCAAGACAGAGCATTTGTTGATTGAGATTTGAAATTGCCACTTGTTAGACCAATCTGACACATAGTCAGGGTTTTTTTTGAAGGGTAGTTGCATTGTCGGTGGTATTGAATAGTTTAACATCATCAGCGAAGAGAACACAGTTGCTTTTAATATGATCACAAAGTATTTCATTTATGTAAAGTATGAATAGTGTTGGACCTAAAACACTGCCTTGGGAAACACCGCTATTAACATATACAGGATTTGATAGAGCGCTTCCTATTTTGACCACTTGTTGTCTGTTTGACAGGAAGGCAGCTATCCATTTATATAGGAGTCCAGAAATGCCATAGGATTTTAGTTTTAGAAGTAATTTGTCGTGTACCACTGAATCAAAAGCTTTACAGAAGTCTATGTAAACTGCATCTGTTGCTTTGCCCTGATCGAGATGTGTAGTCCATATGTTTTTGCAATGTAGTAGTTGTAGATTACAGGATAATTTTTTTCTGAAACCAAATTGTTTGTTAGAAAGTAGGTTGTTTGTCTCTAGATGAAGGGTAATAGATTGGTTAATGACTGATTCCAGGATTTTGCAGGTGACACAACATAAAGAGATTGGTCTGTAATTTTCAACTAGGCTAGGGTCTCCCTTTTTGAAGATAGGGATGACCCTGGCTTGTGACCATTGGTAGGGCAAGGTACTGGTACTGAAAGTTTTTTCAAAAATTATGCTTAGAGTTCTGCAATTGCAGTGGAAACCTTTTTTAAGAAGTATGCACATAGTCCATCAGGTCCAATAAATAGAGATGGTTTTAGATTGCATAGTGCCTTTTCAACATTGTCTTCTGTAAAATCAATATGTATAAGATCACCATAATCGTTGTAATTGTCTGTAGTACGACTGGGAAATATTGGGTATGTGTTGTTGCTGTTTACAAAGACTGAGCTGAAGAATGTGTTAAAGAGATTGGCTTTAACGGTTTCGTTAATACAATCTTCATTGTTTGGTCCTTTTAGGTGTGGGATGGATCTTGAGTCTTTAAGTTTGTTGTTTACAAAATTATAGAAGGCACGGGTAGATTTTGTACATAGAAGGTTTTCTTCTTGCTTGATGTGATGACATGTGATGTCATTCAGTCTTTATTTGTTGGCATAAATTTTTGTAGCAGTTTTTGAAGTTAGCTACGTAGTTTGTTTTGTTTTTTTGCCAAAGAGATTTTTTTTCTGGATTGTAATTTCCTTATTGTTATTGGTAGTTTATTTTTTCTGGTTTTGTGGGGTATTAGTGATGCGTAAAGTTTAATGATTCTTTTGAGTTCGTGCAAGAAAATGTTGTAATAGTCATCAGCAGTATTACAGCCAGAGAATAGATTTTGCCAATCAAGATATGAGAGTTCATTGTCTATGAGATCATAGTTGGCTTTTTTAAAGTTATAACTGGGAATCCCATCATTATGATGATTTTTGAGAGGGCGTAAGTTGAGACAAAAGTCAATCATGCTGTGGTTGCTGTTGGAGAATGGTTCTATTATTTGTAGTCCATAAATTGAATTTAAACTGTTGTAGAAGATGAGATCAAGGCAGTTGTTGAGTTGTTGAGTTGTTAAGTGGCATATTTGTTGATTTCTGGAGGGTAACAAAACTCTTCATTGTTTTTAATTTCTATGAAGTGAGTACAATTTCTAATACCCAGTAAAAATCATTCCTAAATCACCATGTACTCTTTGATAGGAGTGGGTCTAATTTAGTTTGAGATAGACATGGGTGGATTGGCTTCAAATCTTATTAGCTGTGAATGACTGACTTCTAAATAAACATCCTGGATGTGAGTCTGAAGTTTGTCATTGCAAAAGAAGAAATTATATATAGCGGAAACTTCACGCTTGGGTTGTCATCTAATGTAACAAACCAATCTGCCATATTCTTTTCTTTCCCCCCCCCCCCATTCTGCTGCAGTTATCAGGAAAGGAGTCTGTGGGGTGTGTATATATGTGCAAAAAGTCAAGATTGTGGCTGCAATCACCTGACTTAGACTTTTTGGATGCCTCCTTCCCTGTAGATAACTTGATTATCACACTGTGCAGTGGTTAGTTTTAAATGATGGAAAAAGCATATTTTAAAATTTTTCTATAGTAAAATAAAGCATTTTAATTTCCTCAAAGGTTTATTTTATACTAACAACAGGAAATTAATGTCACCAGAAAATTACAGGTGATGTCAAATAGCTCATTACCTTTTACAAGATAAACCCATCATGTCTAAAAGCCAGAATATCTTGAAGCAGTTTTCCACAAAGTTTCACTATAACTTTTATAATTCCTTATTGTCGTCATTGTCGTCAGCCATTCGGTCACGTCCGACCCTCAGCCACTCTATGGATCAGCATTCTCTATGCTCTTCTGTCTCTCACCACCTCCTTCAGGTCCACTTTGGTCATCCCGGTGTCCTCCTTTATGGTGTCCAACCAACTAAGGCGGCCCCTTCTCCTTTTTCCACTGATCACTCCTAGCATGATTGACTTTTCGAGTAAGTCAGCTCACATGACACGACCGAAGTATGACAGCCTTTGTTTGGCAATCTCGGCTTCAAGTGATATTTTTGGTGAGGTTCAGTCCAGAACTTTTTTTGGTTATTTTTGCAGTCTGTATGATGCATAATAATTGCCTCCAGCACCACAGTTCAAAAGCATCCACCCTTCTCCTATCTGCCTTTTTCAGAGTCCATTTTTTGCAACCATATATACCAGGGGTGTCAAACTGGATTTTTTTGAGGGCGAGATCAGCATTGTAGTTATACATGGGCTGGCTGGGGGGGAATTGGGAGGAGACAGGATGGATGCCTCCTGCAGCACTCTGCTGGCCAAAACGTTTTGGGTGGCAGAGTGCTGCAGAAGGCTCTCCAGGTCAAAAATGGGGTGTGAGAGCCCCCCGTTTGCCCCATTTTGGCTGCTAGAGGTACCGCAAGCCAGTCCGTTGCTATTTCCAGGCCAGCCCCGTGGTCCAAATTTAAGCATGTGGGCTGGATCCAGCCTATGGGCCTTGAGTTTGCCACCCCTGATATATAGCAACTAGAAAAATTATTGCGTTAACTAATCTGCATTTGGTTGTGAGGCCGATGTCTTTATTCTTCCAGATGTTATTCCTGCTGGACATTGCAGTTCTTCCAAGTGCTATATGCTTTTGATCTCAGGGCTGCAGTCACCACTTTGGTCAATCTTAGAGCCCAGGCAGAAGAATTCATTTACTGTTTCAATGATCTCATTGTCGATCTGCACCCTGACTTGTGTGTTCTCTGCACTTATCACTATCTTTGTTTTCTTGATGTAAGGTGCAGTCCTAATTTTTCAGTTTCATCTTTGACTCTCAGAATTAGCCACTTTAAGATCCTCCTTGCTTTCCATTAACAATGTTGTATCATCTGCATATCGGGGGTTGTTGTTATTCCTACCAGCAATTTTATCATTCCTTATTATCCCTTCTTATTTTGTATTAAGTCAGACTGACTGGGAATTTTGGGAGTTGTAGTCCCACATGTCTGGAATGGGGCTGCTTGGGAGGTTTTTTTTTAAAAAAAAATAAAATTTAAGCTGATCTTCCTCTTTACAGCATTTATTGGCTGAAGAATATGATTGGTATGATTGGGTGCCTGGGGAGAAACCTATGTCCACTTTTATACTTAATTTTGAATATCTATTAAATTATATATTTTGTTCTTATATTGAAAATGAAGTAAAGAACCAAAGGTTCAGATTGGATGCTTTGGGGACTATACAAGGACAGACTTCAAGTCTGTCAATCTCCTTTTTCTTTTTTTTTGTAAAAAATATTCATAGCAAAGTGATCCCATGAAACAAGCTATTTTATGTATAACTGGGCAATGCCATTCCTAGGATCAACCAAAAAGGACGAAAGGAGCGCGCAAGTTTTCAAAAACTCATTTTATTATTGTATAAATATTCTTTCTTACCTATTTACATAAGTTGGCTATCTTGAATTTTCTTCATGTCTGTGTACCAGATTAGCCGGAAAGGTTTTTTAAAAAAAATTCTTAGTGTTGCTATGGCAAAATGACTGAGAAGTAAAACCTTGTGCAGAGATCTGCAAGTCTTGATCTACTTCCACTTCTCTTTTTTACACACAGAAGGAATCCCATATGGCAGAGAAATCCTGACTGGATGGTTTCCAATATGCCGTGTCCCAGCTTGTTGATAGTGCATTTTTACAAAAGCTTGTAGGGGGAAATAGGCATAAAGTAGGATTCATACTGATCAGCATGGATTCTCTTCACTTGATAGGGGGTTCCAAGCCATGCCTGGTTTATATCTTTGGGTCCATTTCTTTCCCCCCCCTCATTTTCATCAGCAACAGGCTGGCCATTTGTCTGGGAATCTGTTGAATATAACTAGAGCAGGAGGGCAAGAGGATAATTTGCTTTATTTTATTAAAGACAAATTTACTAAACAAAATCCAGGCCATTCTTTGTAAAAAAAAAAACAATCCTGAAAAATCAGTAATGAGGAAAGGATTTTTAAAAAATCCTGTCAGGCTTGTCCAGTCTCTATTAAGGGGTCAGCTCCATTAAATTCAGCAAGACTTACTTCTCAGAAAACATGAAAATGATTGCACTGTGGATTTGAGTAATTAATTACAAAGCTTCTTTGGTCAAACAAAAAGGGTTCTGATCTCATAACCTTTAGGATCACAGTTCACACTTTGGATACCTCTGTAAAAACAGGGTCATTGTTGGTCTGTTTTCCTTTCCTTTTTGTTACTGAGTGCAGGGCTGGGAGCAACTTGTGTTAACAAAAAGAACTGAAGAATTACATTTTGAGGAGTGCTACCACACACAGACAGGATTGTCTTCCTAATGATTACCAGAAGTGGGGTTAAAAATGGTCCTTCTTTTCCTGAAATGTCAAAATTCTGTCTACTTATAGATGTTACAAATACTGTAATGACATCAAGCTGTAAGTTAAAGGATAGCTCTGTTGCCAACATTTTGTGTGACAATATGTAAAGCCAGCTAGTTTTGTCTGTTGAGGAACAAATACTGACAGTAAGACATAAAGCCACTATAGCAAATGACTCACCGTGTCATTTTGAGTACGGAGACAAGTCTCCCTCAATGTTATGAAAGCTGAAATGGCAACTAGAAAGACACACATATAAAAACTCTTGTCAGGGAACAAAATTGTTCTGAATTAATTCATGATGAATGATGTGGCAGAAATCCCACAAGCACAATGAATGAAAGTAGACTTATCAAGATATGCCATTTTTAATGCTTATTGCAACCTCACTGGTTGATGATATCTGTATGTTTCACATTCTCCAGTTATCCGTGTTTGTTGGATGAGTTCTGATTTTCAATTTTCATACTTTTGCTCCAGATAATATAATATCTCAAGGAAGTCCCAGCTTGATGCTATATCTGAGTATATGTGAATGTTTGCATAGATTATTTGCTCGTCTTGCATAATTACATGTCCATTATTAATTCTTTTTGGAGCCCAATTATTAATTTGCCTTATGCAGACTGAATTCCTTATAATACATGGTTTGATTCTGATTTATTCCACAAAAAGCTTTGATTTTATCTTACTATATTCTCTCCACTCAGCCCTAGTGGTTTGCAAGTCATGGTTAAGTTTCAGAGTGTTGTATAAACCCAGCCAGTTTTGCTTTGTTACATAAATCATGGCTTAGCATGATACGTGAATTAAGCAGCAGAGGTAGGTAACTGATATATGGTTGGATAACCCATAGCTGATTCAGAGCTAGTGGACTACAACACCCATGGTTTCTGACAACAGACCATATTGTTTTAATTTTTGAAACTCAAAGCACATTGAATGTTAATTGTTTTAAATTCAGTAGTAATGACTTCCAAATTTCTTTAGGCCGGAGCAATTGCAGCCCTTCCAAATAAAGATCTTTTGGCCTTTTGCAAGGAATTGAAAACCTGGCTTAGGATGATAACTGTCACTGCTCTTGAATGCATTATGTTCTTACTGTTGTCTTTATTTTGTTTTGGTTATTTTTGTTTACCTGTTTTAAGTCAATGCTAGTCACCCAAAGCTACAATTTATTGATTGGAAACTCATATAAAATGATACATTGATTCAATAAATGTCAGGAATTTAACCTGGAATCTACTGGATATACAACATTAAGTTAAGCCTTAATAAGCTATAGTGAGTTATATGCCATTCTATAAAAAGATTGGGCTCCATTCCAATACCCTCAAGGTGCAGAGAAAAATCACCAGATTTTCATCTGTGAAAATGTTGGAGAGCCACCGGAATTTTAATTACTGCCAGGAAGATGTCATTTGTCCCTTTGGTGTAGATTCCCATACAGAACATCATCCGTCTTAATGCAGTTAGCATTGCTTGTTCCTAGCAGAAAGACCCCATCTCTTCTCTAATACAATGTAGACAGAACCCTCTTTCATGCATTTAGGATGGAAGCTTCCATTGGTATGACGTTTTCCACAATGTTACAACTTTTCAGGCTCTCTTAAAATAATATTTGGGGTAACCTGTGAAAGACGTTTTGTAAATTGAAAGTGTTTAATTCAACGAAAACACAGATCCTAGCAAATATTTGCCCTGTAGCAGTACAGTACACACAGTCTAAGAGTCTGAAAGAAGTGCCAACTACATCCATCCATCCTCGCAAATTTAAATGGCTATTGTATACCTGAAGTTGCCAGAATGTCTACAAATATATTTTCTCTGAGAATTTCCAATGGACTAAAAATGCTGAACAGGAGCTGCATGTTGAGAGAAAACATGGATCACTCAAGGTCACCTTCAGCCTCTTTAAAGTGATCCCTGACAGGCAATGTGGTCAAAATATTGAACTGAGCGGGATGTTCATTCATAGAAGTTCTTTGTCTTTGGGCCAGTCATTTTCTCCCATCCTATCACTAGGTTGTTGCTGCATGGAAAAAATGGAGAAGGGAGCATTATACACACTGCCCAGAGTACGGGGGAGGGTTAAAATTTATCAGGTTGTGAAACCTACTGGTTAAAAGGTAAAATATTTTCTGGAACCTCTCATCAAGGGGCAAATCATTACTAATGAAAAAGTGGCAATAGGAAAAAAATCCAAAAAGTAATCAAAATCCAAAATGAACATCTCCAGTGTAAAACAAACTTTAATTTCTGAATTATTTGGGAGGTTAATATTTTAACGAAACAAAGCAATGTTTAATGAATGGGGTGTGATGACTTTTCGGTGGATAAACATTCAATATTCACAGCAACTGAGGTTACTTGTAAGCAGATATCATTAGTATTGGCTGGGGAATTCTGGGAGCTGAAACCTACATTTGTTAAAGTTGCTGTGATTGAGACACATTGATTTAGCCAATTTCTGTAGTTTTTTTAGTGAATTCATATGAAGAGATAGGTATGTTGTAAATCCAAGGGACGTGGTGGCTCAGTGGCTAAGATGCTGAGCTTGTTGATCGAAAGGTCAGCAGTTCAGTGGTTCAAATCCCTGTGAGCTCCCGTTACTTGTCCCAGCTTCTGCCAACCTAGCAGTTCGAAAGCATGTAAAAAATGCAAGTAGAAAAATAGGGACAATCTTTGGTGGGAAAGTAACAGCGTTCCATGCGTCTTTGGCATTTAGTCATGCCGGCCACATGACCAAAGAGACGTCTTCAGACAGCGCTGACTCTTTGGTTTTGAAACAGAGATGAGCACCGGCCCCTAGAGTCGGGAACGAATAGCACATATCTGTGAGGGGAACCTTTACCTTTATGTTATAAATGCCATGAGATTCAATGGTCAACTGGCAATTTCAAATGGATGCCATACTCTTGAAAGCTTTATCCAGAAAACCATGTTTTCAACTTGGAAACGATATTTTTAAACTGTGAAATTAATCTAAATGTCTGCAACTTATTCTATCTCCTTTAATGGGAAATTCAGATGCAGTTTAATCGGACTTTCACAAGATGCCACCTTGTTGATCAATAAGCAGATCTCTTGGGGTTTGCAATGTGAAAGGTGAAGAAGGAGGAAAGGACTCATCACGGCCACACGTGGTAAATTTCTTGTTTTCTCTGCTTTCAATTCCCTCAGCTCCCCTTTTGAAAACATGGGCTGTCTGGGAAGTGTTTGCTGGAATTTGGGAGCAAGCAGAAAGTCAGGTTTTATGTGTGTTCATGTGGGAAGATAGACAACTCGAATGATGGTGAGAGGGAGGCAGCTGGCTGTCTCATGTGTGAATTGTTTGGTGATGACGAACACTGCAGCCACTGAGAGGGGAAGATCAGCATGGGATGGGATGACTCACTGTGCATTCAAGACCAGTGCATTCAACGCATTTAAATTTCCCTAAGTCGCTCACAGCATATAGAACCTTATGTTTGTTTGAAAAAGCCTATTTTAGAGTTCCTAGAGGAAAAGCAGAAGAGAACTCTAACAAAAAAAATAAAAACACCGTATTTAACGTATTAATCTCCAACTGGTATAATATGGTAGGTAATGAAGCAGCAATAGGAAATTTTTGGATGGGTCATTTATAGTCTTTTTTGTTTTTCAACAAATGCTGCTCATGTATGGAATTAGAGCCACCAGACTTTAAAATTGCTCCTTGTTTGAAGAGGCCATGGAGGTAAACACATTAAAAGCAAACAAACATCTTGGTTGTTGCTTTTAATTTTTTTCCTCAAGTGCACTGGAGTTGATTGTGTCTCTCTTCCATTAGGATTAGTTTTGTTGCCAAAGTTGGTCAGACCACAGTAGCCTAACTCTACAATTTTCCAGGTTGAGTCAGCTTTTGTTCACTCAGGGTGTTATCGAACCATACAGTTTGACCAAGGGTGCCTAAACTTGTGCATGTCACTGTATGTACTCCTCATTGGATATAAAAGAGATGAAAACAAAGAGCTTTCAGTGAGGATAATTATGTAACAAATGTGATAAATAATAAAAGGGCTTTGCTTTAAAATCTGGTAAGTCAGGAAATGTTCCACATGTTACCAACCAACTATATTCGAAAAAAATAAACGATTGCAAATATTTTGTTGGTTTTTAAAAGTAAAATAAGCTGGTGCATCAAATTACTATTGCAACCTATAAAAATGTCTGAATTGTTAATAATCTATGCATTCATAGATTATTGATGTGATTATTGATTCATAGATTATTGATGTGATATGATGTCTCGCTGCCTGGGGGCCGTGCGGGTCTGGATGGGGAGAAACAGGCTCAGACTCAACCCCTCCAAGACCGAGTGGCTGTGGCTCCCGGCGTCCCGATATAGTCAGCTGGTGCCATTGCTGACTATTGGGGGTGAATCTTTGCCCCCCACAGAGAGGGCTTGCAATCTGGGTGTCCTCCTGGATGCACGTCTGTCTTTGGAAGAGCATATGACGGCCGTGGCCAGGGGGGCCTTCTATCAGGTTCACCTGATTCGCCAGTTGCAGCCCTTTCTGGATCGGGACGCCTTGCGCACGGTCACTCACACCCTTGTCACCTCCCGGCTGGACTACTGTAATGCTCTCTACATAGGGCTCCCCTTGAAGAGCACTCGGAGGCTCCAACTGGTCCAGAATGCGACCGCGTGCGTGGTTATGGGCGCAACTCGTTGTGCCCACGTGACACCCCTCCTGCGTGAGCTGCACTGGCTCCCAGTGGTCTTCCAGGTGCGATTCAAGGTGTTGGTTACCACCTTTAAAGTGCTCCATGGCATAGGACCCAGGTACCTTCGAGACCAACTTCTGCCACCAATAGCCTCCCACCGGCCAATTTGCTCTCACAGAGAGGGTCTCCTCAGGGCTCCATTATGCTGGCTGGCGACACCCAGGGGGAGGGCCTTCTCTGTGGGAGCCCCAGCCCTGTGGAATGAACTGCCCTCGGAAATGCGTAAGATCTCCGACCTCCGGGTATTTTGCTGTGCCCTTAAGACACTGTTGTTCCGCCAGGCCGGGCTATCAATGTACTAATTTTAAATTGGGTGTTTTAAATTTTTTGGGGTCTTAAACTGAGCTGAAATTATTTAATAATTTTAATAATTTTAATTGATGTTTTGTCTTGTGCTTTTAACCTGACAGGTTCCAGATGGAGCTTGGGCCATTTCCTGAGGCTCTGGCACACGCCTCGACCGGAGACCTGGTGGCCGCCTGGGATAGGGCGGCTACGGGTGCTCTGGATCGGGTTGTGCCTTTGCGGCCTCTGACCCGGCGCCGATCTCAATTGGCTCCTTGGTTTTCCGAGGAGTTGAGGGAGTTGAAGCACCGGAAACGACGCCTAGAGAGTAGTTGGAGAACCAGTCGTTCTGAATCTGACCGGACACTAGTGAGATCCCATATTAGGAATTACTTAGTGGCGATAAAAGCAGCTAAATGTAACTATTTTGCTGCTCTTATTGCGTCATCAGATAATCGCCCAGCCGCCCTCTTCAGGGTGACCCGCTCCCTACTTCATCAGGAAGCGCGGGAGGAGGGTAGAGCTGAGGATTTTGTTCAGTATCTGCATGACAAAATCACTCAGATTCGGGAAGACTTGGACTCCGACTGGGTAGTCCCGGGGAGAGGGACAGGGGCAGGTCTTGTGAGTGTTACCTGGACTGAGTTTGATCCTGTGACCCCTGAGGATGTGGACAGGATTCTGGGCAGGCTGAACGCGACCACTTGTTTATTGGACCCGTGCCCCTCCTGGTTAGTACTGGCTTCCCGGGAGGTGACACGTGGCTGGCTCCAGGGGATTATAAATGCTTCGTTGGGTGAGGGTGACTTTCCCGCCGCCTTGAAAGAGGCGGTGGTGAGGCCTCTCCTCAAGAAGCCTTCCCTGGACCCAGCAATGTTGGTAAATTATCGTCCGGTCTCCAACCTTCGCTTTTTGGCGAAGGTTGTTGAGAGTGTGGTTGCGCAACAGCTTCCCCGGTACCTGGATGAAACGACGTATCTGGATCCGTTCCAGTCGGGTTTCAGACCCGGGTACAGCACGGAAACGGCATTGGTCGCGTTGGTTGATGATCTCTGGAGGGCCCGGGACAGGGGTTGTTCCTCTGTCCTGGTCCTGTTAGATCTCTCAGCGGCTTTTGATACCATTGACCATGGTATCATGCTGCACCGGTTGGAAGAGTTAGGGGTGGGAGGCACTGTGCTATGGTGGTTCTCCTCCTTTCTCTCCGACCGGTCGCAGTCGGTGTTGACAGGGGGGCAGAGGTCGACTCCGAGACCCCTTATATGTGGGGTGCCTCAGGGGTCGGTCCTCTCGCCCCTCCTGTTCAACATTTATGTGAAGCCGCTGGGCGAGATCATCCGTGGTTTTGGGGTGAGATATCACCAGTACGCTGATGACACCCAGCTGTACATCTCCACCCCAGACCACCCCAACGATGCCCTTGAAGTGATGTCCCGGTGTCTGGAGGCCGTGCGGATCTGGATGGGGAGGAACAGGCTCAGACTCAACCCATCCAAGACCGAGTGGCTGTGGTTTCCGACGTCCCGATATAGTCAGCTGGTACCATCGCTGACTATCGGGGGTGAATCATTGGCCCCGGCAGAGAGGGTGCGCAACTTGGGCGTCCTCCTGGATTCGCGGCTGTCTTTTGAGGAGCATTTGACGGCCGTGACCGGGAGGATTTTTCATCAGGTTCGCCTGATCCGCCAGTTGCGTTCCTTTCTGGATCGGGACTCGTTACACACGGTCACTCACGCCCTCGTCACCTCTCGCCTGGACTATTGTAATGCTCTCTACATGGGGCTCCCCTTGAGGAGCACCCGGAGGCTCCAACTGGCGCAGAGTGCGGCCGCGCGGGTGGTGATGGGAGCGACATGGCGCTCCCATGTTACTCCTCTCCTGCGCGAGCTGCACTGGCTCCCGGTGGTCTTCCGGGTGCGCTTCAAGGTGTTGGTTACTACCTTTAAAGCGCTCCATGGCTTAGGACCCGGGTACTTACGGGACCGCCTACTACCACCAATAGCCTCCCACCGACCGGTACGTTCCCATAGAGAGGGGCTCCTCTGGGTGCCGTCGGCCAAACAATGTCGGCTGGCGGCCCCCAGGGGGAGAGCCTTCTCTGTGGGGGCACCCACTATCTGGAACGAGCTCCCCCCAGAGTTACGGAGGATCCCGGATCTTCGTGCCTTCCGCCGCGAGTTAAAAACTTTCCTGTTCCACCAGGCGGGCCTGGCCTAATTCTTCCCTTTTCCCCTTCCGTCGTAAAAGAATTTAGAAATTTTGAATTGTAATATTTTAATTTGGGGGTTTTAATATTTTAATATTGTAAATTGGGATTTTAAATTATTGGGGCCAATGTTTAATTCGGTTTTATTTGGTTTTTAAATTTTGTACATATGTTTTTTATTTATGGCTGTTCACCGCCCTGAGTCCCCCCGGGGAGAAGGGCGGTATATAAATTTAATAAAATAAATAAAATAAAATAAATAAATAGGCTGTACACCGCCCTGAGTCCTTCGGGAGAAGGGCGGTATAGAAATAAAATAATAATAATAATAATAATAATAATAATAATAATAATAATAATAA
>WNWU01000003.1:44782248-44826481 GCA_012654045.1 Ptyas mucosa | reverse complement strand
TTTCACCACTGCATCCAAGTCATGGTTGTCCTAAAGGTGTTTTTTCAGGAGGCAACTGGACATTTCTTTGAAGATGTTTCGCTTCTTATCCAAAAAGCTTCTTCAGCTCTGACTGGATGGTGGGGAATGGAAGGATTTATATTCCTTGCAGGCAGCTGGTCATTTGCATCCTTTTAGAGAGTCATTGAAGCCACTTGGAGGTTTATCTGTGTCCTCAGGGTCAACTAAGTAGTGCAAATGGGGGTGGAGCTTTCTTGGCTGCAGGATGTTTTTCGCCCCGTGTCCCTTCACTGTTGAAGATAGTCGCAGGCTGTTAGGGATGAGTCTTTGTTGTCTGCATCTCAAACTGAACTGCAAATGGTTCCTGCTGTTGTTGTTGTTAGTTGTGAAGTTGTGTACGACCCATCATGACCCCATGGATAACGTTCCTCCAGGCCATCCTGTCCGCAACCATCCTCTGGAGTCCATTTAAGCTCACGCCTATTGCTTCAGTGACTCCATCCAGCCACCTCGTTCTCTGCCGTCCCGTTCTTCTTTTGTCCTCAATCGTTCCCAGCATTAGGCTCTTCTCCAGTGAGTCCTTCCCTCTCATTAGGTGATAGTCTGCAATATTTCTGGAAATCCATTCATAATATAGTATAGTATAGTAAAGTAGAGCTTTCAAGGGAGCCATTTTGCTCTTGGGGCTTAGATGTAGCACCAGAAACTGGGAAACTGTGAGTTCAAGCCCTCCCTTAGAAATGGAAGCCAACTGAATGTTTTTGGGCCAATCACCCTCTCTCTCTCTCTCTCTCAACCCTACCCATGTCACAGGGTTGTTGTTATTGTAATGAAATTGGGAAATGGGAGCATTATGTAAATGTTCCGAGTTGCCCAAAGTAAAGGTGGGATACATATATAATAAAAATAAATGACTCAAAAGGTGGATAGAGAAACTAAATCCAGTCTAAACAGCTGGCTGACTATGTGACAAATCATAATAATAACATCATTTCTCCCACCCTATCACTCCACCCTTTTCCTTCTTAAGCAGCTGAATCCCCTCAAAACTTTTCTTGTTGCAGCAGTTAAGGAAGTATATAATGGACGCAAAAAGGAATTCCGAATGTCACATCTCATAGATTAGTATGTGTGTGTTTATGTGCAACTGTGTGTCGGTGTGGGTGCGTATGTGTTTGGAGGATTTCTTCGCCAAGGGATCATCTGCCAAATCCTAAATGCTGCTAGTGAGTGGGTGCTCTCATTCTCACTCTTTCTCACTCCTATCCTACCCAGCTATTCAAAATGAGGCCATTTGCAGGTTGTCCATAATTAAAAGGAAGTTACTATTTATTTTTTATCTATTTTGTGAACTTACATCAATCTTACATCTCGCTAACACATGCAGCAAAATGAATGGGGTTGAGTGGATGGCATTGTAAGACTCTTCTGCGCTGTAGCCTTAAACTGTTGAATTCCCATGAGGAAACCAACTGGAAATATGGCTGGCTCAAGACATTCCTTTTCTGAAATTTAACTCCTTCTGAGTTATATAACCTGAGGTTATGTCCACAGTATATTTACCAGGGTCCCTCCTTGGTGGGCTTTCCTTCTTTCTTGTCCTACCAGGAGCTATTAAAAAAGAGAAAGGTTTGTGTATATGTGTGTATAATTTTATTTATTTATAACCTACCTTTATTATTTTTATAAATAACTCAAGGCGGTGAGCATACCTACTATTAATATCTAACAATTTAACAGGTCAGAAATTGTTCTCATATCTGAGTATAAGAATTCCCTCCTTCCTTCCTTCCTTCCTCCCTCCCTCCCTCCCTCCCTCCCTCCCTCCCTCCCTCCCTCCCTCCCTTCTTTATAAATAACTCAAGGCAGCGAACATACATAATATTCCATTCACCTACTATTTTCCCCACAACAGCAACCCTGTGAGGTGAGTTGGACTGAGATAGAATGACTGGCCCAAAGTCTCCCAGATGGCTTTCATGCTTAAGGTCTCCTGGTTTTCAGTCTGATGCCTTAACCAGATATAGATCAGTGGTGGATTTCTATCGGTTCAGCACGGTTTGGGTGAATTGGTAGTGGCGGCGGCGGGAAGCTCCGCCCATCCACCCAGACGTCATCATGGATGCTCTGTGCATGTGCAGAAGGTCTGCGCGTGAGCACACTCCCAGTTCCGAACCGGTAGTGGGACCCACTACTGATATAGATCCATATATAGATCTACCATTTTTTGGTCACTTGAACTAGGAAGAGAAAATGGCAGATCTCTTGACAGATGAGTCCGCAATAAGAAAGGCCTCCCTATGCCAGGAAAAAGAAAAAAATATTTGAAATACAAGAAGATGAACAGAGAATTTAGAGTTGACCTTGGGAAATAAAGGAATGAATGAGTGTTTATTTACAGTATAACAGTTTGTTTTATGAAAACATCCATCTCAAAATTGTAAAAACAATTTACAGTCACGGAAAGATGGAAATACAGGTAGTCCACAATTAAGGCCAACATTTCCATTGCTAAGCAAGGCAGTGGCTGTTAAGCTGTTAAGTAAATCACTGCAGTTAAATTAGCAACATGGTTGTTAAGTAAATCTGGCTTCCCTATTGACTTTACTTGTCAGAAGGTCACAAAAGGTGGTCACATGACCCCAGGACTCTGTAACCATAATAAATATCTGCTAGTTGTCAAGCATCTGAATTTTGATCACATGACCCTGGGGATGCTGCATTGGTCATACGTGTGAAAATCGGTTATAACTAAGTCACTTTTTTCAGGGCTGTTATAACTTCAAATGGTCACAAAATTAATGGTTGTCAGTCAAGGACTACCTGTACAAGTTTAAAATATATAAAAGAGGCTATAAAACAACATAAAAATTAAGTAACAGAATGCACAACCAAGGTCTAAAAAATAATCTGGATTTAGCAAAACCACTTTATAGGCTTTATTGTACAAAGGAGGATCTTACTGAAAAGATACACAATGCTGAGAAAATAACCCACCTGGATTTTGAGGGGAGAAACTTGACCGGGCTTTCAAAAGTTATTCTTATAACCTTTGGGCCTTGACCTGACCAACCTCAAAGGACTGACAGGAACAAACAAACTCTAAACTATTGTTTACCCAAAATACAAGTTGATTCTAATTATGATCCTGATGATGATATCCTGCCCCCCCCCGAAAGTTTAAACATACCCTCCCTAATTTTCCAGGTAATGTACTCCAAGCCATTTCACCTGTTTTTAAAGATAAATTGTTTGAGAGGGAAATTATCTTCTTTTTGGATAAAAGCCTTCTGTTCAAAATAGACAAGAAGGTACCTAGCTTTCTATTTAAAGGATGCTCTTATGTAGATCTATTTTGTAAAAGGGAGCTTTTAAAAATGAGGTGGAGAAAGTCATTGAACCGCTTTACACTTCCCCTACCTCTCCTCTATTTCATTTTAAGACATTTTAACATTTGAAGTACAAAAAATAGTGTAAAAATGAATTGTCCGTCTTACCTAGAATTGGGGGGATTGATTTAAAAATTCAAACATATTCTTCATGAGATATGATTAAGTAGAAATATCTATCGGCTCATTTACCTGATGCCTTGCTTTATAGTCAAAGGCGACTCTCCTAGAGGATAATAACATTTGGAAAAGCATAGTAGTTATGGAGATAATAAATCCATTCCAATAGAAATGGACTTCCAGTTAAGCAAATTACTGGTTCACATCTCGACACATTGATAACTTCATTTCCCATCTTTGGAACTGGGCACTTTAATGCCAAGCTAAGAACATTCCTGTACGATCCGTTCTGTTTAGAAATAATATCTTTTTCCTGCTTGAGAGGAGAACAAGTAAAGGGAAAAGTGGAAATAATTACTTATTTCCACTTAATTGGGTGTCATGTTTTTCTTTCTTTTTCTTTCTTTTTTCATTTAATGCTTACTTATGTCATTTGGAAGCTAACTGAGATGGCAACTCAGAAATATTCTGTTTTGCTCAACATTGGAAGGGGAAAGACCTACCGGCTGAAGATTTGATCCTGGGGAAAATTATTGAATATGTGGAAGCTGACAGGTTAACAAAAATTTTGAGAGATCAAAAGGATTCCGTATATTTTCAATGTTGGGAACAATGGTATACTTGGTTGAATAATAGAATAAAAAAAAAGGATAAGGTTAGAGTAGATTTTATTTTTTATTTGTATATTTTGATTGAAGTTAATGTATTGTGTAAAGCTCCCGTCGCGATCTGTGTAGGTATAAATATTTTGGAGAAAAAAAAAGAAATATTCTGTTTTGCTTTCCCTGCTTTACTTCAACCGTCTGATGTTTAACTTTCTCTGAACTGTGACTTCTTTTCAGTCTTTAACAGATGCAAGAGCACATTCTCAGAAAGCGTCACTGGGTGGCCAAAGCTTAAGACGGGTGTGAGGAATAAACCCTCATCCACCCTTCAAAGCCTTCAGAGAAAATTTTGGGGCCTGCAATTTCCTCCCTGCTTCCCCCTCCTGCCCCAATATGTTTCTACAGCCTGTAACCAGACTCAGTAAAAACAAATCATCTAGTACTGGCTGGGTAAAAAAAGAAAAATAATAGGAAGAACTGTGTTTAACGTACTCTGCCTGTAGGCAAGGAGGCCAGTTTGTTTTTTTGTACTGTGATGCTATTTGGAATGTTCCCATATGGCCTACAGCAGATTTCTTTCTTTCTTTTTTCATTCCCATTTTTTCCTCTCTCTCTCTCTCTCTCTCTCATAACCTCTCACAGGAATCTCATACTGGCTTTTGCCTTAGGGCTCCCATCTATGGTACATTTGATTCCTCGGAGCTGGTCTTGTATCTGAATACACATAAGAGAGAACTCTGTGTGAAGGAACATTTTTACCAGAGTGCCAATGGATGCTGAGCTTTAGCTAGCAATTTCTATAGAGTGGGCTGTTGATTATTCATTTGTGCAAAATGTTTCTTCCGGGTGCATTTTATCCCTGTGAATCCCAGAGAGATCTTGGAGTATGTCTGTGATGTAAATTCAACATGATTTAAATATCAGCGATCCAGTTCAGAAGTAATTCATTGTTGGGAGTACGAACTGCATTCAGGGTGTACTGAGGCATAACCAGATGTTCTTGGGCTTTCCTCCAGTCAAGGGGCTGGCAGAAAGGAATGCTGGCGGAAAGTGTGCTGTTGCCATTGCTGATCCTATTTTGTCTTGCTTCCTTTTTCCTCCCACTGAACATCACCCGTCAGTGGAAAAAACAACATCCATTAACTCTCCTTAAGGTGTGATGGGGCAGGGATGGGTAAGGGTTGGTGAATGGCAGTTGAGCCACCTGTTGAGATGCTCAATTAACAAGCTCCAGGTGCAGAGGTATTCTGTTGCCCTGTTACTGCAAGTCAGTCTTTTGAAAAGGGGCTAAACACACATCTAAAAATACCCTGGCTGACAGGTCACAGGTATGAAAGAGGAGGGCAACATGAGGCTGTAAGGATCACTTACAATGCTTCTGCTTGAGCAACCGTTCCTTCTTGCCTAATACCTGTCAGCTGAGTTGTTTTGAAACATGGGCCTGGTTCTTTTTAAAACAGTGCAAAGGCTCTGTTCAGAAGTAGCTCAGCTGTCAGGTAAGAGTGGTAGAGATGGGGGTGAGAGGTGGAAGTAAAGGGTCGACTGAGAACAAGTAAAGGGACCAGAAGGTTCACTGAATTAAATATTAAACTCATGTTTTATGATATTTGTATTGATTGAATTTAATCAATTCATATTTTTCCATGTATCATTCTAAGGACTTCATTGATTGGCAGTGTAGGAATATTATGTAGACACAACAAAATGCTGCTTATTTTAGCTTCTGCTTTCTAGTATATCTAGCACAGGTTCTTTCGGATCATTCTCTACAGCTTTCTTGAACTGAACGAATCAGGGACTCAACCTGCATACAAATGTGTCCACTTCCCTTTCCACAGAATGGTGGGCCTTCTTCCTTTGGTCCTCTGCTTGTATTTATATATTTCCTCTGTCTTTCCCCCCATATTCTCCTTACATAGAGGGGGTCAACCTATTCTCCAAAGCACCTGAAGGCAGGACAAGAAGCAGTGGATGGAAACTAACCAAGGAGAGAACCAACCTAGAACTCAGCAGAGCAATTAATCAGTGGAACGACTTGCCTCCAGAAGTTGTGGGTGCTCCAACACTGGAAGTTTTTAAGGAATGATTGGACAACCATTTGTCTGAAATGGTATAGGGCCATGATGGCAAACCTATGGCACGTGTGCCACAAGTGGCACGCATAGCCATATCAGTGGGCACGCCAGCTCAGCTCTGGTGCACATGCGTGTGCCGGCCAGATAATTTTCGGGCCTTTTGGGCCCACCAGAAGTAGGGAAAAGGCTGTTTCCTGCCTCCAGAGGGCCTGAGGGTGTGTGGGGAACGCCCGTTTTTCTTTCTCACCTGGCTTCAGATCCTTTCTATGCATTTGGGGAGGGCGAAAACAGCCTTCCCCATCCCTCAGAGACCCTCCAGAGGCCTGAAACGGTCCATTTCCCAACTCCCGGTTGGACAGGAAGTGACTTTTTTGCTGTCCCCAGCCTCCAGAGACTCCTAGGTAGGGGGTGGAGAAGGCTGTTTTCGCCCTCTCCAGATGCATAGCGAGGATCTGGAGCCAGGTGAGAAAGAAAAACGGGCCTACCGGGCCATTGCATGCCAGGGGCAGGGGGGAGGGGGGATTGCGCGTGCAGGGCAGGGCGCATAGAATTATGGGTGTGGGCACGCATGTGTGCGAACTTCCCCCACTCCCCTCTCCTGGCACTTGATGGCAAAAAGGTTAGCCATCACTGGTATAGGGTTTCCTGCCTGACCAGGGGGTTGGATTAGAAGAGCTCAAAGGTCTCTTCCAACTCTGTCATTCTGTTAGTCTGTTAATCTCATTTGCCCACTACAAGCTGTTTATGGAGTTTTTTCCTCAGGGTTAGTTAGAAAAACACTGAGGTACAGAACAGATGAACAGAAACATATTCGCCAAGGAACCGAGGTTATGAAGTCATACAGAAGCTTTGAGTTCTCTAACGATGCCCCCAATCGAAAAATGTGACACACATATAATTTCCTTTTCCCCTTTCATTCCCACTAATTGTTTCAGTGACTTTATCTGATAATCATATATTCCTCATGCTTATTATCCTTTGATTGAAATAGCTCCGCTTGCTAATTTCCTTTCGCTCATAATTTCCTAATTTTTTAAAAAAACATGTTTCTTTCTTTTATAGCTTCCTCATCAGGATGAAGAGTTTAATTCTTTCTGCTTGATCAAACCTCTTTAAAATCTGAATATTTCTCATAGCCTACCAAGAAATCTACCTTCTTGAAATCTTTTTTTTTTAATGAGCAGTAAATGTATGCCTTGGTGGTTTATGGGTTCATTTAATGTATTCTTTATGTAAAAAAAAAAACAACTCATTGAACATGACTTGCTGTTGAATAATACAGTAATGGAACAGGTGTGCTTTGTTCTCTGTTTGAACTGTGAGAATGCTGTGCCTTCTAAAATCATGATATTCTGTTGTACCACTATATTTCTTATGGGAGAATTTTTAGCAAAAGAGCACACATTTCAGAAAAATTGGATTCAGATTTGGCTGAATTATAGTAGCCTTAATATCAGAAATTGATTTTACTCAGTGCTATATTTATATCCCCTTCTTTTCTCTAGAGCTCAGTGCTGATTATATGGGAATTTCCCTTCATTTCATCTTGCAATAACCCTGTGAAGTAGGTTTAGCTAAGAAGCAGGATTGACCCCAGATCTTCCAATGAATTTCCATGGCTAAAGGTTGAACTTCTGTCTCCAACACCTTAACCTGTATACTATACCGATTCTCTTAGGACAATTCTATATAAGGGCTTTGTGCCAATTTGGGGCCAGTTCCAGATATCAAGTGGTTTTGAGGGCTGAGCCAATTTTTTTTTTTTTTTTTTGGCTCTGCTGCAATTTCTTTGAAACTGGAGCAAAGCTGGTGTTTTCTTTGAAACATGGAGGCTCTGGAGAGCTTGTTGGAGGTCTGTTTTCCAGTTGGTGGGTATTCTTGCTCCACCCCATCTCCACAAGACAAATATTATGTTAGGCAATTATTTTCTGAACTCACTGGGCCTAGGAGTTTCTGCATCAGATTCCTGATGTCTGTTGGCTTTGTTTAAAATCTATCTCCCATTCTCCCAACCCCACTTGGAACCACTCTTAAAGCCACTAGGAAAATAGCCAATGGAAAAATGGCAGCATCTAACACAGTTTATAGGAGGAATGGGATTTTTGCAGCCAACTTGTTTATTAAAACTATTGGCTAATTTTTTTCAGCCCACCACTACTATTTATACTTCTGAATTTTCTTTAAATATCTACTTATTGCCTACTCTTTTTGTTCATGGCAGCTAACAAAGATGAAAATATAGAATACAGAAAAGAAAGATCATGAATTACTGCTAATACCAATCAATAGTCCAAGGTCTGGTAAAGGGATGTGGTTTGGAAATTTTCTAAAGGCCGAGAAAGGAGAAGCAGGATGCAACTCTCAAGGTTTTGTAGCCTAAAAGCAAAGAAGAGGAGTGTTGACTCTGAAGCTGGCCTGACTGAGGCAATCTTTGGGGCTTCAGGGTTGCCACAATGGAGATGAGGGCTAGGAAGGGAGGAATAGAGATAGCTGGGGGGTTGTAGCCAAAACAAAATACTTTCCCTGGGAACCAAGGACATTCCAACAGGTGACTGAAGAGAGGAGTGATATTACCAAGCAACTGGACAGCACCCTGATTGGACCATGTGACTGTTTGTTTGGGAAAAGGGGAACACTTTTAATTAGGTGAAAACCATGGGAACCTTTAGAGTCAGTTTTTACCAGTCTGTGCCAATATGATATATCCAATAAACCTGTTCTTTGAGGAATCTACCTGCCTTGGAGTTTTGTGTGCTATGGGTGTATTACTTGGAACCCTGTCAAAGAGGAGAGGAGAGGAGAGGAGAGGAGAGGAGAGGAGAGGACAGGACAGGAGAGGAGAGGACAGGAGAGGAGAGGAGAGGAGAGGAGAGGAGAGGAGAGGAGAGGAGAGGAGAGATAATTTCCTATATGTCAGAAACACTTAAATCTTCATGACTAAGTAGGTTTGTGAACAGGTAGGCACATTAAACCCTTCAGGCTTTAATAATTAGTACCAACCTCCTTAGTGATGCTTAGTAAATGAACTCTGTTGCAGATCATATAGACTAGTCTTTGCATCATTCCTATATTTTGCGACCGTTAGCATTCTTAGCTTCCCCATATTGCACCAGTTGCAACTTCTGGATACTATTTAAGCATCACACAAATGATGTTTCAATAAAAATAATTATAAATCTTGAAATATACATGACTTTCAAGCCCATTTAGCTATAAACATAATTTTGATTCTGTGGCAACAATACAAATAGCTGTCATTAAGAGGATACCATGTAAATAGCAGTCTAGGATAACTGATAAATAAGTGCGTGTACAAAGTTCATCTTCATAGCAAGGTATAATTTTTGGCACTCAGCATAAATAAGAATTCTAGCCACTTGTTCTATCATCAAGATGCACTGCTGCTCTCTCCAGTAGAACCGAAATTCAAGAGTGGCTGCCCATGATATCTAGCAGCTGCTGCTCCGTCATGATATAATTCTGTTTCTCTCTCTTTTTCTTTAACTTTTTATTTGGAGCATTTATTTTGCTTTTGTCTTAGCTCCATTATTTTCCTGGTGATATCTATTTTCAAGATTTTTCTTTTTTTTCTTTTTCTTTTTCTTTCTCTTCTTTTTTCTTTTTCTTTTTCTTTTTCTTGTTTTTGTTTTTGTTTTTCCTTTTCCTTTTCCTTTCTTTTTCTTTTTCCTTTTTCTTTAAAAAAATATTTAAGAAAGTAACTTGATTAAATGCTTAATGACTTCCACAGCGGTACGGTTAATTGTATTAGAGTATTTTTATTCAGATTTTTTTTTTTACATTTTGTTGTCCCTGTCAAGTCTTGCAATCTTAAGTGGACAGTGACCATGAGGGGGTGACACAATGAAATATGAAATATGATGCAAATTCCACCCTTTGTGTACTTGTGTGCAAAGTTGTGATACAACTATGAAAGGACGGAGCTTGCACTGTCATGATACAATATACATTATATCATTTTGGCATCATCATAAGTAGCCTATAGGTCAGTGGGTCTCAACCTTCCTAATGCCACGACCCTTTAATACAGTTCTTCATGTTGTGGTGACCCCCAACCATAAAATTATTTCTAAAACCATTGAAATATGTGTTTTCGGATGGTCTTAGGCGACCCCTGTGAAAGGGTCGTTCGACCCCCAAAGGGGTCCCGCCCCACAGGTTGAGAACCACTGCTATAGATGGATGTGAGACTCTTATTTATATGCAGGAATATGTATTCATCTTGAAGATACTCTCAGAAGAGATTTAAAAGGAAATCAGAGTTAGTGAGTCAATTGATTGGTACAAATGGAATTAAAGACAAAAGTATTTGTTGTAGTTTGCTGTTACCAGGTGTTATTCCATTAGTACAAATTGCTGCTTTAATGAGACTAAGATGAATCAATATTGTGAATGTTACATATAAGCCAAGGAGTCAGGTTGCATGTATAAAACGTGAGCATGGAAACATATCATAATTATGAAAGACTAGGTAAAAAAATAAATGGTTTAAACAGGCTACTGGAGTGTGGAGTGGAGGCATAACTGTCTGTCTGTTTCGAAAGAGCTATTCTTATGTTGGTGGTTTTCAAATATTCAGATGACAGGGCACAACTGCTTCTTGATCCCTTTATTTCAGACTCCATAATCTGTCAATTATGTACATGTACAATATGAAAACGTGCAGATCTAAGTGATGTAAGAAACAGCTTCTCTGCTCCGTAGATCTCCCATATTTTATTAACAGCAGCAGCAAAGTTGATGATCTCAGCTATAGTGGTGATGAATGCACCATTGTGAGATTTGAAAGAAGAGGTTAGGGGAAGATTGTCTTGGAGAAAATCTATCAATATACTGATAGGAGTTAAAAATAACCTGATGGCATATAATCAATTAAAAAACATATTTTAGCCAAAGGCAGCAGTGGTGTCTGCAGAAAGAGTCAAAATATTCAAAATAGCGGCTATGACTGCATGACTTACCCCCTCCCCCCTTTTAATGTGCATCCTAAAATGAGTGGGGATGAGGGGAGGTGGGTTCTAAATTTTTTTTCTACCGGTTCTGTGAGCGTGGCTTATTTTGTGGATATGGCTTGATGGTCATGTGACAATTATTTAGCAGAGGTACTGGTCTACCAGGCTTTTAACTGCTTGCAGAGCTATACTGATCTACCCATTTACTTTTGCAGTCACTGATCTACTCATGTATTTTTGCAGTCACTGATCTACTCATGTATTTTTGCAGACACTGGTCTACCCATTTATTTTTTCTGGCACTGGTCTACCCATTTATTTTTGCAGGCACTGATCTGCTCATGTATTTTTGCAGGCACTGATCTACTCATGTATTTTTGCAAGCACTGGTCTACTCGTTTGTTTTCTTTTACCACTGATCAGTTGTAGGGCGGCCCTTTGAAGCCCCGCGGCAAGAGTTTAAACAGTTTTTTTTCCTCTAGCCATCAGCTGGGATTCAGGAGACAGCAATAGATTGGGGGTGGGGCCAAATAAAAGGTAAGAATAACGTGGGGGGTGGGTGAGGGGCCTGGGGAGAGCGGAGGGGGGCAGAACTGGTTCGGTGACATCATATCATCACCACTACCGGCTTGGGAGAACCGGGCAGAACCGGGAGGAATCCACCACTGGGGCTGTGATTGTGTGATCATGATCATCATCTTCTGGACTTTTGACCTGTTGCCATGAACACCTCCAACAGCTCACAGTGACCTTTCATGGGCATTTATTATAGGTAACATATTAATAGATAAAACCACTTTAATAGCAACCACTGCACCTAGAAGTATTAGTAATAAAATGGTTAAAATGGATCAGAATATTTTATAACGGTTTCAATAATGCAGCCATGGAACAAATAACACAAAATATATTGCGAAACATCTCCTGAAATGGCCTTCTAGATCACTGAAAAAATCTGTGCAACAGAGCCTTCTATTTCTGTGCTTCAGCTGCCAGGTGGTTCTGGAACATGCATAAACAGGTTACTGTCCCATCCCATCTGTCCTCCGTAATTGGCGAATGCTTTGCAAAATTGTATGGCTATAGAATGAGTGATTCTGTTAGCTGCATTTGCAGGAGGACAGCTGAATGATTGAGAGACGTGGTCACCTTTGGGGTGATATGCAGGATAGTGGAAGGTCTTTTACTTTAATATCTGCCTTTCTCTCATGCTTATTTTAGCTAATCAGCAGATTCTGCTCATTAACATAATTTGCATTGGGATGCTCAGTGCAAAGTCCCATCTTACCAGTGGAGCTTTCAGACCAGCTGTGCTGACCAACACTTTTGATCACATTTGCCTCAACAGGGTAGTCACAAAACTAATAAAAATATGAAAAATGAATACATAATCAATCCGCTGCCCTAAGCTAATGGTTGTCATTGTAGCACTAAATATACAATAATGGCCAGTTGTTCAAAAGCAAAAAGTGTATAATGTCGTTAATAGAAAATGAGAGTAGGTAGCGTTGATGGTTTTTATAATGTAAAATCTCCTTCTGGTAATTCTAATATTTTCATAGGTGTCCCTATGTAATTTCCTTGGCAAGACGAAGAAGTACTTAATCCCTGCCCAGTTTTAGGATGCTTTTCAAACTTTTGGTTATGCTTGATCTTCTAGAATATATTTAAATTGATACTCCAATGCATGGCAATTTTTTGGGGGGGGGAAAGTCAAGATTTTCAAAGTAAAATTCTGGAATAGTTCTGGGGAGAAGGACAATTTAAAGAAATGGTGGTTAACTATGCAAAGGGTTTGCCATTGCCTTCTAAAAGGATGGCCTTTTGTTTGGTTTTTAAAAATTCTCTCCTTGGACTTAATGATTTCCCATGATCCCAGTCCTAATCAGCTTTAACCCTACCTAACTTTTGAGCCAGCTGAGGTCCCCTAGATACTGCTACCTCCTTGAGAGAAATTTATACATTG
Source organism: Ptyas mucosa (assembly GCA_012654045.1). NCBI lineage: Eukaryota > Metazoa > Chordata > Lepidosauria > Squamata > Colubridae > Ptyas > Ptyas mucosa. Next base: position 44,813,356 of record WNWU01000003.1, on the reverse strand, counting down.
ATCAATTAATCTGGCAAGAAGAGAATGGGTTGTTTAACATGGTTGCTTGGCTGGAGGGTGTCACTGATTTCCAACTATCTGTTGCACTTAGTAAAAAGAGGACAAGTTTAAAAAATGTTATTTAAAGTTATTCAGATGCATTCTGAAGTTCCCTCCTCATTCGTGTCAGAGGCACTGTTAAAGGCACTTCTGGGTTGAAAGGAGCTGGAGCAAATGATGGGAGCTCACCCCCTATGCAACAGCACTCAGGTCTCAAATGCTAACCTCTAACCATGTGAGCCTCCACGCTCCATTCTGGAGTTGTGCTTACCTTTAAACTAACGCTTTTTAAAATTCTTTTTCCAAAGCTGCACTTGATGACAAAAATGAGCCTGGAATCAAATTCCTGTCTGACCTCTTGTTCCTACCTCTTGTTCAGTTGTTGAGCAATTTGATTTTGGCTCACTTGTGATATCACTGAAACTGAAGCATAACTAGTTTTTGTTTAAAAGGTTGCAGCTCCAGAGCACCTATAAATGGTTGATTTTGTCATTTATAGGAATTGTTACCTCACTATGTCTTCTACCTCCTATGCTTCAGCTGCTCCAGGTGGTCTTTCAAGGGAAAAGATGGACTGATGGCTTAACAGCCTGCCCTCATAGGAACCATTGAGTGTGTACTGCGTGCATATATTTATTTATTTATGCCCATGATCACAAAAATACACAACATGAAGGAAAGATGTACGTAGGTAGCTGCAAAAAACAGGCACATAGAATAGGCCGGAGGTGTTTTGTTACTGTGTAAGACCTGTAGCGGTATAATTGCATTAGGGTTTTCATTCACCATTTCAAGGTCAACAAAGCTGAAAACAAATGCAAATAATACCTAAATCCCTTTTAAGGAATCAGGGGGTGAAAATAATAGCAGCCTGAAAAAACCCAAATGGTTATGTATGTTTGTATGGTTTTAATTGACTACAGTGGACTTGGAATAGTTAATTAGGCAGAGATGGATACATGTATGTATGTACTGTGTTTCCCCCAAAATCAGACCCTGTCTTATATGTTTTTGAACCCTGAAATAAGTGCTTGGCCTTATTGCCGTGCGCTCAAAAGACCAATTGGGCTTATTATCAGGGGATGTCTTATTTTGGAGAAAACAGGATATGTATGTATGTATGTATGTATGTATGTATGTATGTATGTTTTTGTGAGGATTCTCCTTCCATCTACATACAGTATATTGCCAAAAATTTGCTGCAAAGAGTTGCAAATCCCTAGTTTTACAGGTAGAAGTCCTCCAGCATAAATTTAATGCATTGAATGTATCAGGTCTGGGAAAGGAGTTGCAGTTTGATAACGTTCTCCAATAGCTCAATCAGTAATGTGCCTTCAATGCCTTCTTTGTTCATCTGAAAACTTTTTGGTACAAAGGAGCTTTTTTTTTTAATGCTTTGGGAAGAAGCATAATCTTGTGCCTTATCACAGAATGGTCATGATGGACTGGTATGATCCTGCTCAAAAGCAAAACAGCTTTCAGCCACAGATGGGCCTACCTAGCTGCTTTTCAGCCATCAATTCAGAGTCACTGGGGTTTTTTTTTCTTCCTCCCTTTACAATGAGAAGGATTATTTGAAAAGCTTTAAAATGTCAAGCATGTCTTCCATCAGCCAGGAATTCTACTACTGCTCAGCCCCTTGAAGGAAACTGTGAAGCTCTTGTTGTAGACCTTGGCTGACCCCATTTCTGGAATCCCTTCAATCACCTGTTTGTACATTGGCAAAAAAGTGATTGTGGACTAAATGGCTACAGGTACTGTTCAGGACGTCTATGTTAAGAAAAGTCTTTTTAGAAGAAGAGGACCCATTATGAATCCTGAAGATTGATCCATGGAACCAGGCCATCTGTGCTTCAGATAAAGCAAGCTAAAGGAGTGGGGTGAGAGGTTTTATACTAGTTTGTTGCACATGGAAAATGGGTTGTAAGTGAACTCTGAATCAACCTCAGTTCTTTGTGTGTCTGATAAATTCCTTCAATACAGTAAATCGGTTTTCTGTCCGTTGCATTTTATACCATTCCAAATGAAAAAGCAGATGGTCTTCATGTATCCTTTTAATGCATACTGTATTTAGCAAAAATCTTTTTTCTTGATTTCATAAAAGTGTATATGCTAGTGCAGCAACCAATATATAGGAGTAAATTAAATTGGGCCAATGGAAACAGAATGATAGTAGAATGGGGCTGTATTTTATCTTTTTCCCAAATTATCTTTCTTTCTTACTTTGTGAAAGTAACCACTTTACATGGAACAAGACCACTCTTGTGTTTCCCTGCAAAGCACCCAACTGATCTTGTTGAGTGAATCTTATATTGAAAGTTTCTACCCCATTCACAGATGGTATGTGGGACTATGTCCTTCCTTCCAGGGCTCCCTTACTGGAGGCATAGCTTCTCCTATGACAGTGATGGCTAACCTTTTTGCTGTCGCGTGCCAAAAGCGGGGGGAGCATGGGAGGTCGCGGGGGCGTGTGCCCACATCCATAATTCAATGCGCCCCGCCCTCCTGTGCATGCGCACGTGACCCCCCCCACACACTTCCCCCTGCTTTTGGTACGTGATGGCCCAGTGGGCCCGGTAGGCTCGTTTTCCCCCCTCCCCAGGCTCCAGAGCCTTTCTAGGAGCCTGGGGAGGGCAAAAACAGCCTTCCCCATCCTCCTGGAGGCCTTCCGGTGGCCAGAAACAGCCAGTTTCCTGACTTCCGATGGGACCGGAAGGTGTGAAAATCAGTTGGCTGATGCGCACATGCGCGCTAGAGCTGAGCTAGGGCAACACTCGCGTGTCCACCAATATGGCTCCGCGTGCCACCATAGGTTCGCCATCACGGTCCTATGAAATTCTGAATGGCATGCCATGCTTTCTTCCCCAGCATTTTAGACCCCTTGTGCAAGAGCCAATTCCCAGGTTCTGCTGTGCTTTCAGAAGCAAGTTTCCAGATCGGCTTTCTTCCTGCTACTCCCCATCATCAATTTTTCTCCCCATCCCTGTTTGTAACCTTCAACCTTTGCTTTCCTATCCCTGCTGGATCTGGATCTGCGTTATTTGAAGTCAAGTATAAAATGTCATTCTGTTCTAAGGAATGCTATACATTCCACGGCTATGTAAACAGAGTTTTTCATAGTGTTTGCAGTGAGCAGGAGATTCAAATGGCAGCAATCCCTGGTCCTGGTCTTCCACCCCTTTCTCTCTCTCTCTCTCTTTCTTTCTCCCCCTTCTTCTCTCCTAATGGTTTCCAGCTGTGTGTTCTTTGGACATATCTCCTCATCAGCTTTTTCCACAATGTGGAGCCAGCCCACTTCCAAACCCCAGATGTGCTATTTTATTTACTCGGCAGCATCTGGGTCTCGCTACAGTTCTGTCACTGCAACGTGGCAAACTTGTGAAAAATCAGACTGGCAGCCAGTTAACAAGCAGCATTTCCCTGTGAGAACATTTCAAAGGAGAGAGTTAAAAGCCAGGAAAGAGGGGGCAAGGGAGGGAAGGATGGAAAAGGGGGAAAACAGGCGACGTTTTTCTGTGCTGTGTTTTACAAGGTTACAGATGACTGGTGGTGTGTTAACGCCGTAAACTGGGGATTTTGCTCTTTTGGGGAAGATTCCTGTAAAGCCTTTTCATTAGGACGGCCTCTTGGAACTACATGACTATCCCCAATCAGACAATGGGTGGGATGATATCAAGAGAGGTTAGTTCTTCATATAAATACACCCTGATTATGCAATTTATTTCATATCCAGTTATGATTGGTGCCACATTTTGCTTACTTGGACTCTGTCCCTTGGGTGAGTGCATCTGGTATGGGCAGGAGAGTCCAATTCTTTCAGATAAGACTTTGTCTATAGCCACATGTTAATTCTCCGGAATTAGCCAGAAAGGAAACATTACCAGATAAGCTAATTCTACTTTATTGTAAAGCTATATAGATATATACCATGCAAGTCTGAAAGTATAAACCTCCTGATGTCACGTTTAATTGTCTGATCAATTAGGGTGGGTTCTTCCTAAATTTCTTTGTCTGGCCCCTCAAGGGTTTCTCCCACTTTTGTCTGATCTTCCTTAGATGGCATCTCTTTCCCTCATCCTTAAAGGTCATTCCCACATACTATTACACTATGAGATCTAGAATACTGCATGTTAAATGCTGCCTTAGTAAGAGGCATTAGCTTTACCACAACTTCCGAAGGCAACTTCTGTTCCATTGGTTGATCATTCTCACCATCAGAAAATTTCTCCTTATTTCTCAACCGGTTCGTAACAGGATCGCACACGCGCAAATCACTGATGACAACATCCAGGGCGGTGGGCAGGGGTTCCGGCCGGTTTTACTACTGGTTCTTGCGAACCGGTCCGAACCGGGAGCAACCCACCACTGGTGCACACTTGCACACACATACAAATCCATATGCACATACACTCCCAAAATGCTTTCTTACATGTATATAGACACATAAACACTCACATAGGGAATGATTCTAGAAATAAAACCTCAGTAAATATTAAGCCTATACAAGCTGTACATACATGTGCCTTCAGACCATGTTGACTCTTGGCAGTTGCCTGGACTACAGTTTTCTTAACAAGATTTTGGTAGTGTTGGCTGTTCTCTCCTTCCTAGGAATGAGAGGGAATGGCTGACCTATAGTAAATCCCACTGAGTTCAATAGCTTTTAGTCCAAATTAAATCTGCATAGGCTCTTGCTTTAGAGAGGATTGAAATGTTTATCCTATCTTATTGGATATTGCTGAGTTGAAAACTCAAGAACAAGATCCTTTCAGTATTGAGCTCCCCCCACCCCCATTTCTGGAAATGGAAAATCCCATTAAAATCTTGTACTTGTAGGCAGGTATACATTGACATCAAAAGCAAATCAAAAATGATGTCAAAATGATAACATGCATTTAATTGATGGCATCATACAAATGGCATCATTATGTACATGCTTCCTGTATATATGCAAATATGTCAGGCACAGAATTTACATATTGACGACATCATGAATACACAGTCATTTGGTCTTCCTTGCAGCCTTCTGCAGACATCTATGTAAATGTGTAAAAAGGGGTTCTATTTTTGCAAAATCCACTTGTTAGCCCAACCAACATGTCTTTTTCTTCTCGTTTAGTGAGAGAGAGTCTGTTATGGAGAATCTCTCCATGAAAACTCTACAAATGCAGGATCTTGAATGCCTATAACTTCAGTTGCGCCCAACACCAGAAGAGACTGTCCATTTTCTCAGATATACAGGTTTTTATTGGACATTTATATCTTTCTCTCACCTTGTTTTCTTTGTGGATCTACCCTGTTTCCCCTAAAATAAGACATCCCTTAATAATAAGCCCAATCGGGCTTTGGAGCGCATGTGCTAAAATAAGCCCGCTCTGAAAATATTTAAATTTTGCACATGCACAGCCAGTCCCCGCCATTTCCTCTGGTTAGGTTTAGGGAGAAAGAGCTGGAAATCAGGTAAGATGGCAAGAGGAGCACCGTCTTGCTCCATGACTCCCAAAATAATAAGACAATCCCAAAAATAAGTCCAAGCACTTATTTTGGGGTTAAAAAATATATATAAGACAGGGTTTTATTTTTGGGGAAACACGGTATGATCATATATTTTATATTTTCCTTGAAGGAGAAGATTTAACATTTCCCAAGCCATTTATCCAGGATATGTGAGAAATGAAATCTGATATGAATATAAAACATTGGTGGCAGTTAACTTGTGTATAACCAATTGATGTTTTGCTGCAACTCATGAATTACACTTATAAATTGATTGGGAGAACAAGAGCCTGGTGGCGTGGCAGACTAAAGCACTGTAATTAACATTCAGCTGCCTGCAATTACTGCAAGTTCAAATTTCACCAGGCTCGAGGTTGACTCAGCCTCCTTTCTAAGGTAGGTAAAATGAGGACCCAGTTTGTGGGGGCAATAAGCTGACTTTGTATAAATATACAAAAGTATGAAGGCTATTGCTTAACGTATTGTAAGCTGCCCTGAGTCTCCGGAGAACGGTGGCATATAAATAAATAAATAAAAAAAACCCTGCATATGTGAATACGTTTGTTAAAAAAAAATAATCTTAGTTTTGAAAAGGGAATTGCAGATTTGGTTATTCATTAAAAAAAGCAGACACATAACCCTCTAATTCCACAAGATATGGAGTCCTTCCTTTTTCTTTGAATAAGAATGGAAGCAAAGGAGTTTTTAACTTCAACATGAATTTGATCTTAGCACGTTTTCAAAGAAAATATTCTTTCCAGACAGAAATGTCCTTTCAAAGCCTTCAAAGTGAGTTGTCCCTCGTAAAGCAAATCCACTCTCAGGCACTATGGAGCTGAAATTATTATTATTATTATTTCTAGGACAGTCTGTTATTTCTCATTTTCCAACTCCGATGACATGGATCATTTTCTGGAGATATCTTCCTTCCTATAGGGAATAGTTTTAGTAAACAAGAGTCAATTCCTGGAGATAGTTCTCTTTCTGCTACAGAATAAGGAGACCTTGTTGTTAATATCTTCCAGCTAATGGTATACTGGTAAAGCTCACTGGGGAAATGTCTTCAGGAAAGGAACATGTTTTTCTATCATTCATCTTCCTTCCCAAAGGTCTTGATGACCAGACCTTCTGACTCTATTTTTGCTTTTATTTGGTCCATCCTTGTTTGGAACAAAGTAAGTATTTCTCTTGCAACTGCATCTCCTACTTTCACCCTCTCTGAATTTTAATCGTGTAAGGTTTTGGCCTCCAGGGTCTGGCACAGTGGAAAGCAACTTAACTACCCCTCCTGTCTTTCTTCTCTTGCCTTCTGTACCTAAGTTAGTGTTTTGCCTTTTAGTTTGCTTCCTTAAAAAAAAAAACCCTAGCAGGCTTGAAAAAAAAGAACAAAGAAGAAAACAAATTATTAGTTGTTTATGAGGGATGTAAAAGGAAACAAAAAAAGCCTCACTCCGTCCATTTTATCTGTACAATTTAGATGGGTGTTACTAAAGATTTTATAACATATATAAGGGAAATATATTTGTTTAAATTGGCTAGGTAGCATTTATTCAGAGACTAAAATAATGTTGGAATCTATTCTGGTTTGTTGTTGTTTTTTAAATTTACTTCACCCAAATGATGCCTTACTCCCCCCAGCTTTGGTTTATATATGGATAGTTTTGGCTGTCAGCAGATGAGTATATCTAGTTCAGGGTTTAAAAATAATGCATATTTTAAAATAATTAGTGAAGACAGAGTTCTAATCCTAGGGGATTTTGAACTAGAATTTTGAAAGCTTTTATGAAGTATGAAGTTTCCCAGCTAATTTGCAAGAAAAGAATCCTAGTCTGAGGCAAAATTTAGCCTCAGAAAATTTAGCAGAGATTTTTTTTCCTCTTCCAAATATTAAAACTGCTTTAAAAGTCAGACTGGACAAGAGGCCTTGTCGGCAGCAAGGTAGCAGCTAATGCTTGTAGCCATTAGCTAGGTAAACCAATGATCCTCTCAGTTTAAATTTTAAGTTCTAAGATTTAAGGGAAGTATTATAGTTCCTATTTCTAAGATGAGTCCAGTAGAGATTTTGGTCAGAGCAGATGTTCAATCCGTTGCTCCTTGAGTGATATAAAATTTGCTTGCCTGGTTTCCAGCTTTGCCTTAGTAGGTATACTGGTGTATGATGCTATCCTTACAGTTTTAATAAGGGACAATTAAAAAAATGTGATCTATGGCTTTTTCTGACTTCATTTCTTTTTCCATTGAGCATTGCTTGCTGGCAGGAAAACAACCATAATTGTCCTTCCTAACATGAGGGATAGGCTAGGGAAGGAGAGAAATTTTGACAGACATATGTGAAAAAGCTGGTATTGTAGCTGTTCTATGAGTGAATGAGGACAGCCTTATAAAGTGAGGACTTCACTTTGCATGCCGGTGCATGCCACATTTAAAACCTGGTGGATAAAAAAATGTTCGTTCTCAGATCTTCCTACCAATCATCCTTCCCAATGGTGGAATGCTGCCGGTTTAACAACTGGTGAGCGCGAGCTTCGCGCTGAAAATGGAACATTTAGAAGCTCAGCTGCTTACCTTCCAAGTCAGCAATGGTAAGTAGAACAGCCAAGCGGGGGAATGGGGGGGAATCAGTTGTGCCGTGTGATTGAAATGAGCTAGAAAGCAGGAAATAAAGGACAGGATAGGGTGGGGGTGGGTGCGAGGGGCCAGCTGATCGTCGGAGCTACCAATTTGCCCGAACCAGTCCGAACCGGCTGCATACCACCTCTGGTCCTCCCATACTTGGCTGCAGGAAAAGTGAGGATGAACCACCAAATGTTAGCTAATCTGAAAAATAGCTAATAGGTAGTTGGGGATAGCTTGGTAAAATGAATAGCTGCTTTTAGGTGCTATTTTTAAACACAAATGTATCATTCTTCTCAAAGGGCACTAGATTTATGTTCTGGCTGATGAATATGGATTTAGTACTCTTTCAGAAGACTGATAGATCCATGTCTAGGTTATAAGGGGAGGGAGATTGCTTGGTGCAACAGGAGAACTCCTTCCCATCTTCACCACATCTCCTTGATTCCTTTCAGTTATTTTTCAGCACTTTTGAAACCTGGGTTTGGTGCTACAAGTCACGTTGGGAAACAAGCTTTTTCCTCTCATTGGTGGGTTCAGCTAGAATAGAATGACAGAGTTGGAAGGAACCTTGGAGGTCTTCTGCTGCAACTGATTAATTGCAGATAAGCAAGGCAGGGAGCCTTTTTTTAAAAACCCACTTTGCATTCATGTTGGAAGCACCAAGGTGCTTCCTGATTGAAATGATTAACGAGTGACATCGCTATTACCCAGGGGATGTCCAGTTGGCGGCTCCTTTCATGTCCCCATTAATGTACAAAGTTGTACTTATTTACAACTACTTGCGATTACACACTTTTGAACTGCTATGTCAGCAGGAGCTGGAGAGAATGACGGGAACTCACCTTGTCACTCAGCAGCACTCAGATCTCGAACACGGGCTTGCTGATTATCAGTCCAGTATCCTAGCCAGGTGAGCCATCGTACTCCTTTTATTCATTAGCTATTAGGGATCTGGTGATAAAAGGCCATCTGCCCAACAATTTATCCTATGATTGGAGGCCTGATAGGCCAGTAACAGTTAACAGTTAACAGTTCTCCCCTGCTTTACTTACCTCTTTGCCTTACCTCTTTTGCCATCACCAATTAACTTCTGTTAAAGTAGATTCAGACCTCCAAGTCAGGGATTGACTCAGAGAGCCCAATCTGAAAAAACAAAACAAAAACCAGACACTCCCACAGCCAAATCATAACGGCCCACTAAAGCTGAACCCAGAGTTTATGGAGCTAAGCAAGTCCCAACCCCTGACCAATCATTAACCACATTATCCATGGAATGGTTAATAAAAACACAGCCAAGATTGTTTCAGGAATAGAGGGAACATGTTAAACACTTACGGAAGAGAGGGACAGCATATAAATTTAATAAATAAAAATTTAAAAAATAGACCAACTAAAGGTAACTTGAAGCCGTCTCAGCTGTGAGTGAGGGTAAGAATATAGACAACCTCATGAAGGAAAGTCATTTAAAAATGGTTACTAAGAATGTTCATGACACAGTTAAGTGGCCATGAGCTCTTAGGGAGCATTTTGCATAAACATAATTTCTCTTGGTCTACATCAGTGGTTCTTAGCCTGTGGTCCGTAGTCCCCAGGGGCAACATGATGTCATCACAGGGAGTCCACAAAGGCCACAAAAGAAATATTATGATTTAAATCTTGAGTTAAGTCTTCGAGTCCATGGCCACAAAAAGTATTTAATGGGGGGTCTGTGGTGAAAAAAATGTTGAGAACCACTGGTCTAGATTATATTTCTTCTGAAAATTCACTTATTTTTCCTAAAAAAAAAAGGAGATTCATTTAAGTGTCACACAAACACATCATGGATATGTATTTGTTATAGATTTTTTTTTAAAAAATTTGATTTATATGCCGCCCTTCTCTGGCGGCTTACAATGCGTTAAGCAATAGCCTTCATACTTTTGTATATTTATACAAAGTCAGCTTATTGCCCCCACAAACCAGGTCCTCATTTTACCCACCTTAGAAAGGATGGAAGGCTGAGTCAACCTTGAGCCTGGTGAGAATTGAACTCGCAGTAATTGCAGGCAGCTGGATGTTAAATGCTGCCTTAGTAGGAGGCATTAGCCTCCTACACCACTCAGATTCATTTTCTTACCCCAAATGCCTATGACCACAAAAATCAAAAGCTGTGTATCCTTGCTATGGAGACAAAAAAAAAAATCCTCTATCTTTCCTTTCCGTTTGTTTTGTTGTGAGGAATTTGCTTTTGCTGATGCTGTGAAGATGTATTTCAGAGTTGCCAATGAAATATTGAGTTTACTTTCACTTCTAAGATATAATGCATTTAAGCATTGCATGTAAATCCCAAAGTATTCCATTAAGAGCTGTAATTTCTTCATTCACTGAGAATGAGAAAAGCAATCTATTCTTTCAGTGCTTTTTAATTTGAATATATGAAATGTCACTGTGTTAGAAATTGTGCCCCGGTGCTCTTTTTCTGACATTTACTAGTCCCTTGTTTAAGAACAAAAGAAGGCCCTATTGAATCTTTGTAAGTAAGTCAACCATAGACTCCCCCCCTCCCCAATGAAATGAACTCGATATCTCTGAGAAGTGTATTGCCAGTATAAGGTAGGAATGTAAAATAATTCTGTCAGGGATCATAATGAGAGTGAATCTGGTGTTTAGCTCCAGGAACAATGCTAACATTAAGCCAGCAAGAATTTGTCTTTCACTTAAAAAGGAGTTATTTTTAAAGGTGGCTAGCTATTCTGACTTTTACTTTCTTCTAACAGTAGAAATAATCAATATGTTGTGCTGTTCATGAAGATTGCTTCTTCTTTTCTGTGCTTTTTGGAATGACCAAGTGATTATGCAAAGTCTGAAGTGCAGAGAAAAAGAGCATAAATCTACCGTATTTTTTGGAGTATAAGACACACTCCGCCCCTCCAAAAGTGGGTGGAAATGTCTGTGTGTCTTATACACAAAATATTGTGGTGGGGGGAGGGCAGGGATGAAATGCTCCCAGTTTGGACCGGCTTGGGCAAGTAGGTAGAGATGGTGGTGGACAGGTTGGAGAACCGGTAGCAAAAATCCCTGCTCCCGCCCCCCCATGCCAAGCTGAGCCGCTCGATCATCAGAGCCTTTTTTTTCTTTTAAATGGCTCTGACTAGCCAAGCTCTGACGATCCTAGCTCTGATAATCCCAGCTGAGTTGCCTGCCGATCAGGCAACTCAGCTTGGATCACCAGAGCCATTTAAAAGAAAAAAACTTTTTTCTGTTAAATGGCTCTGACGATCCAAGCTCTGATGATCCCAGCTGAGTTGCCTGCCAATCAGGTAACTCAGCTGGGATCATCAGAGCCTTTTGAAAGCATTTTTTTACATGGTTTTACATGTAAAAAATGGTTTTAAAAGTAAAAAAAAAATTGGCCACGCCCACCCAGTCACATTACCCCCCCCAAGCCACTCCCACAGAACCGGTAGTAACAAATTTTAGATTTCACCCCTGGGGGAGGGGGTTGGTGTGGCGCTGATCAGCTGTTCTAGTGGCGAACGGGCTGCGGTGACAGTGGCGAATGGGTTGTGGCACTGTGAATAGGCAGTGGTGACTGGACGGCGGTGAATGGGCTGCACCGAACAGGCGGTGGTGGTGAATGGGCAGCAGCAAATGGGGAGCAGCAAACGGGCAGCGGCAAACAGGCCAGATGAATACTGGATGGATGCTGGGAGACAGAATCAGATTTTTTCCTCTTGTTTTCCTCCAAAGCTAGGTGTGTCTTATAGTCCGGAGCGTCTTATAGTCCGAAAAATATGGTACCTTGCTAGAAGATAGGAAAATGGATTAGTTGGCAATCTATATGTATATTCCTAACATAGTTCCATTATTTACCTAAGAACTATTATGTCATTTAAGTTTTCTGAGAAACCAAATTAGCTGATACATATAGAGTGCCAATATTGTAAGTTTTTGCTGAGGAAAGGCTCTACAACCCACCCTTAAAAGACAAACTTTGAAGGACAGAAGCTTATCATTTTCAGTTATTGGAAAGCTAATTCAAAAAATTGAGGCCATCTGGACATGTAGCACATCAATGAAGTCATCTGGCTAGGTACTCTGAGTCTTTCTTATTACAACCTTCTAATAGTAGGCGGAACAAGGACAAAGAAAGACATGCATGTAAGAATTAAAATAATTGGGAGAGGTTTATAGTGCCCAGAATTGACAAAGAAGAGCATTTAGGTATATAGAAAGGGGAAACTAAGCATTTTTATCATTTGGGTTTTCCCTCCATAATTCTTTCTGGAATCCTATACATATATAATGTAGGATAAGTAACAAACTATAAAATGTTATTGTTGGGTAGGATAAGTAAGTAACAATAGGTCAGGGTAATGATTTAAGAGCTGACCAGCTGCTACGATGATATAATGCTAGGAATGTGTCAGCAAAGTTTTTGGACTGATATCACTTTAAGAGCCTTAATAAGAAGAGGCCCTGTTGGGGCGTATCTCTCTCTGTGTGTGTGCTTCCATGCTGTAATTGCTGATTGCTGTTTGTTTGAGGTCTGACTAAAGTACGTGTATGTATATATTCTTTGTAGATAAAACCACTATTTAAATACAAACCTGTTTACTCTATTTGCTCCTAGGTTGTCTCACATAGTCGCACTGTGCACACTATGATACTATAAAATTACTTTCCGTCAACTGCATGCCCTCCAGGTGTGCATCTAATTCCCCAGCCAATATGACCATAACTGTGCCTCCTTTTGCTTATTTTGCACACAGCTCTAGATGAAACAATTGTAAAATAAACAATTATTTTCTCCTCTGTTGCACATGTGTATGTATACCCATCATGCCATTTCCTTTCAGGACAAACAACTTTATATAAAGTGCAGAAAAAGGAATAAACAAAGAAAATTAAGGACATGAAATAAGGGGAAAGGAAAGATATTTAAATCTGGTTTACATCAACACAAAACATTCACTGTATGTCTCCACAATTTTCTTCCTCACAAGCCCGTCTTACTTCCCTCAAGTGCATATTCTACCTCATATATTGCTGTCTATTCTGTAAATTTCCCACTTCTTGCTCTTCTACCAGTTGATGGCTGGGATGATGGCCGTCCTTCAGATTCCAGAGAAGGAATGGGTTACAGAAGCCAGTTTGAACAAATTAGCAAAGCTTTATTGATTAATTCTGTATACTTAATTCCTTTTCGAATCAGTGGCAGTGGGTACAAGCAATGATAGAGGTTGAAATCATCCATGGGGGAGGGGGGAGTTTGCCTTTGTTGGGCAAGTTCAACTCCACCCCACCCTCACCCCCGCAGGTTGCTTAAATTGATTTGGGAAAAATCAGTAAAGACATAGCCACACAGTTTAGATATCAGCAAGGAAAGGTTACATAGTAATGAAGTTCAGGGGTGAAATCTACTTACCTTCCCTACCGGTTCGGAAGTGTGCGCCCATGGACCCTCTGCGAATGCACAAACCCTTCTGCGTATGCGCAGAGGGGAAAAAACAGATTACTTCCTGGTTAAAACCAGAAAGTAACAACAACCGGCAGGTGGGCGGAGCCTCATGCTGCCGTCGCTACCAGTTCTCTCAACCACCCGCCGCCATCATTACTGGTTCAGCTGAACCACTCCGAACCGGTAGCATTTCACCCCAGTGAAGATTAGCTCTCTTGTTAAATGTCTAATGGGGAATGGATTCCTAGTTAAGACAATTGTCTACCTAAGGTCAGAGTGGGAAGCTCCTTATCATTAGGCTTGTGTAAAAGAAGGAGAGGCTGCATGGAACAAAACTTCTAAGTAAAGTTTTATGTGCTGGTCAGAAGTGCAGTTCATTCACAATATACAACCCAATTACAAATTTCTTATTTTTCTTTCCTATAACCCATCCATCTTTCCTCAGTATATTTGTTTTGTGATTTCACCCTCATTCATTTTCTCCATATCTTCATCTCCATATTTTTCTTTCATACTACTCACTCACTTCTAATACACGAACAATATTTGTAGCTGAGGGTTGAGTTGTGGGGCCCTTGGTATTTTCTGAGCTTGGTGGTTTTCTGCAGACATTTCATTATCCAATTATGTAACATTATCAGTGCTAGAAGGAATGGGTTTACTCTGAAGTGACTTGCCCGGTCATTGCTGGTGGTGGTAGAATTCTTGGTAGTTCCATGAAGAGGCTGTTGTTTACTGTCACTCACTTCTAATACAAACTCGTTCCTAACCATTTTTGTTTTTAATACACACTTCTTAAGTAACCCGTGAGTGTTGGTGTATACAGAAGAATGAATATAAATTTAAAATTCAGTTTCAACTGATTCCTAACTCTGTCCGAGTTATTTTTATTTTTATGTTTCTCCTGATATAATGAATAAGCATAATTGACTTCAGGCACATTGTAACAAGTGGGAATCAGAAGGTTTTTTTTTTTTTTTTTACTCCAGTCACAAGAAATACATTCTGTTTGCCTGTTTAGCCCTGGAGTCCTTCTTAAAAGCTTTTTTCAAGTCTCTGCAAATGGTCTAAGAATTGGTTGGATAGATACATCAGCTTCAGTCTTGCTATCCTAATGGATCTATTCAGGTTTTTGTCTTCCTGACCCTGACATTTTTTTTTCCACCTAGAGAGCCCCAAGATTACCAACCTAATTCAGGTCACCCATTTTCTGACATTGGTCCATTAACGTCGGCACACAATGTTCCTAGTGCTAAGTAAAAATTGAGTAATGGAAAATTTCAAGTCAGAAATGGTTTTTGAGATTTTAGTTAGCCGTTACCTGGAGTAGGCCCTAGGAAACAATAAAAATAGAACAGGAGGATATCACCATGTATATTTCCCCCTATGTTGTTTTGATGCAGTTCAGAGTAACAGAATGTTTTCAAACATCACAGAGCTATCTAGGAAAAAAAATGAATCAGGATAATGCAAGAAGCCATTTTCCTAGGTGCAGCTAGTTATGTTAGTTAACTTGGAATCCTGTAGCACCAAAAGCACATATAGGAAGTAGATAGAAGGTAACACCACCATTAATGTATGTTAGCATAGTCAGTAGCCCAGCTGCAGTATATACTGTAGTCTGAACAGCTTTTTCAATTCAACTTTTATAGTCAAAGCACAACATGTGTGCAATGAGATTGGTTGAGTCTCCCTTCGTGCACCCCCCCACCCCATAAATATATATCAATAACTCACAGTGAAAGAAAGAAAATCCCTAACCCAATAAATCATACTAACAACACACAATTCTCTATACCCATGATGGCGAACTTATGGCACAGGTGCCACAGGTGGCACGCGGAGCCATATCAGTGGGCACAAGAGCTCAGCTCTGGCACGCATGCGTGGGCCAGCCAGCTGATTTTTGGGCCTTCTGGGCCCACCAGAATTCAGGAAACACACTGTTTCCGGCCTCCTGAGAGCCTCTGGGAAGGGGGGGGAAGACCAGTTTTGCCCTCCCCAGGCTCCTAGAAAGGCTCTGGCGCTAGGGAGAGCAAAAAATGGGCCTACTGGGCCCACCGTGCCATCACGTGCCAAAAGCGGGGGGGGGGCACGGGGGGGCAGGGCGCATAGAATTATGGATGTGGGAACACGTGCGTATGACCCCACCGTGCTTCCTCCACTTTTGGCACGTGATGGCAAAAAGGTTAGCCATCACTGCTCTATACAATGCGCATAACATTGCATTATGATATATTGCTCCAATATGAACATGTTGTGTTGGCCCTGCAAGTCTATCACACTACATGCTTATGATGTTATGTTGAATTCATGAGACTGACAGCCCATGGATAAAAGCTGTTCTTCAGCCTATTCGTACGACTGGCTATTCTTCTATATCTCCTACCCGATGGTAGGAGACAGTGGTGGGTTTTAAAAATGTTTACCATCGGTTCTGTGGATGTGGCTAGGTGGGTGTGGCATGGCTTGATAGGCGAGGCTTGGTGGGCATGGCAGGGGAAGGATACTGTAAAATCTCTATTCCCACCCCACTCCAGAGGAAGGTTACTGCAAAATCCCCATTTCCTCCTGATCAGCTGGGACTTGGGAGGCAGAGAATAGATGGGGGTGGGGCAGTTCTCCAGAACTGGTCAGAACCTGCTGAAACCCACCTCTGGTAGGAGAGTAAAGAAGTGCTGACCAGGGCGTGAGTCGTCCCTGAGGATTTTCCTCACTTTTCTAAGACAGCGAGTCCTAGCGATTTCATCTAGTGATATCAGGGGACAGCCCATGATATTTTGTGCCGTGCTCATCACCCTCTGTAATGTCTTTCTATCTGCGGTTGTCAAGCCAGCATACCATATCGTAATGCAATAAGAGAGGATGCTTTCTATTGAGGACCAGTAAAAGGAGGTCATCAGTTGTTGGTCCATTTTGCTCTTCCGCAAGACCCTCAGGAAGTGGAGTCTTTGTTGGGCCTTCCTGGCCCCCTGGGTTGTGTTGTTTGTCCAGGTAAGATCTTTGCTAAAGATGGACTCCCAGGAATTTGAAGGAAGGGACTTTCTCCACACAGCCCCCCTCGATGTAAAGTGGGGCAGGTTCCTCTCTCTTCTTCCGGAAGTCCAGCACAAACTCCTTTGTCTTGCTGATGTTCAGGTGCAGGTTGTTTTCTAAGCACCATGTGGATAATTTTTTAATCTCGTCCAATTCCCATGGCTCTTGCTGATCTCGATGGAAAAATTTTGGGAGTTACAATCTGGCATGTTTGAACAAGAGGTTGCAATTTTTTGTTTACTAGCTGATTTTGTACTTTACGTTGTACTTTGTACTGTTACTATATATGATTTTGTATCAGATAAAGGTGATCCATTCTGCCTTGCACTGCAAATTACTATCTGTATAGCTTCCCATAATATGCAGAGCCTTGCTTTTGCAAAAAACATTGCCAATTTCTACCCATCTTCTCTTAACGATGTTTTTCTCTACTATATAAACAAGATGCACACTTGTAAGCCAAACTTAGGCAAAGGAGCCGAGACTTGAAGAGATCTGGAAGGGCCTCTGTCTCGAATCTCAATACTCAAAGGAAAATGAGTTACAATTGGATCTTTTTGAATGTAGATGAGATCCTTCCGTATCACTGAATATATTGAAATGTGTAGGTGGAGAGAATCATGCTCTTCTCTTAGTCATGAGAAAGAAGAGATGTTATCAAATTCTTCCTTGGACCAGCTCACTTTTGATTAAGCAGGAAGGGAGACGCTGATTTTCTAGCCAGTTCTGAACTTTTAGTCTTTTGGGATATGGTTTAATATTTGTATTCCAGAAATGAAACTGACTGCATTTGTTATTTTTCTGATGTGGCTTTATGTCTATTCATTAATTGTTTGATAGGTAGCTGCCAGGAGGGGAACAGCCAAGGCATCTGTAGTGAACATTTTCATTGCTTCCTTTCCCCTGTATTGGAGTTAAAGCCTTAAGAATTATTTGCCTTTGGAATGCATCAGTGTCATTAACTGTTGAGGAAAGCATAAAAATAAAGGCAAATGTGAAAAACGAAATGCAGACCCCAATCAGTGAGCAACAATTGTCTCATATTTGTTATGAACAGGGATGAGTTCTAAATTTTTTTACTGTGGGCGTGGCTTATTTTGTGGGCGTGGTTTGATGGCCATGTGACCATTCTTTATGATTTAGCAGAGGTACTGGTCTACCAGGCTTTTAACTACTTGCAGAGCTGTACTGGTCTACCCATTTGTTTTTGGAGGCACCGGTCTATTCATTTGTTTTTGGAGGCACCGGTCTACCACCACACTGCCTTTTAACATTGATCAGCTGTAGGGAGGCCCTTTGAAGCCCTGTGGCAAGAGTTTAAACAGTTTTTTTCCTTCTAGCCGATCAGCTGGGACTCGGGAGGCAGCGAATAGATTGGGGGCGGGGCCAAATAAAAGGTAAGAATAACCGTGGGGGGGGGGGGGAGGCGGCAGGAGGGCCTACTTCCTGAACAAAGAGAACCGGTTCGGTGATGTCATATCATCACCGCTACCGGCTTGGCCGAACCGGGCGGAACCGGGAGGAACCCACCACTGGTTATGAACTTGGGTTTCCTAAAGGTTCTATTGGAACCAGACACTAAAGATTGTTATGAAAGACAAAAGAAAAGGCATATTTGCATGTTATTTGAATAAAGCAATTTTAAGTAGATATGGTTAGATGGATTCACATGAAGAGGCTTAGTGACATCATTTTGAAGGAAGAAAAAAAATATTTGAGTCTATCAATAGCTCCAATAGAAGCCAACTTAAAGATCTTAAACAGTTAACAATCAATGATGAATTTAGAACATTTAATTCAATAAAAGAAAAACAAAGAGCAGATGATTCACTTTTAACAGACCATGCAAAGAATTTTTATAGATGGAGAAAGCTGATAAATAGCATCTAAAGACATTGCAAATTTCTTACCAAAGCAATAAGAGTGGAGCTCAACAAGACTGGAAAAATTTGGAAGTTTATAGATGTAGCGTTCACTTGCAAACTATATACAATTTGCACAGAAACAGTTTTTAGACTGGAAAAGAAAATACGGAGACAAAAACTTACTTTTCTGTAGACAAAGGGAAAAAAAGATTTCTGGATAGAGGAGAAATCTCCCCCTTTTTAAGCAGCTCTGAGTTGCTTGAACTTTGTTGCTATTGGAAAAAGGCAGGAAAAAAAAGAAAGTGCCACAAAAATAAAGGTTTGCACGCTACAGGTCCTAAGTCCTCAACTTACAACCCTTAGTTTAGTGGCCATTCAAAGTTACGGCACTGTAAAAAGTGGCTTAGAACTGGTCCTTACATTTATAACTTTTGCAGCCGTCACATGATTAGCATTTGGACACTTGACAACTGACAAGTATCTACAAGGGTTGCAGTAGCCCAAGGTCACATGATCACCATTTTCAACCTTCCAAGCCTGTTTCCCGCAAGCAGTCTAATGCAGTGGTGAAATCTAAAATTTGTTACTACTGGTTCTGTGGGTGTGGCTTGGTGTGTGTGGGGGTAATGTGACTGGGTGGGCGTGGCCAATTTTTTTTTTTTAATTTTTAAAACCTCGGTGAAGAGGTTGTTAAAAAATGCTTTCAAAAGGCTCTGACGATCCCAACTGAGTTGCCTGATCGGCAGACACTTTTTTCTTTTAAATGCCTCTGACGATCAGGCAACTCAGCTTGGATTGTCAGAGGCATTTAAAAGAAAAGAAGGGTTTTTTTCTTTTAAAAGCCTTTGATGATCCCAGCTGAGCCGCGCGATCATCAGAGGGTTTTTTTTTACTTTTAAAAGCATTTTTTTGACCAAAGAGGTTGTAGAAAAAATGCTTTTAAAAGTAAAAAAAAGCCTCTGATGATTGTGTGGCTCAGCTGGGCATTGGGGGGGGGGGCGGTGCAGAGACTTTTGCTACCAGTTCTCTGAACCACCCGCCTCCATCGCTACCGGATCGGACGATCCGGTCCGAACCGGGAGCATTTCAGCCCTGATCTAATGGGAGAAGTTGGATTCTCTTAATGGCTGCCTGATTTATTTAACAACTGCAATGATTCAGTTGGCAAAAAACATTGTAGAAATTGGGTGCCTTGTTAAATAACCATCTCAATTGTGGTTGTAAGTTGAGGAACAGCACAATGGAGATGGTAGATTGAATAATAACAGATCCCACCCTCACTCTGTCCCTGCGCACCCCCCCAATGTCTTTTTGGCTTTTTAAAAACAAACAAGCAAACAAATAAACAACCTGTATATAGGAAGACATTCAGAGATGGTATTCAGCAGGTTCTGACCAGTTCTGGAGAACCGGTAGCGGAAATTTTGAGTAGTTCAGAGAACCAGTAAATACCACCTCTGACTGGCCCTGCCCCCATCTATTCTCTACCTCACAAGTGCCAACTGATTGGGAGGAAATGTGGATTTTGCAGTATCCTTCCCCTGGAGTGGGGAGGGAATGGAGATTTTACAGTATCCTTCCGCTGCCATGCCCATCAAGCCATGCCATGCCCGCCAAGCCACGCCCACAGAACTGGTAACAAAAATTTTTTATCCCACCACTGAAGACATCCATGGTCTTTGTCTTTTCAGGAATGCTATTATTGAGGGCTTTGAGACACAGGGATTTAGTTCAGGGAGGCACCCTTTGGCACCCTGAAAATGGTGATAAGAGAATGTGACAGACTCTAAGAAAGGATGGTGGGAAAGGCTTTGGACCAGGTTTCTGATCTGATGGATGGTTTTATCTCCAGGCATCAACAAAGGAGTGACCAAGATGCAAAACCTCTTGGGTCAACTATATAAATATCAAAATATTCAAGCAAGCATATATCTAGATGCCTTCCTTGGTTTATTTGCTCTTCCTTGGAAGAGCAAATGGGTTATTGTATGGCACCTACTAATCTAGCCATTGTTTAACAAAGATGCTGGAATCAACAATGTAAAGAGGGAGAGGTTTAAGACATATCTGAACAACTTCCCATTCACTCAAATACCATTTTACCCCATAGTGCTGCCAGAATTTGCAGTGCTTTTCTGCCAATCTAGGGTCCTTTTCAGACAACCGGGCATCCTTCTAGAATTCTGTTTTTCAACCATCACAAACTCAGCTCCCAACATTCTTGGAATTGAAGTCCATACAGCTTAAAATGGCTAGGATTGAACACTGTACTAAAGAGTAAGAGCACCAGCTCCACTTGAACTATGAACCACTTACTATAACCAGTAAACTGTGTGATTTACTGGTATAAGTGTGTTAGCATACTTCAGTGGCATAAACATTTGAGTCACATTATAATAATAATAACCTTATTGTCATTGTATGTGTATACACAGTATATTCATACAACGAAATTCACTTTACACCCAAAGACCAGGTCCAACACACATAACAATCCCCAAACACACTCCCACCCACCTCAAATTCCCCACCCCTAAACCACCCAAACATCCACACAATGGACCAAGTAATGCTGTCCAACAGTTCACTGATGGTGGCCCTTTATAGCTCTGGGATAATTACAGCTCTGGATTATAGCTCTGGGATAAAATATAGCTCAGTTATAGCTCTGGGATAAAAACTATTCAGAAAGCGTATGGTCCAAGTTTTAATTGTTCTGTATCTTCTGCCAGAAGGCAACAGTCCAAAAAGATTGTAAGCAGGATGGGAAGAGTCTCTGAGAATGTTATGCAATGTTATTGGGTACAGTTTGGAGAAGGGGAAGCAAATCAGGTAAAACATGATCGCCTTCCTTTACTGAAGGAAAGGGAAACCATTTTAAGATGCCAGCCTGCAAAGAAATTTGAGCCAAAAGATTAATAGGAAACTGACAGATCTTGTTTAAGAACATATTTATTCTGTCAAATTTCTTGAGTGGTAGCTATTTCTCAATTCAAGCTGAACGGTGGTATTCAGGCTATATACTTACTCATCTTGACAACTTGCAAGATAAACATGTCATTATAAGATTCATTAAATAGTTTCCCATGGAATCTAGACAGATGTTGGCAGCAGTGTTTACTTCAAAAAGGGGGATCATGACTTTGGAAGCCATAAAGGATCTCAAATGATACCAAAGAAATGCTTTTAAATCAAACAAGTACTTCACCGACAATCACACTTCCTATTCCCATTCGGATGTATCTGCAAAATGTGAATTGTGCTTAGTGATAAAATCTGAACTTGTTCAATTTCTGTGATTATTGGATCACATGAATTATTGTCTAGACTAGGGGTCTCCAACCTTGGCAACTTTAAGACCTGTGGACTTCAACTTCCTGAATTCCTCAGCCAGTGAAGCTGGCTGAGGAATTCTGGGAGTTGAAGTCCACAGGTCTTAAAGTTGCCAAGGTTGGAGACCCCTGGTGTAGACCACCAATGCCTAAAAACAGGATAAAGACTCTGTTCCAGTTTGTAACTCATGTAACATGCGAACCAGATCAAATTGGGGCAATTCAAGATGTGTGTATGTGTATGCATCTCACCCAATGAGATAGACAGCTGCAATTCACCCATATCCAACTCAAAAATATCTCTGAAACTTTAGACATGATGCATTGATTTGGGTAGAACTACTGCAGCTATGACAAGAAGAAGCTTTAGATGGGAAATAAACTCTTCGATGCTTGCTTGTGTGAATCCTTTGGTCTTAGAGGAAAGTCAGGAAGGTGTGTACGTTCAATGATTGACAGATTGGTCCTCAGCTCAGTGTCATTTTAGCTATCAGACAAACCCCAGAATCCAAAACAGAACCTTTGGATATGTGGTAAGATCATGAGGAAAGAATCCCTTGGACAATAGTACAGGAAACTGCAGGAATCAAGGGATGAACAGGATGAGTATTAGTTAAATTGCATTTCAAGGAGTTATTGGGAAGCTCTGAGGAAGAGCTCTGAGGTTTCAGTTAAACAATCATGGCTGCCCTCTTGACTTTTCTTATTCCTTTTCTACCCTCTTTCCCTCTCCATGAAACTCATTTGATCACTTTAGCCCTGCCTGTCACTTTTTCAACTTAAACCACAATCGTTGCCCTGAGCCACTTCATGTGGACAGGAAAACTTTTTAAACAATGAAAAAATGTGGTCTGGGTATAGTATTTAATGTTGTACTCTGTTAGTTACTTCTTCCATATAATCAGGGAACAATTCTGCTAGGTATTCTGTATATTATTCCCTGGAATAAATGGGATTTGGCTCATTTCAATGATTTCTCTCTTTCTTTCAAGTGATATTTGAATAAAATAAACACAATTTTTCTTGAACAAAATAAACAGATTTTGAGGTAATAAATTAATTTAAGACCACAGAGAATGTACTTTAATCTTTGAGGAATATAGGTATGTTGATTTTCACATTTTTTTATCTTAAATATGTCCAATTTTTAAGTTATTATTGAGAAAACAATCACAACGATGACTACATACAATTTCCTGTAGTTGATTTTGATGGGATCTTATTTTCTGACTGTGTACAATTAAAACTATTCATCACATCCAGAACCCCAGACCATCCCAACGATGCCGTGGAAGTAATGTCCCAGTGCCTAGAGGCCATGCGGGTCTGGATGGGGAGAAACAGGCTTGGACTCAACCCTTCCAAGACTGAGTGACTGTGCCTGCCGGCGTCCCGGTATAGCCAGCTGGCGCCATCGCTGGTTATTGGGGGCAAATCACTGGCCCCCACGGAAAGGGTTCTCAACTTGGGCGTCCTCCTGGACTCGCAGCTATCTTTAGAAGAGCACACGACGGCCGTGGCCAGGGGGGCTTTCTATCAGATTCGCCTGATATGCCAGTTGCGTCCCTTTCTAGATCGGGACTCCTTACGCACAGTCACTCAAGCACTCGTCACTTCCCATCTGGACTACTGTAAAGCTCTCTACATGGGGCTCCCCTTGGGGTGCACCCGGAGGCTCCAACTGGTGCAGAATGCGGCCGTGCAGGGGATTATGGGAGTGATGGGGCACTCCCATGTGACTCCTCTCCTGCACGACCTGCATTGGCTCCCGGTGGACTTCAGGGTGCACTTCAAGGTGTTGGTGATCACCTTTAAAGCACTCCATGGCTTAGGGCCGGGGTATCTACGGGACCGCCTTCTGCCACCAATTGCCTCCCACCGGCCAGTTCATTCCCACAGAGAGGGTCTCCTCAGGGTGCCGTCAGCCAGACAATGCCGGCTGGCAACCCCCAGGGGGAGAGCCTTCTCTGTGGTGGCGCCTACCCTCTGGAACGACCTACCCCCAGAGATACGGGTGATCCCAGACCTCCGGACTTTTCGTCGGGCCCTAAAACCTCACCTTTTTCAGTTAGCCGGGCTGGCCTGATTTTATCTTGGTTTTAAAATTGATATTGATTTTAAATCAAAATATTTTAAATTAATGGGCCAAATTTTATTTAATTCATTTTAAAATTATTTTAACTTTTGTGTATAAATGTTTTTATTCTGACTGTTCACCGCCCTGAGTCTGAAAGGAGAAGGGCGATATAAAAGTTCAATAAATAAATAAATAAATAAATAAATAAAAATAAATAAATAAATAAAACTGGAAGAACAAAGGCAAGTAAGTACAGGACAGGAATGACTGAATTATGATGTGATATTATTAAATATCAAATAAAAACATTAGCATATTAGCTTCAAATATTTGAGCATTCATCAAGAATCCTGCAAAAAGGACTTGCTGAATTTAATTTACTTGATTAATAAACCAAAGATTTCATGATTTAGAGAGACATTTTTTCGTTCATCTATAGCAGAAAAAAAATAAAACACTTAAAAACTTTGACGCAACTGGTTCTTAAATTGTCAATGATTTTTATAGTCAAAGAAAAAGCAAAGCTTGTATTTAGGCTTGCTGAATGCACATACAATAAATAAATACTCAATTCCTCGTTCACTGTGCTGAGAATCCAGAGAATAAAAGGTAGGCTTTCTGTTATGCCAATATTACATTTTCTCAATAGTCATTTTTCAATATTTGGTACTTGAAAATAAGCTTTTCCTTTCTCCTACCATAAGCAGCCTAGGTAAGTGAGCTTTAAAAACCACCTTTATTAAACAGGGAAAAAGAAAAGAAAAAGCTCCATAAATGAAAATCCCAAGTCAATATGATTTAACCTAAAAATATTAAAATTGCAAGGCCAATATAGAATATATGAATGAAAACAAAAGAGGAAAACAGGGGGGTGTGTGGAATTCTAAATATTACTCACAGGATAAGAGCTATAAAATTAGATGAAACTTGAATGTCCTGGTTTCTTTTTTACCCTGAGTCTTAAAAAAACAAAAGAGAAAAAGCCAAGGCAATTGAAGCATTGAGAGAAATCCCTTTTAAAATTTAGTTTATTAACTTTACAAAAAGCAAAAAGAAAGAAAGAAAAGAAAACATCAACACAAAGTGTGGCTATTTAATGATGACTGTTGCAGACATTAGACATTGCCTTTTTCATCCTTAGCTTAAAGCAATAGCACCCATCTGTGCCAATTCTATTTTGACAAATTTGTGGAGTTTAATTCTTAAAGAACAAAGTTTAAAATCAGGTATTGAAAGCAAAGCAAAAGGCCAACTTCTCTCCAAAACCAGTACAAAACCAGTACAAATGCATGAGATTCCTGCCCACTAAACACCATTAGCACATATTTCTGAGTTGAGTTTGGCTCCTGTGGTTACAGGAACATGTCCTTGTAGTTATTTTAGAGATGATGCAGAACTGTTTGACCATGGTCTTCTCTGAGGTTGTCTATTGGCTTCCAGTCTACTCTGTAGCTGAGGGTGTCCTGCTAGCTCACCCATATGAGAATAATACTTCATCAGTTTGGTACAGGGAACCCAAATCCACAAAAACTTGTGCTTAGTAAACATAATGTTTATTGTTGTGGCCCATCAGTGGCCTGTGAGGATTGTAGCTGATTCCGAAAACAAGGAGGCTGGTGTGGTGCTGCGCCAGCAGCCTGTGCAGCTGGCGCTCAAGTCAAACAGTAAGGAGGCTGGAGAAGATGTGGTGCCAGAGGCAGGGATTCAGCCAGGGCCTTCCGAACCTCCAGAAGCTCCTTTAAGTGAAGAGGACGAAGAGGAGGAGCCTCTTCTCAATGCACGGGCACGCAGAGCTGCCAAAAGGCAGGAGTGGCTCCTCAGGAGGAGGTCTCCTGAAGAGTAAGGCTTGGGGCTAATTGGCCACTCCCTTAGCCTATTTAAGGAGGAATGCCGATTGCAGGAAGCTGAACAACTTTAGTTCACTCTACTTCGCGTCTGGATTCTCTGCAAAATTGCTTCTGGGCTTTCTGCCAACTCTAGTAAGACTGTGATTACCTTATCTTAGAATGCTTGTAGGCTGTTAAGGAAGTTTATTAACAGCCTTTGGTTGAAAAAGACTGAGTTATTTGAGTAAAATAAGCTTTGTATAGTTTTTGTGTATGCTGCGTTCTTTGGGGTCCGTAGCTGGGCCAGAACAGTTTATGGTGCCACAAATGTGTTCATTTTTTTGCCTCAAACAGTGCAAATCCTCTGCAAATTTTTAATGGCACCCTTGGAAGCAGAACACAGGTAGAATATAGTGTCCATATCTTTAAAGAATAAATATAATTATTTTACCAGACTAATTAATGGAAATGTTTTCATACGCATAATAGTTAAATAATATATTGTAATCTCAAAATTAACCATTTATGTTTATTTTTTATGTTTTACTGATTTTACTGTCATTTGTTTGATTTTGTGAGCTGCTAGAGTCATTGTGAGTTGGGCAGCACACCTCCTCCCCCTCCTCTTCCTCAATGGACAATATCACTTCTTCTTTTCCTCTTTTTCTTCTCAAAGGATGACAAGCAACAGGTACAAACAGTTAATTGCTACTACTGCCAGTCATATGTGAATTTATCTTCTAGTGTTCTTGAATGATGATTTCAGCCAAACCTCCTGCCCTGAGTACCTGAATTTTTGATGTCTTGATGGATTCTAAACATAGAATTTGTGCTTTTTTAACATACAAAATAATTTGATATCAGCCCCAAATGTGGCAGTAATAGGACAAGGCCCAAACCACAGGAGTTAATGTTCCAAGTCGTCTTTTGTAAGACCTACTGCAAGGCAGTTGCAACCAATAATTAGCAAAAGAGATCCCAAAGGTGCTTTTTCAAGAGGAAACTGGACTTTCTGGTTTTTCTTTGAAGGTGTTTCACTTCTCATCTGAAGAAGCTTCTTGGATGAGAAACAAAACATCTTCGAAGAAAAACCAAAAAGTTCAGTTGCCTCTTGAAGAAGCACTTTTGGGATAACCATGACCTGGATGATTGAGAATCTTCATAGACATTTAGCCATCAAAAGAGAGTTCACTATGCTTATGTGGCAGGGTGAACACTGTGATAGTTGTTTAAAGGACTGTTTCTTTCAATGCTGAAGTATAGTTTCAAGAGATGCTTTTTATTGCTTTGTTAATTTAAAAAGACTTCTTCCAGAGGTTTTGCAAAGAAAAATGGTGTCCTAATACTTGTAGTAGTTTAATTGTAAAGATTTAAGTACAGCAGAATTTCATGTCCATTGTTTTGATATGTCATGTACATAATGTAAGTGACCTGAAGCAGTTGTTTAAACATGCCTACAAAAAGCTGGCATGAACTGCAAGTGAAAGGATGAAGAGGCTCCTGAAACAGAGAAAACTGTTCAAGGCTGCTTGTTTGGATGTATGTCCTTCTACTGTTTCCATGGGAATGTATATAATGCTTGATCACTGAGCAATTTTGTGCGTATATGTTTATCCGCTGTTGCACAAGTCATTTAAAATGCAAAGCCACAAACTCTCCAGCCTGTTAACTGGATCTCTCACTACTTGAGTTATTTCATGTCTTCATTTTTTTCCATAAGATTCACCAACCAGAGCCCCCAAACCAGTTCATATAACAAAGAATTAAAGCGAAAGTTTCAAAACAAGAAAGTGTAACTTGTTTTCAGTGAAAAATACCTGCAGTAGATTATAGTACTTGATTCGAACCATTTTTTTAAAAAAAAAACTAAAACCCATGTTAAAAATCGATCAGTTTTAATGGGTTGCCTCAATATGTAGTTGAAACAGATCAACTGAAGATCTGTGAGATATAAAATCGCATTGATTCAGTTGGCCTGCTTTAAGTGTGGCTAAGGCTGGATTCAATGTTACGTTTTAAATGTTTATTCTAGCTTATTCTGCATCGCTTTCTTGGGCGGGGTGGGAGGGGGCCTATCGGAGGAGAAATGTTGGAAATAAAAAGCTACAAAACACATTAGCCACTGTTGTTTCATATTTGTTCTGGTTCTTAAAGAAAGCTTGGAAGTATGGCTGATGCTTATCTTAGTATGACATAGTGCTTATATATTTCTCATAGTTAAGTCTCTCATAATTATGTTTTCTTTATCTTCAGTTTCAGATTTCATCCCATGAGTCATTTTAATGTAAGATTATTCATATTTTTTCCCAGAGAGAGAAAAGAAAGAGTATGTGTGTATGAGAGGATACCAAGCTGTAAAGCATTTCCCTCCATTCTGACTGGATATGAAAAAAACACATCTGGGAACAACAGTTCGAGGAAGCCTGCTATTATACATTCTTTAATTTTCTAATTTTCGGCCCAAGACTGTTGCTTGAAAAAACAATTCATCCTCAGTGAATCATAACATTGTAAAATTTGGCTATTTCGTTACTCCAGCAGTCTCCAAAACTATTGGATGATCTTTCCTGCAATTTGCAAATCTTACAGCATTTTTATTCATTTATCTGTACTTATTTTACTTTGGTTTCTACACCTGAAAACTGAGCAGCCTATAGAAATACAATTAACAGTACAATAATCCCCAACAAAACTCCAACAAATCAATAACCTGTTCCCAATCCATCACATTATTTCATCTTCATCTCCAGGGTAATCAATCTTCCACCTTATCCTCCAAGGACCCCTGAAAGCCCTATCTTCAGAGCTCTTTGGGAGCTTAGTAGAGAAGGGGCAGTCCTTCCAAAACAGGGTAAGAATATTTCAAAGATGGGACTGATCACTAAGAAGGCTCACCTTCTGTGTTATTGATGAAAACATCCCTTTGTTAGAATCAGGGGTGCTATTCAGCAGGTTCTGACAGGTTCTGGAGAACCAGTAGTGGAAATTTTGAGTAGTTTGGAGAACTGGCAAATACTACCTCTGGCTGGCTCCAGACTGGGGTGGGAATGGGGATTTTGCAGTATCCTTCCCCCAGGAGTGGGGAATGGGGATTTTGCAGTATCCTTCCCCTGCCACGCCCATCAAGCAATGCCCACAGAACCGGTAGTAAAAAGATTTGAATTCCACCACTGGTTAGAATCCCTTTCTGCCCAAACTTCTTCAAAAGATATGTTTAAGATGAAGGCATCCTATAAAAGTCATGCTAAATACAAATCATGGGAATTATACTTTAATAGAATTAGAAGGTTGCTGGGAGCTGGGCATATACCGTACATTTAACTAATAATATTTAGTCGTATTTTTGTCCTGAGACATCACTAAATGAGCTTCTACACTGCTCCAACATAGTATCTGTGAGAGTGCAGTAACATATGCATAGAGAAAGGAGATGCTTCCCTATGTGCTCTCTGTCATTGCATAGATAAATTTTACACACAAATGTTTCTGGATCAGAGGTTCCTGGTGTCCCACTTGATTGATATATGTTGTGTTGTGATAAATAGTTACTTCCATCCATCTGAAAAAAAAAACTGTGCAAACTTGGTGTTTCACTTGAAAAACTTTAGAAAGACATGCCAGACTTTTATTCCTGTTTATGAAAATGGTTCTTTCCTTGCATATCAATAAACATTGGCTATGTGGTGAGAATATAAATCTCACCCTTTTTGTTTGTTTTGAACTTTGGGAGTACAGAAGATGTCATTTTATTCTTTAATGCTCCAGAACATCCCTCACTTGCAGGGCTTGGTCTCATCTGCTTCTGATGTAGCTTCTGTTGTGCCACATTAATTTTGGGACATTTCTTAAACCCACAGAACTTGCCTGCTGCTAATGTAGATAGTATGCTGTGTATTAGAATCTCACTTTGTAAAGTTTGCCAGTGGCTGATATTTTCCTCTAATCTATTACCTTAAATGGAAACTTTAAAATAACACACGGAATCTATAGTATGTCAGAGATGGAGGAAACAAATAGTTGACAATACAGCACATCAAATAAATATTTGTTTATTTCCCCCCCACTTTGGAGGCATTGTGAATGATGTCAGTATAGCTCATTGATGTTCTGTCTCAGTTTTGTATTTCAGCTTTTACAATGTAATGATTCATTGCAGGAAAATAATGAATTTTACTGATAACGAAATGTGATGACAGCATCTAAACAGCACCTCCAAGTCTAAAAGGTATCCAAGTGGAGGTAATTATTAATAATATGCAATTTCAACTGTTGTGTGTTATGAAATGCTGACCCAGGAATGAAGGGCTTGAAAAATGATACTTTGGAGAAACCCATTTTATAAATCGCCCATCAGTTTCAAACAATTACTTAAACAACTAAAACAGAACAACAACAACAAAAAAAACCCCAACTTAAACCACCCTTTATAAAAAGAAAGATGAAGGAATTCCCTCCTCCCCCTGCAGTCCTTTAAACTCAGTAAAATGTACGGGTTGTGATGGGAGGATCCCGATACGCCCATGTTACACCTCTCCTGCGCGACTTGCATTGGCTGCCGGTTGCCCTCCGGGTGAGATTCAAGGTGCTGGTGATGACCTATAAAGCCCTAAATGGCTTAGGCCCAGGATATCTGTCGGACCATCTGCAACTAGCAACAGCTCTCCATTTTAGGGTGCTGTCAGCTAGACAATGTCAGCTGACGACCCCCAGAGGTAGAGTCTTCTCTGTGGGCGTGCCCACCCTTTGCAATCAACTCTCCCGGGGGCTCCGGTTGGCCCCTGACCTTCGCACTTTCCGCCGCAAACTAAAAACATGGCTGTTTAAATTGCCCAGCCTAGACTGATGAGATTTTGATTTAAATGTATTTTAATATGCGTTTAATATGTATTTTAACATGTTTCTTACTTGGATTGAGATTGTATATCTTAATTGTTGTGAGCCACCCTGAGTCCTATGGAGATAGGGCGGCTTATAAATCTAATTAAAATAAAATAAAATGAATAAAAATAAAATGAATACAATCTCAGTTGCATATGTGAGATATTATGAAAAGGGAAAGAGGTTGATGCAAGTGCCCATCAACCAGCTTCCCCATCATGATTAGTTGATATTTACTTTATCTTTCATAGCTTTTTAACAACACATTTTGACCCTTTGCTCATGCTTGACTGAACACGTGATGAAGACAATGCATTGGATTACTTACACCTACCTACCCTTTGCCAATGTCTTTGATTTTTGGGTAGAACAAGGTCTGAGGGAAGTTTTACTTTGGTGTAAAAGTGTACATTGTGTATACTTTTGTTGGAAGAAATATCCTCTAGCTTCTGCTCCAAGTGGGGAAAAAGACACTGGAAACATGGAGACTGCTTGGAAAGATG
>WNWU01000003.1:44760881-44782238 GCA_012654045.1 Ptyas mucosa | reverse complement strand
CCCCTGAAAGAGTATCCTGATTGGTTGTCAGACTTCCAGGGGGTGGGGGTCTTAGCTAGCCTTGCTGGCTGATGGTCACATGTGCTTCCCAGGTCACATGCTTCCGAGGTCACATGTGGTGAGTTTCGGTTGCTAGATGGGGCCCCATTGTTTTGCAGATTATGGTCCTTTGACAAAGGATTGAGTTTCTGCTTCTGGTTCATTAACAAAAGGGTGGGAGCAGGAAGGTGGGAGGCAGGAAGCTGCTTTTCTTTTAAAACATGCTTCTCCATTTCTCAGCCAGGGAAATATAATATTCTGCCTTTTCAATATTTCTCAAAATATTCCATTCTTCTAGGAAAGGAGTGGGTGCTAACTTCCTACACTTTTCTCCATACTATAGTGGGGCAAGGAATGGGATGAGCAGGTAGTGCAACAGGGGTGAAATCCAGCAGGTTCTAACAGGTTCTGGAGAACCGGCAAATACCACCTGTGGCTGGCCCCAGAATGCGGTGGGAATGGAGATTTTGCAGTATCCTTCCCCTGCCACGCCCACCAAGCCACGCACACAGAACCGGTAAGGAAAAAAATTGGATTTCACCCCTGTAGTGCAGGTAGTGTGGTAGTGATGGGTCCAGCATCTGCAGTCTGGTTCTCTATACAATGGTAACACTCTCCCCCAACATTTTAGGTGAACATTTGGTTTTGGGGGATTTTGTAGATACCTCTAAAATTTATTATATATTATATAAATATTATATATTTATTATATGTATCTAAGTTCCTCAGTATCTATACATTGAAGCCAGAGTATTGCTTGCACCCAATGTCACTATGATATGATAGGTAGATAGGCAGGGGTGAAACCCAGCAGGTTCTGACAGGTTCTGGAGAATCAGTAATTGGAAATTTTGAGCAGTTTGGAGAACCGGTAGCGGAAATTTTGAATAGTTGGGAGAACGGGCAAATACCACCTCTGACTGGCTCCAGAATGGGGAGGGAATGGGGATTTTGCAGTATCCTTCCCCCAGAGTAGAGTGGGAATGGGGATTTTGCAATATCCTTTCCCTGCCACGCCCGCCAAGCCACGCCCACAGAACTGGTAGTAAAAAAAATTGGATTTCACCACTGCAGATAGGTAGATATGCTGAACTGCAACTGGATCATTCCAGCTTTAAACTTCCACCCAGCCACAAACCTCGATTCATGAACCTACAGCATTTTTTAAAATGTTTTTCTAAAAGAACTGTGCCGTTTCAAAGACTGTTTTGGACTAAGGTACAAACTTATTATAGCTTTCAAGCATTTTAAATGACCTACAGTACCATTAATGCATATTTTTTGTTACTATTAAGGAAAAGAAGGGATATTTATGAAGACAAGAATCACAAAAGGAACGAGATGGGGGTCCAAAATTGGACCCCCCCCCTTTGAGATTAAACTTTCTTTGTTTGCAGAGGAGGCATCTCAAACATTCTGCTGGTCGAGAGCCAGGAAGTTCTCTGGAGGGACACCAGTAGAATTACAGCTTGAGAAATTGTTTACTAAATCAGTCCACTTAAATGAAGCTCAACAGAAAAGTAATTGCCATTATTGCAACTGTCATTAAGCACAAATGGCCTCAGATAAGGAACATGAGATAAGAAAATGTATATGCAAGTGGTTCATTAGAACCAAATAGTCATGGATAAGTAAATTTAAAATATTACCTAGCAGAAAGTACAAATTATACCATAAAGAGAGCCAGAAACATTCCTTCTGATTCAAGCAGGAAATGTATATTCAGGCGTAGCCAGCTGCAGCGTGTCAGCTGAATCACAATTATTGTGACAATTTGGCATAATATCATAGCTCCCCAGTGCATAGGAATCTCATTCCTAATTTATCAGAGTCCTTTTTTTAATTCAATAAAAATTTAAAATAACCAAATTTACAAATAAAAATAGAGTTTGTGACGAAGGCGGAGAAGACCTGAAGTGTGATCAGAGATAATAGGTTGGTTTTCATGAGCAAAATGCCTTCATTCATTAGATGTTACAAAGTAAAACTAGCTTTGCAATAAAATATGTTCAGATGGGACCATTCTGTTGCTCTGTGGCCTTATCAGAGCAAGGACAATTTCATCCAGGCATATCCAGGCACAAAACACTTCATTGACCGGGCCAAAAATTTCTGGCAAAAGCAGAACTGCCTGAAAAGAGATAGAACTAAAGTGCTCTGTGAAAAATTATAAAGGAGGAAAAAATAGAGAGAGCAGAAATTCTTTAATTTAATGCATCAGGAAGTGTTTTAAGCACAATTGATCTCAATCCCATGAAATACATGTAAGTATTTCATTACATTAACTGTTTTATATAACCAGAGAACATCTACCAGTAAAGCTTAAAATTTTATTATGATACAGTAGTGTATCAAATGCAAATAAATTTACTCTGCAACGTATTATCAGTCGAAAAGTTCCTTTTATAAGGTTGATTTTTTGTTTGTTTGTTAAAGTAAAGTAGATCCTTTAAGGCAGGGGTCAGCAACCTTAAACACTCAAAGCCATTTGGACCCGTTTCCCAAAGAAAACACCGGGAGCCACAAAACCCTTCCTGTGCCTGACTATTTCCTGAATGGCCACAAAACTAGCATATGTAGTTGAATTAAACATTCTGTTTTCTTCTGATACTTTTCTTTTCTTGAATTTATCCATGGTTGGCCTACCGGGAGTCGAAAAGCTCAGTAAATAGCATGCTGGCAGGTGTCGTACATTGGTAGTTGGTGATGCATATTTTGAGCGACAGGGAGCTGCAGCAGAGGTATGAAAGAGCCACATGCGGCTCCAGAGCCACGGGTTTCTGACCCCTGCTTTAAGGATACCAGAATCTTGGAAAACCTTTTTGTAGTGTGGGTTTGAAAAACAGAAGTTGTGCCCTCAAACAGCAATAGTTTCAGTGGCTAGTTAGGTGTTCTCAGAAGATGTTTGGACTATAAAAAAGAAACAAATGTGACCTATGAATTTACCATCTTGTATTAGATCAAGTGAGGTCTTGGTCTCAGGCAGAAGACATTGAGAGAGAAACGAAGTGAGAACCATGTGTCATGCAACCTGCTTCTAATCTAGCATCAGGTTGGCTGGAGATATACCAACATCATTGTTGATCAGCTGTTTTTTCAAATGGAATGGAAAGAAGGAATGATCTTGTTCTTTGCTTCAGCCAATGAAAAATGGCTAGCATTGAACCACTGAATCCTTTAGGGTCCATCTCTTGGGTCCCCAAAGCGGTGAAACAATTTTACTTTATTTACTTACTTACTTACTTACTTACTTACTTACTTACTTATTTATTTATTTATTTATTTATTTATGAATGATTTATATGCCCCCCCTTCTCCGGAGACTCAGGGCGGCTTACAATGCACTAAGCAATAGCCTTCATACTTTTGTATATTTATACAAAGTCAGCTTATTGCCCCCACAAACTGGGTCCTCAATTTACCTACCTTAGAAAGGATGGAAGGCTGAGTCAACCTTGAGCCTTGGTGAGATTCGAACCTGCAATAATTGCAGGCAGCTGATGTTAATAACAGGGCTTTAGACCACTGTACTATCCAAGGCTCTATTATTTATTATTTGAATAATGTAGTAGTACATCACTGATTGGATTAAATTTGCATTTGACATAGTTTGTTCAACAAATGCTGCATAATGGACATTCCTCTTCTATTATAGCGAAAATTTAATTTGATTTTTCTGAACCAGAAAAAAGAGCGTTTGCAGGGTATCATAGAAAAAAATCTTAAAAAAAGAGATGGCGGCTGCAATGTGGCATTGAAAGCTTTGCCGGTGTTTTTTGTTGCTATTGTGGTCGGCGTGCATGATTGCACATGCGACATACATAGAAAACAGGTAGAGCTGCAATCACACCATTGTGATGATGATGATGTTATCCACTCAGTTGAGTCCGACTCTTGGAAATTCTATGGGTCAGGTCTCTCCATGTCTTCTGATTTTGTCCTATTTCTTTTTCTATGCTCTAGCTTCGTGATGGCGAACATATGGCATGGGTGCCACAGGTGGCACATGGAGCCATATTGGTGGGCACGTGAGTGTTGCCCTAGCTCAGCTCCAGCGTGCATGTGCGCACCAGCCAACTGATTTTCAGGCCTTCCGGTCCCACCAGAAGTCGGGAAACTGGCTGTTTCCAGCCTCTGGAAGGCTCCAGGGGGGGATGGGGAAGCCCTCCCCAGGCTCCTAGAAAGGCTCTGGAGCCTGGAGAGGGGGAAAACAGGCCTACCGATCCCACTGTGCCATCGTGTGCCAAAAGCAGGGGGAAGTGTGTGGGGGTCATGTACACATGCACAGGAGGGCAGGGCGCATTGAATTATGGATGTGGGCACCCGCGACCCCCCACGCTCCCCCCACTTTTGGCACGCGACGGCAAAAAGGTTCACTGCTCTAGCTGGTGTCAGCTCTGATGTGTCCAGCCATCATGTTCTTTGGCAGCCTGATTTCCTTTTTCTGCTAACTCTTCCAAACATAATTGCTTTCTCCAGCGAATTCTCCCGCATGACATAGCCAAAGTAAGTGAGATTCAATTTTGTAATTTTGCCTTCTACTGACATGTCTGGTGTTTTGTGCTCCAATACTTGTTAGTCACCTTTGCTATCCAAAGAATACGCAGGAGCCTTCTCCAGCACCAGAGCTCAAACGATTACACCACTGTACTTGACTATCTTGACTCTTTGGAGTGACTACATCCTGTGGACACCTCGACCAGAAGGGAAACCTGCAGGCACCCAAGTAACATTTTGTTTTATTTAAGAAATGTCTTGCATTTATGCAATGCATCTGGGAGATCAGAGACATTTGCTTTGTTAATTTTTATGCCGGAAACATTGCTCACTTCAACTGGCAATTAATGGTAACATTTCTATCTCCTGTTGTCATGAGATTTTTATTATGCTAATCAATAAAGAGCAGAAAATTAGTCATTTGGGTACAGTTGAAGCGAATGTATATTTCATGAGGCAGCTATGGATGTTGCGAATACTTTGATGCCCACTGGCAGTAATGGATAAATGGAAGTGGCCCAGATCTTTATGAATGAAGCTTAAATACATACACAGTTGGAAATTTAGGGGCTAACTGATGTCTGCAGCACTGAGGTATGTGATTCATACGTTTGATTTTTAGCTTAGCCAATAGCTTTCTTAACATGATATAATTTTATATAATTAGGTGAAGTGTTCGGAGCTCAAGTAATTTGAAAGGTAAATTGTCCAGTTCCTTGGGCCAAGGATAAGTAAAGTCGAGCTACAATCTATCAGAATAAATACACAGTGAGAACATTGAGCTTATCATCTTAATTTCTCCTTGAGCATAGTTGAGAATGCAGTTTCTTTCTGAATGAAAAAGTCCAGAAGTAGGTATAACTACTTTCTCTACAACCCAGTTATGATAGAGCCAGGATAGCGTAGTGGTTAGAATGCAGTATTTCGGCAGGTTATTTCTGCCGACTGCCAGCAGTTTGATTCTCATTGGCTCAAGGCCTTCCCTCCTTCTGAGGTCGGTAAAATGAGGACCCAGATTGTTGGGAGCAATATGCTGACTCTGTAAACTGCTTAGAGAGGGCTGTAAAGTATTGTGAAGCGGTACATGTCTAAGTGCTATTGATATACCACAGTGTCACACGCTACAGTAGATGCTTCAGTGTGTGTTTTGAACCTTCAAGGGCTGGATTCATTTCCTCACAATTCCTTTGGCCAGATAATGTCTGAAGGATGAACTTTGGGGAAAGCAAACAAAGGAAAGGAAACCAATGCTTGAAGCCCTTCGCTCTCTCTAGACTTTCATCTTTTCTACAAAGTGACCTACTTTTATGAATCTAAATAAGGAAAAGTCAATATTTGCAAACCTAGTGCCTGGTGGTCTAGTTGGGATGCCTCCAAGTGTCAGCTATGGCACCTAGTGATGATTGTGGAGGATGTGGGGAAGCTTTGCTGGAATCCTTATGAGCAGATAGATTGACTTCATAGGCCAGAATAGCTTTTGGCCCGCAAGATTCCCAACTGTGCTTTAGGTTTTGTTATACTGATAGTGTTAATTACTCTAAGGGTTTTCTTCACTTCTCAATGTGGTTAGAAAGCCAATATCACCTGGATTTAGAATCTGTGTACAGGTCATATTACCATTCCAGGTTTGGAGAGTGGCGAAGCCCAAAGATTCTTCCTACTGGACTTGCCAATAATTGATGTTGTTGGATTGGTTGATAATGGCATTTGCAGAGTGCTTTCCTCTTTGGAAAGCCTCTCTTCTTATCATCAGCTCTCTATCTAAGTACCACTTTTAGCTATCAACACTCTTCCCCCCCCTTTTTTTTCTTCCATTTTTGCATCAATGGGAAAGTTCAGGTCTCAGCTATACTTATTTCAACACATACATGTGGAAAGGGGGAACTGTTGTTTTCACTTAAGAAAAATATTGGGCATCTCTTGCCTACAGAAAATAAAGTTTACCTCTGTGACTGGCTTTCTGGTTATTGGAAATTTCTACAGTAGCGTTCACTTCTAATTTAGGTTTTTTTCACATTAATATGAAATCCAAATTGTAACTGGGATACAAAGCATGATTTAATATTTCCAGAACTAAACTTGTTTAAGGAAAGGCTGAATGAATCAAACAGAAGCTTTTCTCCCATTTTCCAGAATGGAGGAAAAGAGAGGACAACATCTATCCTTACAAGTTTTCTATAAGGTTAGAATAAGGTTCCTTTTCTTTGTCCTGCATTTCAGAAGAAGACAGGATAGATACAAGATCAAGCAAGATGCCACCAAACAACTTATGAAAATATTGTAGTCTGGCTGATGTACATGTGTCAGTTCTTATGTAGTGGCCACCATGTAGTCATGTGGAGTTGAAATAAGTTGTTAATGTAAGATCTGTTTAATTATCGCATTTCAGAAATTCAGCTAGAATTTTGGTTTAAGTAATATCAATAATACAACATAATAAAATATGCTTGTAACGAAATGAACAATGACAATATGATTACGTGCATTATATTCTTCTAAATTGTATTGAATCATGATGAACCACACAGCTTAATCATATATTTATACATATTACATAAACAAGACAATAAGATTTCAAATATGAGACAATTTAATTTAGTGACTCATCCGGAGTTGATGTCATAGGACTTTTTACAAAAAAGCTGGTTGTGAGGGAGCGTGCCAACTCAAAAAATAGGAGCTTTTCTATGAATGGATAGCATAAAATGCCTATTCCACAAAGTGATCGTACTGAAAGAAGTGTAAGCTCTTGTTCCTTTTTTGCCTGCTGAAAAGTTTTCCCTTCCAGTCAGTTTCACACCGCAGTTGTTTATGTCTCCTTATTGCGGCTATCTCCTGCCTTCCTCACCCCTGCCAAATGGGTTAGAGTTATCGATCGATGGTTGACAGGTACCTCTGAAAATTTATATACCCATGCCATAATCACAACAATATCACACCAATTGATTACCTTCACTAAAACTAGTAGTGGACAAAAAAGAACTGAAAAGTAACTTGTGGGGAATCTTCAACAGTTACATTTACTGGGATCTACTGGTAAGTCCAAACATCAAACCATAAAGTTGGCTGCTACAAAGCACAACATATATAAACTTTATGTATTATAGAGGGGTGACTGGGGATACTCAGAAAAACATGCACAGACTCAGACAATGCATAGACTTGGAGCACTTAGTGCTTAAGGAAAAATCAGGCAAAATATATTCATGCTATGAAAAGGCATTCAGAATAATAATGAACAAATAGGCTGTCCTATCTGAGCCGCCAACATCCAATTGATGACTAGGTGGCAACAGAGAGTATTTGTGTTCTCTTTGCTACCATCTTGTGACTGCCTGGATTCTTGCAGAGCACATATGGAAACCCTACGAAGAAGCTGTAGAAGATTTGTATATATTTTAAAACATGAAATACACAGGCTGGGTATATGTTTGCTCTATGGCTATGCTACTCCTGCAGATCATCAAAATTCCCCCCTTTCACCATGGCTAGATGAAATCACTTACATTTGTTAATTCTCTCCAGGGTCAACCTCACTTAATTGCAATTTTCTTTGTTGTATTCCTGAAAAGGTGGTTGCATTGATGGTCGATGCCACGTTTTACAGCATGCCAGCCTTCCAAATATTTTCATTTATTAAAACCAATGAACAAAAACAGAAGGAATGGGAACCAAAAGACACACAGGGATTGTGGTAGCAGGATTTACAGCACCACCGCGAAGACCGCCAACATAATATCATTCTCCGGAATCCCATCAGCATTTAAATGTTATATATAATAACATGTTCATCTCACTATACACTCTTACAGTGTGGGGGGTGGGACCATGTGTTAAGGGACCTTTGTGACATTTAGTGGCTGGGCAATCATCCAGGCAAGCAAAAAGAAAACAAGATGCTGAGCCAGTGACTCAACCCCAGTTTAGAGTTTATTTAGATGTGGGAATGCAAGGGCAAGGAACAAGAGCCAGCTTGTTCAATGGATATTCTGTCAAGGATCAAATAGTTACATCTTTCACAAAGTTTAAATAATAATATTTGGACATGAAAACATGGCTCAAAGTGGGGCACTTAAATTGCAAGTATAGTTGAGAAAGAGATGTAGAACTCAGAGCTAAATCTCTACTTGTTGAGATGATCCAATCATTGGAGAATAGAGCCAGAGGTTTTCTTGATAGATGTTTCAGGTAGATGTTTCCTTGGTACAAATACTCTAGAGTTTGCCTTTGGGCACAGTCAGAGAGTCAGATTAATAAACAATATATGTTATCTCACTATAACATTTGCTGAACCTTATTCTCTCAGTAATGAGTCCAGCTAGTGGTGCTATCCTTTACAAAGGGACAATTTAAGGAAGGTGTTTGGTGGATTTCCCTGGCTTTATTTACCCTTTCACTGAGCATCCCCTTTCTATCAGTAGAAAAACAGTCACAGATTGCTGTGTCTAATGTGGGGTGAGGCTGGGGGAGGAGGCAGGTTTTGACAGATGGCTAGACTCAGGAGTTCATGCATAACACCATATTTATTTTAAGTATTTAGCAGATAAAAGGGTAACTTAATAATCAGCGACTTTTATGATATTGCTGAGTAAAGATCAATAACAACAAGAACAAAGCAGTGAAACTAAGCATCAGGAAGTTGTCCAAAGAAGAAGGTATTAGACCCACAATTCAAAAATACATATACATGATAAAAGGACATGTTCTGAGCTGAATCAAGAAAAGTTTAGTATTTGGAAGAAACCTAGAGTTCCATCACAGAGTTAGATCAGATACATTCCTGGTCTGTGCTAAAACAATCAATACTTTTTCTTGATTTATTTCTGAATTACACTGGTACCTTCTCCTCCATATCAGCAATCACATAAGACACAACAGTCCAAAGAGCAGCACAGAGATTCATTTTGACTGGATCCTGAACCGTCATTGTGTCGCCTTGGGAATGATGAAACCAGAAGTATTTAGTGATATCGTTACTCAAACTGGCACCTGTGGAGAACAGCACAAAGGTATTTCCTTGTCACGTGAATGTTATAAATTTAGACAGAACCTTTTACATTGCGTTTCATTAACTCTGAAACGGTAAATCTGTGATCTTATGGTTTGAGGAAAGACATAGAAATATAGAAGGAGATAACCTAGAAAAGAAAGGATGGAATCCAGTGCTACCCTCTCAGCTTCTACTGTTGCTTTTTTCTGAGGTCAGGAAATCCTGTGATCCTAGCCAAATCGGAGCGAGGTTGACAACAGATTAGGATTAAAAGCATTCCATACCTCCCAGGCCTTTTCCATCCCTCCTGATCCATTGGGAAATTTAGACCAGCTATTTTGTTGTCTAAACCATGTTTTCTTTAAATTTTAAGCATGATGGTTGGGGAATTCTGGGAGATGAAGTCTACACATTTTAAAATTGCTGAGGTTGAGAAACACCAGTCTAAAATTATCTTCTTCCCACTATTTGGAATGGGAGGAAATCTTAAGAAGCAGAAGTTCCACAGGATGAAGGGTAAATTGTAAATCTATGGTTATGATTGTCCTACTTTCCATAAGGTGTGTGAAATGTTTTTAAGTCACTCTGTTTTTGTCACTGCATAATGACTTAAATAATTTGTATCAGTCTTGCAAAACCAGACACAAATGCAAATGCTGGCTAATTATTTTAAAAATATTAATCATTCTATTAATCATTTTATTATTCCCCATAGACTTATTTTAGGGAATATGGTTCTCAGGGGTATGAGACCTTGAGACATGTTCTGAAGTTAAATCTCTTTTGCCATCTGTGCTTGGAAACACTGAGCAAATTACAAAATCTCTCCTCCTCCTCCTTCTCCTCCCCCTCCTCCTCCTCCTCCTCCTCCTGCTGATATTTTAACACCCTGCCCCCCCAAAACCCCAAACTCAACCTCAAACAAATACATTATGCAACAAATCCCACTAAAGGAGGGAAAATTGAGAGAAACAGGAATTGGCACATTCACAAAAATGACAAAATTGAAGGAAATAAAACGGACAGATTCACTAGACGTTTGACCCCTAGCCAAAGTGCTTAATTTTTCCCTTTACCCTGATGCTAAACGTTGCTCCCCTGAAATAAATGAAAATATGCCTTTGGCTTTGAGTCACTTAATAACATCCTGGTTAAATTGAAACCATTATTTGCTGCAATCCAAGAAATTCTTGGCATGTGTCATGAATGATATTGTGGTCTGGACCAAAATCATTAGCTTCCAAGAGTTTACTGGGAGCTTAATGATTCCATTGCTCAGAGCATCTGCAAAACTGGGAAATATGACACAAATCAGCTCCCAAAAGATGTTGCAATGAAGAAAACTGACAGGAAGCCCGAGATGGTGCCTAAAATATCTGTTTAAGTAGAAGAAGAGTTTCAACCAGATGCCACATGAGCAGTATCATGCTTCTATGTAAGGATAATGGGATGGGTTCAAGCCAATGCACAGTAATAATTACATTTATTGGTTATTCAGCATCTAAATGTTGCACTGCATTTCTCTTTTAAGTGCTTTAGTATTTTGAAATATGGGATGAATTCATGCCTATTGCACATCATCCTAACAGACAAGTAGAAAATGGGTGGTCTCAAAACCCACATTTCAAATATATTCAAAGGAAAACAGAAGATGAAAAGAGAAATGAAAGCAAATATTAAAACAGCCAGATGGAGAGATGGATGGAACCACAAAGTTCCTCATGAGAGATAGAGAAGGTGCATCTTCCTAGGGGACCCTGACCAATAGGAGATGCAAGATGAGAAAGTAGTTCACTTCAGTTCTCTAGTCCCAGGGTACCTGACATTTAGAGCTGAGTATTCTTTCCGTTTTAATTACAGTCAAGGTATATACTTTAAGCTATTTCCTCCTGAATAAGAGAAGGAAAGGCAGAATCATCAACAGTGATAGAAGATATATTTAGCAGGTTCGGAAGTGCAAAAGCTTGTTTGCTTTTCTTCACATTATTTCTTACTTGTGTCCTAAGATTATTCCGCATTAAAGGCTCCGGATTCAAATGCATGCATTTAAGGAAAGGGAGCAGAGAGGAAAGGCACATACTTTATCCATTGGTGTGCAATCTTCATCAACATGGAAACATCCAGATGCGTTGGCACTGAAGATCTCAGAATTCCCAGGTAGTATTATCAGCCTCCCAGGGTTAATTCTAATATATCACAAACGTCGGGTTTGATTTTTTTACATAGAGCCTAATAAATAGAAATATTGTAATAAAACAATCCATGATTTTCATGGAGAAAAACTATATTGTCATGTAAAAAATCAATGTAGTTGCTAAGAGTTTACACCAATCTGATGGTACATAATCAATAAAAGGAAGAGAGGGAAGATCATAAAATGTGGGAAAATGTCATTTGATAAATCTGAATTTGCATTATCTACTGCTTTCACAAATTAGGCCTAGCAAGCTGTCTTGAATGTTTGAAGAGCATGGAAATCTGGCAAGAGATTTGAGTGTATTGATGTTGAATAGTAAGTAGATGACTAAGCAGCTTCATTTTTAATTGATTGGGTGTTTGAAAAGCCAAGCCATGTGCCACCCTAACAATGACTATTTGCGCTCCAAAGTGCTTGGCACTTGGCAGGCTCTACAAAGCCAAGAGATAGCTTAAAATGTAATAAGTAAATAAAAACCATTATGCAGGAGGTCTATCCACTCAGAATCACCTGAACTGCGAGATAGGAGGCAAATGAATTTGATTAACCAATCAATCTTACCGTTTCTCCCTGGTAGTACTCAAATTCTAGCCTTCTGAGGGCTTCAAAACAGTACACAGAGAGCTAATTAAAAGAGCCTTGGTGGTGCAGAGGACTAAGTGCTGTTATGTAGCACTTAGCTGCCAGCTGCCTACAATTAGTGCGAGTTCAAATCTCACCAGGCTCAAGGTTGACTCAGCCTTCCATCCTTCCGAGGTAGGTAAATTGAGGACCCAGATTGTGGGGGCAATAAGCTGACTTTTTAGAAACACCGCTTATGGGGGCCCAAAAGCCCTAATAAGCAGGTATATACAAAAGAATGAAGGCTATTGCTATAAGTGCATTGTAAGCCGCCCTGAGTCGTCAGAGGAGGGCAGCATATAAATTGAACTAATAAATATTAAATAAATAAATAATTCGAGCTACCCAGCAATCTGAGATTCGGCTGGAATAAAATATTTTATAAATGTATTTGCTTCTTTAGTTAAGGCATCGCTACTGAACAAATCCAAAATTCTTTTGTCTCCACAGACAAAAGCAAAGTTTTCTTTGGCACAATTAGGAATTCAGAATCTCCCTT
Source organism: Ptyas mucosa (assembly GCA_012654045.1). Lineage (NCBI taxonomy): Eukaryota > Metazoa > Chordata > Lepidosauria > Squamata > Colubridae > Ptyas > Ptyas mucosa. Next base: position 44,769,395 of record WNWU01000003.1, on the reverse strand, counting down.
TCGCTCCACACTCAGTTTTCTCCACTCTAATAAACTGCTTAATAATGGAAAGGAGGATAATCTATGGTTGGTACCTGGAAAGATAGATACCAAAAACCTTCATGAATTACTGACTTTCTGGTATTCAAGGTAGTCCCTGCTCAAAAGCTGTGGTGGCGCGGTGGTTAGAATGCAGTATTGCAGCCTAACTGACTGCTCATTCCAGGAGTTCGATCCTAACCGGCTCAAGGTTGACTCAGCCTTCCATCCTTTCAAGGTCAGTAAAATGAGGACCCAAATGGTTGGGGGCAGAAAATATGCTGACTCTGTAAACCTCTGAGAGGGCTGTAAAGCACTGTGAAGTGGTATATAGGTCTAAGTGCTATTGCTATTGCTTTTATAAAACACAACAAACGTATTTTCTCTGTGGTTGCTGCTGATCTTTAATAATACTACAATAGATTATGAAAAATGTTCCGCACTTTTCTTCTTCATTAGCTTTTACCCTAACTGAAATACTTAAAAGGTATTTTGGGGGGAATGATATTAAATATTTTAAAGATGGCATTGATCACAATGCAACAGCAGCAAAATTAGTATTTTCTGGTCCTTTACCACCACTGCTCAGGGATCTATGTGTTAACAAAAGTATGTAAAGCTATTTTTGGGCTTACAGTGTAATTGGCATTCAGCATAGGTGTACTTCAAAGTAAACTGATAGAAAATCAGAGGTGTTCCATGGGTTGCAAAATCTGATGTCAGGAGCTGTACAGATTGTCCTCGAATTGCGACCACAATTGAGACCAGAATTTCCATTGCTCAGCAAGGCAGTTTTTAGGTGAGCCGCACCTGATTTTATTACATTATTTTCCCATGGTTGTTAAGCAAAATAGTTGTTAAGTGAACCACGTAGTCATTAAGCAAATCCCATTTCCTCTGTTGACTTGGCTTGTCAGAATCCAACTGGGAAGGTTGCAAATGGTGATCAGGTGACACTGGGAGTCTGCAACTGCCAAATGCCCAAATTTTGGTCATGTGACTATGGAGATGCTATGATGTTCATTAGGTGCATAGGCTGGTTATAAGTCACATTTTCCAGTGCCGTTGTAACGTTGAATGGTCACGAACTATTTGGAATGGTTGTAAGTCAAGGACTACCTATACATTTTTCTGGGGTATCAGGTTGGCCCGCCTTAGGAGAAGGCAGCTCAAGAACTTACACCAGAGGCCATCTTTTTCTGATGCTTTAATTGCTGCTAACAATGCCTTCATATCACAAACGGTATGAGTCTTTATTGAGATTTCCTGGCTATCAGAAATTTTATGTGCATTACCAAATTGTTTCTCCTCTGGATATATCCATGTAGGGTCAGATTAGATGAGCAATTAGATGCATTGTTGAAATTAAGGTGTGATTTTCCATTACCCTCCTTCTCAGTGGTGGGATTCAGCCAGTTCGCACCACTTCAGGAGAACCGGTTGCTAACTTTCTGAGCAATTTGGTGAACTGGTTGTTGGAAGAAATCATTAGGGCAGAGAACCGGTTGTTAAATTAGTTGAATCCCACCACTGCTCTTTCCCTATTTAAAATTGCAACCTCAAGATGCACATATGATGTGATAGTGATGCTTGGAAATCACTGCCAATGTTGGGATCTACATTATATCACTTTATCATTTTTTTCAGTGTCCCTGGCCTGATGAACATTTGTTTATATTTAAAAGTTTTATATGGCTGGCCATCTTATAAAACACAACCCTGGTTGGCTCAAGACAGGTAGTCTTTGACTTTCCACTGTTTGTTTAGCGACCGTTCAAAGTTACAACGTATTTATGATGGTTGCAGTATTCTGGACTCGTGTGAACTTTTACGACTTTCTGACAAGCAAAGGGGAAACCGGATTCACTTAACAACTGTGTTACTAAATTAACAACTGCAATGATTCACTTAACAACTGCGGCTAGGAAGCAGGGGTGGGTTCTAAATTTTTTTACTACCGGTTCTGTAGGCGTGGCTTATTTTGTGGGCGTCGCTTGATAGTCATGTGACAATTCTTTAGGATTTAGCAGAGGTACTGGTCTACCAGGCTTTTAACTGCTTGTAGAGCTGTACCGGTCTACTCATGTATTTTTGCAGGCACTGGTCTACCCATTTATTTTTGCAGGCACCGGTCTACTCATTTGTTTTTGGAGGCACCGTTCTACCACCAAACTGCCTTTTACCACTGATCAGCTGTAGGGCGGCTCTTTGAGGCCCCACAGCAAGAGTTTAAATAGTTTTTTTCCTTATAACCCATCAGCTGGGACTCAGGAGGCAGCAATAGATTGGGGGTGGAGTCAAATAAAAGATAAGATAACGTGGGTGGGGGGAGGGCGGGGGGGCAGGGAAAATCATATCGTCACCGCTACTGGCTCGACGGAATCGGGCGAAACTGGGAAGAACCCACCACTGCTAGGAAGGTCATAAAATGGGGCAAAATTCACTTAATAAATGTCTCACTTAACAGCATACATTTTGGACGGCATGTATCATTTCTATTTTTTGCTTCAGACGCTGTTAACCACTACAACTGGCATCATTCCATGAGATTAAGTGAGCCAATTTGTGCCTTCAGCAACAGACAATACGCTAAGAATTTTTGTCAAATCAAGCCAAAGTGATCAAGAAGTTAATGTAGTTCCAGTGCCATTAACTCTGTCACTGAGCCTCCACACTTGAAATTACTGAGGAAAGTAAATGGTGCTTGAGTTATCCTGCTACAGACCTTGAAATAGTTTCCGGCATTGAGTTTATAAATAACACCAGAAGTCCTGCTGTTTTACCTCCTGATTCACTCTTCTCTAAAGCTTTTAAAATTCAAGATTTAAACAAAATGGAGAAAAGGAAAGCACTTATTCAGCTGCCTTGCGGTTAATTAAATGAGGATTGCCAAAGGGGAAGGAGAAAAAAAAATATGTTGTGCGTCCAACTTCCCTTTCTGTTTAATCCATTTTTTATTCATTTGTATTGATGCAGTAAATAGGTTGAATTATAGCTCAGATTATCACAGTTACTTTGCAGCACAACTTTTGCTTTTGTGTCCCAGAATCTGTTGCAGCAGCTGGAGATAAAAACTAGGCCTCTGTATACAACTGGTGTGAAATCAGGCTTCCGTGAAGGAAGAGGTTTCACTCTACAGCACAAATGTGGGACAGGGATCTAAAATAATTTATCCTAAAGTGCTCCCAAGTTAGCCAAAACAAATGTAGGCTTTGTTTTATAAGAACACTCTGGTGGCATTCCCCATCTCCATTTCTTCCAGGCATTTTAGACAAAGATTCTCTACTATTAAACAGAATGGATTACCCACTGCCAAACTATTGGATTTTGGAGATTGATACAATGGTTAAGTTTTTCTTTTCTTTCATTCCATGATCTATATTTTTCAATTCTATTTCCATCTGGGCTAACATAAAAAGATAAAGGTAAAGGTTCCCCTTGCACATATGTGCTAGTCGCTCCCGATTCTAGGGGGCGGTACTCATCTCTGTTTCAAAGCCGAAGAGCCATTGCTGTCCATGTCTCCATGGTCATCTGGCCGGCATGACTAAACGCCAAAGGCGCACAGAACACTGTTACCTTCCCACCAAAAGGTGGTCCCTATTTTTCTACTTGCATTTTTTACGTGCTTTCAAACTGCTAGGTTGGCAGAAGCTGGGACAGGTAACGGGAGCTCACCCTGTTATCTGACACTAGGGATTCGAACTGCTGAACTGCCGACCTTTCGATTGACAAGCTTAGCGTCTAGCCACTAAGCCACCGCGTCTCAGGCTAACATATAGTACTGTATAATAATGGCAGAACGTATATAAATTATCTTAATATATCATCTATATAACTGGAAGTTTAAATGAGCAGCAAATGCCATAAATTGAATCCCCAATAATTTAAAGCAAAACTGTATCTTAATTTCATCGCTGAATTTAGTCTATCCTAAACAACTAGAAAGTTATATCAGATAAGATTGCAATTGCAAATAAGAATGTACACTCAGACAATTTATTTCTTACCAAATTAGCTAAAAGGTATCTCCGGTATGCTGATATATAAAGGATATATTAAGTATTGAATGAAATGGATTTTCTGAAAATCCAGATTTCCAATTTATGAATAATAGCGGAGAAGAAATAAGAATGAATAGATGTATCTATTTCTAGATTATATCATTTCTATATATATTACAGGTAATTCTTAGTTTGCTTACATTCCTACACAAATCCGTAAGGTTCCAGGTTTTTATGAATCCTACAAGAAAATTCACATTTTATTTCCTATATAGTTTCTCATAAAGTATTTGTTTAGAAATATATTTTCTTATTTTTAATTATTTATTATTGCAGCTACTCAGTCCCATAAACTCTGGGTTATTTACAAATATGAAACAATAAAACCTGTTAAAACCTCAACTCCATAGGCAGCCTGGACGAAAACAACCAAATAATAACCAATCCAATCAAACCAGTATACTGAGTATTACCACTGTGAGTTGAAACCACTTAAAGCACGGGTGTCAAACTTGATCGTGTCACGTGACATATCGGGATTTATCGTGATGTTTTTCCCTTTGTGGATCCAGGGTGGGCGTGGCCTATGTGTGACGCATCCAGCCCATGGGCCGCCAGTTTAAAATCAGATTTTAAACAACTGATTGCCTTCTGTGACCATGTGGATGCATTCCACTGTGATTTATATTCAGCATTTCCCATATATAGAAACACCTTGCTCTGCATTTGTCAAGCTTGGTACTAGATGGTAGTTGGTTTTTGTCATAACTTACATTCCTGTCTTGAGAAACTTCAGCTCCCAATATATCTTCCACAGCCCTAGTTATTGGATCAAGGTGAAAGAGGTGAATCGGTATACGCAATGCTATACTGATGTACTAATGCCTAGTACAAATGATATCATCAGCCTATGAATACATAGCTCTCCACCAGTTAGAATGCCAATTGCATACCACTCAATCTACTCTGCTGTCTTTGATCAATTGATGTTTCATTTATTTTGCACATATTGATATACTTTAACACACAATGCCCTATTGGCCATTCACTTTAGGGATGATTGGTTCTTATTATTTATAATTTATGTTGAATACTTTGATGTTTAGTCAAAGTGCCAAAACTTTGGTCAGAATTCCAGAGATTTGACATTTCTCTGCCTCCCAGTCTTATTCTTCTTGATTCACATGCTACTTCTAAAATTTCTTTTAAGTAACTTAATCCTTTGAAGCTGCCATATTGCAGAGAGTTGAGAACTTTTGTCCACTCTTTTCCTTTTACAACCCAGATGCAGTCCCTAAAATTTCCGAACATCTTGAAAGTTTCCTTCTGTTTTAACTCTATTTAGCTAAAGTATATTACCATATTTTTTGGAGTATAAGACGCACCTACCTTTTTTGGTGAGGAAAAGAAGAAAAAGAAATCTCCCTCTGTCTCTGCCTCTGAGCAATTTTGCCTCGTTGCAGCAAACAGCAGTCTGCTTTACTTTCATTTTCGTTTTCAGCATAGCTTGCTTAGCACAAGGGGGAAAAAAATCTATTGCAGCAATTTACCTCCTTGCAGCAAGCAGCAGAGCCCTGTGCAAAACAGCTGAGAGTCGGGAGGCCAATCCAATCAACTTGTGCTAATTAGGCTGTGCTGAAGCTGAAAGGAGTTGTTTTTTCTTGCTGTTTGCTGCAGCAGAGGCCAAAGGGTGGGGGCCAGTGGGTGGGTGGGGCTACATTCGGTGTATAAGATGCACCTAAATTTTCACCCCCTTTTATACCCCCTCTTATACTCCAAAATATACGGTAATTCCTACAGAATTTAGGCAGACATCTATGTAGACTTTTTTTCAGTCAACAATATTGAAGTACGGTTGCCTTGAGATGCTCAATTTACCAATCTACCCTAAAACTCCTGAAATTCTTGGTGGTATCTCAGTTAAGGATTAATCAGGTCAGAGGGTATTTAACTTTGCAAAATTAACCAGGGCCAGTAAGACATGCAAGTTTTACTTAACTAATAAAACAGAAGATTTTTTTAAAATAATAATAATGATGGCGTTTTAGATGATATCCTTTTCAAGAAGAAATAACACTGTAAAAATGACCTCACTGCATTTATGTTGTTGAAGATTTCAGCAAAGTTATTGCTTTATTTAAATATATTGTTCCATTTCATTAAGACACAATTATGGAAGCAAAATTAATTTGAGATTTAATATTTTCAGATGCTTATATTTTATCTTTATCAGATGGGAGTTGACTTCTGGACAAAAAAAATTGGCTTACAGTCGAAAGACTTTCTGTTTGGCATGCAAAGGCAAACAAATAGGTCAACTGCTCAATAGTTTGCAGAATTGATTAATATAGATGAGCTATTGATGAATGGAATGAATCATGTTTCAGTTTATTAACACATGTATCTCTTTAAATATGTTTTTGTTTTGTTTTACAGATGTTTTTGTTACTTTTCAGCTTTTTTCTTTTATAATGTTGTTGTGCCACATAGCGCCCTAGACCAGAAATGTAAATTCTGTTACTACCGGTTCTGTGGGCGTGGCTTGGGGGAGTAATATGACGGAGTGGGCATGGCCAACTTTTTTTAAAAAAAACTTTTAAAACCATTTTTCTACAACCTCTTCGGCTGAAGAGGTTGTTAAAAAAATGCTTTTAAAGCCTCTGACGATCCTAGCTGACTTGCCTGATCGGCAGAGGCTTTGTTTTTACTTTTAAAAGCATTATTTCTATAACCTCTTTGGCCAAAGAGGTTGTAGAAAAAATGCTTTCAAAAATTAAAAAAAAAGGCTCTGATGATTGCGCGGCTCAGCTGGGCAATGGGGGCGGGAGGGATTTTTGCTACCGGTTCTCCGAACACCCCGCCTCCATCGGGGCGGCTTACAAGGCGTTAAGCAACAGCCTTCATACTTTTGTATATTTTATACAAAGTCAGCTTATTGCCCCCACAATCTGGGTCCTCATTTTACCTACCTTAGAAAGAATGGAAGGCTGAGTCAACCTCGAACCTGGTGAGATTTGAATTTGCAGTAATTTATTTTATTTATTTATTTATTTTATTTTATTTCAAATTTATATACCGCCCTTCTCCCTGAGGACTCAGGGCGGTGTACAGCCAAATAAAAACATACAATACAAACATTAAAAGCAATTTAAAAATATCTCTGTTTGGCCCCAATTTTAAAAAGACAAACCAATTAAAATTATTAAAAGAATTTGTTAAACCAGCCCGGCTTGCTGAAAAAAGAAAGTTTTAAGGGCACGGTGGAAGGCACCGAGGTCTTGGATTCTCCTTATCTCTGGGGGGAGGTGATTCCAGAGGGTAGGTGCCCCCACAGAGAAGGCCCTCCCCCTGGGGGTCACCAGCCTACATTGTTTGGCTGATGGCACCCTGAGGAGGCCCTCTCTGTGGGAGCGCACGGGTTGTTGGGAGGTTGTTGGTGGCAGCAGGCTGTCTCGAAGGTAACTAGGTCCTATGCCATGGAGCGCTTTAAAGGTGGTAACCAACACCTTGAAGCGCACCCAGAAGACCACTGGGAGCCAGTGCAGCTCATGCAGAGGGGTGTTATGTGGGAGCGCCATGCAGCTCCTGTAACTACCCGCGCGGCCGCATTCTGGACCAGTTGGAGCCTCCGGGTGTTCTTCAAGGGGAGCCCCATGTAGACAGCGTTACAGTAGTCCAGGCAAATAGTAGTCCAGGCAAATCGCAGGCAGCTGAATGTTAATTACAGTGTTTTAGTCTGCCATGCCACCAGGTACTGCCACATCACCAGTTGATGTGGCAGTACCTGGAGAGATCAGAAGAGGAGAGAAAGAACAGGAGAAATCACAAAATACCAAGATTTGCAAGTAGAAATGGAACAACTGTGGCAAAAGAAAGAAAAATAGTGTCAACAATAAGAGGTGCCTTGGGTGCAATCCCAAAATAATTGTGCACCACCTCAACATTGACAAAATCTCCATCACTCAGTTGCAAAAGGTAGCTTTACTTAGAACATCTCATATCCTGCAACAATATCTATAATATCATCAAACAAATAACATTTGCTTCTCTTAGGTGATTGGGTGGATAAACGTTTCAAATCCAGTTTAAACAACTGGCTGACCGTGCAACTGAAGAAGGAGTCAAGCTATTCTCCAAACCACCTGAGGTCACCACAAGAAGTAATGGAGGGAAACTAATCAAGGAGAGAAGCAACCTAGAACTAAGGAGAAATTTTCTGACAGAACAGTTAATCAGTGGAACAACTTGCTTCAGAAGTTGTGAATACTCCAACACCGCAAGTTTTTAAGAAGAGATTGGATAACCATTTGTCTGAAGTGGTGTAGGGCTTCCTGTCTGGGCAAGGGGTTGGACTGGCAGGCCTCCAAAGTCCCTTCCAACTCTGTTATTCTATTCTGTTCTGTTCTGTTCTGTTCTGTTCTGTTCTGTTCTGTTCTATTCTATTCTATTCTATTCTATTCTATTCTATTCTATTCTATTCTATTCTATTCTA
>WNWU01000003.1:44748360-44760871 GCA_012654045.1 Ptyas mucosa | reverse complement strand
TATTCTATTCTATTCTATTCTATTCTATTCTATTCTATTCTATTCTACTCTACTCTACTCTACTCTATATTCTATATTCTATATTCTATATTCTATATTCTATATTCTATATTCGATTTGATGAAAAACAACAATAACAACAACAACAAAACAGCAGCATCAAACCAGGGATACATAGACGCTGGTTCCATCTACTCGGAACTCCTTCTGTTTAGAACTCATTTTTCTCCAAAATAAGGTGTGCAAAAATGCTGTGTCACAATTTTTATTTCATTCTGTGAAATAAAAGATTGCATTTCCTTTTAGAAAAAGCCTGGACCTCAGCATTTTATAGAATCTATTTAGAGAATCACGGTTGGAAGGGATCCAGTTCATAATGTCACAGCAATAAACCAATAGATGGAGCATTTAGTCACAGATAAGACTTCATGAACATGCGAGTCTTTTGAATATCCTTGAATCTATTCATTCTTCTTTTAGGGGTTGTTTTTGTTTGCTAATGTTCTGTTTACTCAGCAAGTCCCAGCAAAGTCGGTCAAAACTAAATGTCGAAATTTGCTGCGTGACAATTACTAATTTCTTGCAGCCTGCTTTACATAATTGTACTTGACTAAAGACAAACGTGTGTTAAATTGGTTCACTGACGATTTGGCAGCTTAAGGACAACATAATAATCAAATCAATCAGTTGCAATTGTTAGTTTGTGGGCCTTTTCCTCACCAAAGACAAATGGCTGCTGGTTTTCTCTATTTCTAGCAACTGTCTTTAAAGTCCAGCAGAAGAGAAATATTCATTACAAGAGAATTCATGGCAGAATTCTATCTATCTCCCTATGGAAGGGTAATAAATTAAGCAAATCATGTATTGACCACAACAAAATAAAATCATAAAAGCAAGTTGACTTTTATATCTAGTCACTATTCTCCCCTACTCCTCTAGTAGGTTTGAAATAGGTACTTTTTAAAGAATTCAAGATGCTGTGAAGACATTTTAATGTTACTATTCAATACATGTTTGACCCTAGCATAGCAGTGGATAGAAAAGGCTGCAGATACAACCACATCTATCCTCACCATCCACCTTGGGTCTTTGTAACTCAGTCTGTGCATAGTTCTTGCATCTAGTGTTGAGGAATGACATAACTCATAGCTGAGACTGAGATATGAAGACCAGATATGGGTGATGGAGCAGACAAAAGTTTCTTAACATGAGAGTACGTAAGGTGGTAAAATAGTTTCCTTCTTCTCCCTTGTAATAGTGCTGCTTTTAAGAAGTGCATTTCCTTCAGCTTGGGGGGAAAATAATGCCAACTGTGGCTGTACATTTTCCTACCTCAATGATAATGAGCTATGACACACTTGTCAAAGGTGACATGCTATCACATTTTGGGTATGTTCACCCATACCTGACAATAACTAGCATGCCCAATTCTCACACAATTTTTGGAGTCTGTGGAGTCTGGAAGAGAATAGGGGTGCTTCTGGGTGGCCTCCAGAACCTCTGGAAGTCATGTGAGAGGGCCAAGCTCTTGCAGGGCCTCTGGAATTCCCTAAAATCATGCAAGAATGGGGGCAATTTAGTGTGATTTTAGTGTGCACATGAGCATCCTTTGAAGCTGCTTCAAGAACAAAGAGGTGGTATGACCTGGAGCAGCCTCAGGTAAGCCATAGGGGCCTGTCAACAGAAAGAAAACACCCCCTGAGAGTAAGCAGATTGCACAGATCTTGGGAAACACTAGGCTGCCAGGGAACTTGCACCATTCCCCAAGGCTCGTGTGAATTTCAAACTTTCAAAAGTTCAAGACAACTTAATATATGTTCTTCCAATGAAAACAAGTTATTTTTGTTTGCTTTGTGTATGCATTAAACAGATTTAACATTTTTTTTCTTAGTTCTCTAAGTGTTAGGCGATTGAAACTGCTCCATAGCGTATAGTTTGTCAGCTGTGCAAACTCTTGCCATGTGGGTGGTTTAGGGAAGTTTGTGTGGTTCTGATGAAGCTGATGAAATGCTAAAGAAAATATGCCAACCTTTTTGTACTATTTCCAGAAATTAAGTCCCCAAATTCTGCTTCCAGAATTTTGGACTTTCAGTTTGTGGTGGGGAGTTGAGAATGATAGAGGTCTGGATGTAAGCTGGGAAATGTGAGTTAAAATGTTTAGTCAGCCAGTTTATTCCTAATAAGGATAACAGGAGTGATTCAGTCATGCATTACTAGTTAAAACCATGTGGAAGTTATATATGAAAGAGTGTGAGATCATGGTCACCACTTGGGTCCCATGAATACCACTTATTTTATCCTTAAATTATAATATTAAGGTTAGGAGTACAATTGGTACTGTTGAAGCAGTTTGGCTGGAAATATTTTCTCTCCTCCCTCCCTTCTCATTCTCCTTTTCATTAGAACATAAGATCTATGTTGGATCACATCAAAGTCTTCTCTTATCCAGTTCTATGTCCCAATCACTGCCAAACAGATGAAAAAAAAAGAAATCTATAAGAAGGGCAAACTAAATAAATTTCCAGAGAAGAAAAGCATAGCCCAGAAAAATATTAAAATGCTGATAGAACCTATTTAGAACTGTAGGAAGTTAGCACCCACCCCTTTCCTAGAAGAATGAAATATTTTGGGAAATATTAAAAAGGCAGAATATTATGTTTCCCTGGATGAAAATGGAGAAGCATGTTTTAAAGACAAAGCAGCTCCCACCTTCCTGCCCTCACTCTTTTGTTAACGGGCCAGAGGCAGAAACTCAATCTTTGTCAATGGACCTCATCTGCAAGACAATGGGACCCATCTAGGACGAAACTCACCACATGGCACCTGGGAAGATTACATCAGCCAGCAAGGCTAGCTAAGACCCCCACCCCCTGGAAGTCTGACAACCAATCAGGATACTCTTTCTGGGCACTAGGAAGTTCAAAGCCAGAGAGAGCATAAAACCCGAAAACTTGATGTATCTGCCCCTTTTCTGTTCAGAAACTCAAGCCATGTGATCCTGTCCACCATTAAACCATCTTTCCAAGCAGTCTCCATGTTTCCAGTGTCTTTTCCTCACTTGGAGCAGAACCCTGAAGGATATTTCTTCCTACAGAACAGGGTTGAACTGTGGAGTCCTCGGTGTTTGTATTTTTCTTGAAGATGTTTCATCACCCAACTAGATAGCATCACCAGTGCTGATTAGGGGAAGACTGAGAGATAGTTTTGTATAAGTGGTTAAGTCAGAGAAATTGGAGACAGGAGTCCCATCTTAGCCCAAAACCAACCTTGGGGCAGTCATTTTCTTTCAGCTCTAGGAAGGAGGCATACTTTCTGAAAAGCATTGCCAAGAAAACTGCAGGGACATGTCCAGGCAGTCTCCAAGAAATTGACCCAATTAAATGGAAGAAATGAAATGGGAAAATTATGAGTAGGTTCATATCATGGTAAACTCAATCTAGGACATAAATTGTATATAGCTGCTGCCTTTAAAAAGTGGTGCTGAAACTGCAGTTCGTACACAACAGGGTTGCCTGGCAGACAGTTAAGTCATGATATTCCTGTGTTTTGTTAGATGGATTGCATCAGTTGCCTTCTCTGTCCAATTTTAGTGCTGGTTTGATTTTTTTGAAGCTCTTAAACAGGAGTGTCAAACTCAAGGCCCGTGGGCCGCAGGGTGCTTAGATCTGGCCCATAGGGCCACCCTAGAAGCAGTGAAGGACTCTGCCAGTGAAAATGGAGCTGGGAGGGGGGCTGTGCACGGCCCCTGTGAGGTCCACTTTCACTGGCAGAGGGTTGCAGGAAGCCATCGCAGCTGAAAACAGAGCTTGGAAGCTGTTTTTGCTACTAGAGTGCTCAGGCCTCCACAGGTGCCCCTGACATGTGACATCAAGCTGGCCATGCCAAACCTTGCCATGCCCCCCCCCCCGAGGTCAAACACAACCCTGATGCGGTCGTCAGTGAAATTGAGTTTGACACCCCTGCTCTAAAAGGCTTAGAACCAGCTTTCCTGAAAGATTATATATTATATGTTCCTTATAAACATATCTGATATCTTCTCCAAGATGTCTGTTCTGAGTAGCCCTGCCAAAGAAGTGAGATGCAGTGGTATCTGCAGAAAGGTTCAAAACTGCCAAGGTAGCTATTGTGACAACAAAGGCCTGTCCATTTATGTGTATGCAATGTTGATTCATACACAAAATTGCAATGCCAAGACTCCCATTTGCCTTGGGAACTGGATCACGCAAGCAGTGGGAAAGTACACAAAGCTTTATTTGTGCCTGCGCAGAATTAGGTTGTGCACTTGAAACCATCACCTCCCCCCCGCCACTGCTGCTGGTCCATAGGTTGGGAACCATTGCTGTAGACTCTACCATTGCTGTAGTGTCAAACTGGCAGCCAGAGGGCCAGATGTGTCCCACACAGGCCACACCCACCCCAGCTCCATGAATGGGTTAGGGTTACATCGCGAAACATCACATGACGGTAATGTCCTGCTGTGAGTTTGACACCTCTGCTATAGAGCATTCTAGACCTACTAAGATCAGGTTGGCTAATCTTCATTGAGTTTAGGATCTAAATGGCTATGAAATGAGTGACCACAGATTTCCCAATATAGGAAAATATAGGGAAAACTATATTGGTCAGGACAGAATAAGAATTTGAACTGACATGCACAATGGAAGGACATGGGGGAGAGGAATACCGTATAAACTTACACATTTTAATTTGAAGCCTACAATTTAATATTTGGCCTCTACTTGGATTTTAATACTATTTTAGATTTATGCTTTGATTGTGAGCTACTGAAGAAACTACATTCATTATAGGATGAATACGAGTAAACCAATAAATTAATAATTAGTTAGTTTTTAAAAATTGATTTGGCATCTTACGACTCTTTTAAAGGACCGTCTTTATTCCGAATCCCTCTGACACTTCAAGAGATATTATTGGAAATAAAATTATAATCTTAATCTGATCTGGTAATGACTTGGAGAAGATCAGCTTGTTATATAAGGTACGGGAATGTTAGCAAAATATATAGACCAGCTCTCTGACAATGGTTGAGAGGTTAAGAATCATCTCCCTTCAAGGGACATTTCTCACAGTACACAAGCAGTTATTAAATTCAATATGCAATCCTTAAAATATCTTGGCTTTTCCAATGACTTGTAATGTTAATGTAAAGTTTTAAATGATTCAGAATTTTTCAGTAGTCCTGCTGCTTTTTCTAGCTGGGAGATCCTTGTGAGGTCCAGCAGCCAGAATATTTAGCCATGACAAATTCACATTGCCTGGTGCACCACAAGGAGGCTAGTCTACATTGCATCACTGCCGTAGGTTTAGCCACCCCAGTGGTGTCTGTTACAAAAACCTTGGTTATTCAGTTGTTAAAACACAATTGCTGTAACAAATATGCAATATGCGGTGTTTTATAATTGCAGGACAGGGCTTACATCAGAGAGAACCACTACTTAATGTGTTTATTACTCTCTCTTTCATTTTCTCTCCCCACCCCATCACCCACACATTCTGCATATGTATGCATGTGTATATAATAGACATGTGTATGTAAAATACTTAGATACAGAACCACACACAGAGTTGCACACACATGGTTCATTACAGTTATTTTAAAAAACTGTATATATTATGTTCTCTAGTTTCAAAGGTAACTACTAATAGAACAGAACCAGATTCTCTTCATTTATTAGTCATAAATATTTCCATGTATAAATAGTAACAATTAGTGTGTTAGTGCTGTTTATTTGGCTCATAATGAAAGAAATGTCAGATTTGTTTAAAGGATGACCAGGATTCACACAAGTTTAAATTTTTCCAGAGTTGGTTAGTAAATCAGCAAAGTCCAAAAATGACAATGTTGATTATTCAGCGGTGTCTGGGAAAAACATTAATGATTCTTCCCATAACCTGCAAGGCTGAGTTCATTTAGAAATAGGAAGTGAAGCTCTATTAGTGTTGCAGAAAATGAAATTGGACAGCTCAGCCAGATGAAAGGTGATTTTGGAATTTCTGGTTAATGTAAGTTGTTTTTACACACACAAACACAGAGACATGCACAAAACCTTGTGGAAGCTGTTGTGGAAAGCAGTACAGACTGCAATCTGTTGAAACACACACCGCAAATACGAAATACTTGGTATTTCAGGACTACAGAATTCCAGCATTCTCACCAAGTTTAAATCCCAAACACATATAAATGGCAGTAAAAAATAATGTGGAAATTGGACTCTTGAAATTAGAACTTTTCTATTAAACTGTAGTTTCAGGATAAATATTTGCTGTTTCAAGCAAATATGAGTTTGGGACATAGTTTGGGGTTATATAGTAAAGAAGAAGAAAAATTATATGGAACCCCAAAAGTACAGGTGGCTCCAATCCTCCATGCTTTTCAGAAGCAAGATAAAAGTATTTTAGTAGGCTTAATGAAGTAATAGTCCAATCTTCTACCCTATAATGCAAGAACTGTAAATGTGTGTTTAGGGATGAAAGCACTGCAAAGCTGCCAGGGACTTTTGGTCATTTACTGTACTCTATTACTTCTGTTTCAGAATGCCTTGAAAAGTCCAGGATGAAAATGTAAAATACTTTTTAATACAAAGGGTTCAGATCACTTATAGCTGGAAGGCCACCCATATATATATATGAAGGCAAGTGCTTAATGCAGAGAACCTCTCCATTTTTATTTATTTATTTATTTATTTATTTATTTTGGTGTGGTTGAGGGTAGGCTTATAACCGAATCTTTCCAGATCTAGTCCCATCATCTTAACTACTACACCTAACTTGATTTTGGAATGATAGTTGAAGGGATAAACCACCACCTGTAAGATGTTGGTGAAAAAGTGCTATAAAGAGACACTATTAAACAGAGGAGATGCAAAGAATTAATACTATATCACCACTTGTATGTCTCTAGTAGAAGGATCCAGAGAACTAATACTATATTCTTATCACCAGGAATCCCTATTTAGTCTTTGTAATAAACAACAATTCTGGCTGTTCAATCATGATATGCTGTGATTTTTTTCAATTATTGCTGAAATCCTTATTTAGTCTTTGTAGTAAACAGCAATTCTGACTGTTCAGTAGTAGGATGCTGTGATTTTTTTTCAATTGTTGCTGACATTGTCCTCTTATCATTTCAGGTGAGGATGCTAAGATGTAATGATATTCAGAAAGTCATTGAAAAGTTTGAAAATTCTCCCAGGTCTTGGGGTAGAGTAGATGAGCCCCTATAGGTTGTTTTATTATTATTTAGAGTTTTATCTCTCTAAATATGATATAAATATTTTAAATGCACTTAATTTTTAATATAACTTCCCCAGAGTCACCTGGAATCTAAACTGAATAAAGGACTAAATGAATACATAAGTAAAATAATTTAGCCACATTTGGAAGACTAACATTTATCCACCTCTGGCATAGGTTTCAGTGAGTTCTATTGGGAAAGATTTTCTAGATCTTTACAGGATTAGGGTTGTGTAAATCACTGCCTAAAGTGAGTTCTCTCTCCAGGGGCTGCTTTTCAGAATTTGGTGTGATGGTGAGTAAGGATAAGATAAAAATGTTATAAATAAATATCCCTGTGAGAAGTGGTACTAAATCGTTCTAGACAACCTTCCTTTTATTCTGTTAATGGTACTTGTCATTTTGAGAGAGGAAATTATGGCTTCTCTTCTCTTCCAGTGAATGTAGCAATTTAAAATGGATTAGACTGAAAGGAGATATTGCCTGAGTAGAAAGGGTGAATGGAAGGTCATAGAGCTATTGTGCCCTGAAACTACAGAAGTTCCCTTGTGGAAAAGGGAGTTGCTCAGCATTAATAACCTCATTCTTGCTACAATGAACTGCTCACCTTCAGTATTATTGGCTTCTCCATGGCGTGGCTTCCTACCAAAGACCTGTAATCTTAGGGATGTTCCGGAATCCCCAGGTAGATTTAGACTAGCTTTATGTTTGTATCTTGTCACAGTTTTTCCAGTCTCAAAATAAAATAGAGGAATGGGTAGAAATGGTATACTTCTACTCTTAGTCACTCACCAGGATTTGATTCTGTTTTTCATAATAGGAAGGAAATGATTCAACATCCTTTAAACATCTTTTCTAGAATCCTCAAAGCAGCCATGTCTTTCTTTAAAAAAAAAAAACCTACTTCAAAAGATTCTATGTTGGCTTCAGAAAGCATGTGCGCACACATAGCCACTTTGTCTGGGAAAATGTTTCCATGAAGCTATTTTATATATTAGAGTTGTAAAGTTTCTCAAATCAAAAGCAATTCTATAGCCTGTATGTAGCTGGCTACCCGAACAGAATCCTACACCTCCAAATGACTTCTTTCAAAGGATTTGCAAAACCCAGTTTCTGCTCCCCTTATGGGCAGAAGTGCTATTCAGAAGACCATGAGTTGCCGGGAGACTAAATTAATGTTTTTAATGAGTCTCTGGAGAACAGACTTTTACTGTGCATCCCATTAATGTAGCCTTCAGTAGCTTGTCCTATATAAGATAGCTGTGTTTGTGTAGCATGGCTTCAGGAGTACTATTGAATAGTCTGTGCATTGATTATCGCTTGGCTACAGGTAAATAATATGAAGGGTCAAACTACTGTTTCAGGCTTCATGTCAGTCATAGTTATTTGTAAGTTGTTTATCTGATTTGTGACATATCTGCAATTGCTACCGTACAGTAAGGAAGTAGTGACTATATAAACTACTTGTGCAGTTAATGACACAGTTTAACTTGACCAGATATGGAAATAGGGCTGAAAACAATATTTATTGCATGGGGTGGAAATGAACCAGATTGATAAATATCTCAAGCACTGTCAGCAGCTTCTTAGAAAAAGAACCAGGTTTTTATCAGGAGAGACCTAACAATAATGCTGCAAACTTCCAAGATCCTTTCAGGTGGGCTGAAGAGAATTGACCAATCACCAAGCCTGATATTAGATAACACGTTATGTAACCTAGCTATCATACTATTAAGAAGCTAGATCTGTGATGGTGAACCTATGGCACGGGTGCCACAGGTGGCACGCGGAGCCATATCGGTGGGCACGCGAGCTCAGCTCCGACACGCATGCGTGTGCTGATTTTCGGGCCTTCTGGGCTCACCACGGGCCTTCTGGGCTCATCACAGTTTCCGGCCTCCAGAGGGCCTCTGGGGAGGTAGGGCAGACTGTTTTTGCCCTCCTCAGGCTCCTAGAAAGGCTCTGGAGCCTGGGGAGAGCAAAAAACGGGCCTACCGGACCATCATGTGCCAAAAGCAGGGGGGCAGGGGAACACAGGGTGGGGCGGGGCGCATAGAATTATGGATGTGGGCACGCGTGCATGTGACCCCACCGCGCTCCTCCCGCTTTTGGCACGCGATGGCAAAAAGGTTAGCCATCACTGAGCTAGATGGTTGTACTCACCAGAGTTCTGAACTCTGAGTCTTAAAAGACCCATCTGTGACATAATTAAACAGGTACCAATACCAACAATACGGCTGAATCTCCCTTTCTCACTTTATCTGCGTCTTTTTTCTAACCATTTTTATTTATTTAATTAAATAGAATAGGTAAAGAAAATGAGAAGAAAAAAAAGAGATTCTCATTACATACTGTATATACTTGTACCTAAAATTTTAGTTTCAATAGAAGATGATAATCTTTCATTATTGTTGATGGAAGCCTCTTAGAGACCAATGACTGGAACATCAAAAAATACACAAATTCATAATACACAAACAAATAAATAATCATCCATATGTAATTTATGCCTGTTAACAATTGATTCATAAATAATCTTCTCTGCTTCTGTAATTTTCAGGTTCCTATTTGGATGGTGTAGCTATAGCATACAACATTAGATAGAGGTAGTTTGATATAGTGATTAAGGCACCAGGCTAGAAATCAAGAGACAGAAAGTTCTAGTCCTGCCTTAGACAATCAAGCCAACAGTCATCTACTTCAGCCCAACCTACTTCACAGGGTTGTTGTTATGGGAAAAAATAAGATAAGGAAGGAATATTACATATGCTCACCTCTTTATTTATAAACAGAATAAAAATGGAGTATAATTAAAAAATGAATGAATGAATGAGAAAGAAAGAAAGAAAAGAAAAAGAATTCTTATACTCAGAAATATGAGAACAATTTCTGACTTGTTAAATTTAACAGGGTTTTGTCTTGCTCTCCATAATGGTATCACTGCTTGCTAACTAAATAAAAACGCTGAAGCTTATTTTGAATTTTTGAGCTCCATGGATTACTAAAAGCAATATGAATGCACTGTGAAGAACTACCTCGGAAACAAGCAGCTGCAAATTAGGCAAGAGTGTTGTCTGTTACTTAGTTAAGTATTAGTAAGTTCCTTGGAGATGGTGGAAAAGATGCTGCCTAGGGAATAAGGGAATAAGGCAGATAAGAAAGGCCATAGCCCACAACTATATTATAGTGAAGGAAGAGGCTCAGAAAGGACCTCCACAGCAAGTTCTCCAGATGTAAAGAAAACAGAAGATTTGTAATTTCAGACTTGCAAGATTCTGTTAATGTAGCATTAAGATAAAGTAGAATTAGCATATGTGGTTATATTTCCTGCCTGGTCTACCTGAGAATGTTGAGAGGTATGAAAACTTAATTAGGGCTATGCTGAAGCCTGCTCTCAGTCCTAAAGAAGACTTTTTTAGTTTCATTGCATTTCAATTGAAGTAAAGAATATAAATATTCTTAAATATTTACGGGACCGCCTACTACCACCAATAGCCTCCCACCGACCGGTACGTTCCCATAGAGAGGGGCTCCTCCGGGTGCCGTCGGCCAAACAATGTCGGCTGGCGGCCCCCAGGGGGAGAGCCTTCTCTGTGGGGGCACCCACTATCTGGAACGAGCTCCCCCCAGAGTTATGGAGGATCCCGGATCTTCGTGCCTTCCGCCGTGAGTTAAAAACTTTCCTGTTCCACCAGGCGGGCTGGGCCTAATTCTTCCCTTTTCCCCTTCTGTTGTAAAATAATTTAGAAATTTTAAATTGTAATATTTTAATTTGGGGGTTTTAATATTGTAAATTGGGATTTTAAATATTGGGGCCAATGTTTAATTTGGTTTTATTTGGTTTTTAAATTTTGTATATATGTTTTTTATTTATGGCTGTTCACCGCCCTGAGTCCCCTCGGGGAGAAGGGCGGTATATAAATTTAATAAAATAAAATAAATAAAATAAAATAAAAGAATAGTTTCATGAAATAGATTGTGTAATGAGAGTGTGGGTCCATCCCTCCATCCCTCTATCCCTCCTTACAGAGGACCCTGCTCTTTCATCAAGTTACATTGCACTTCAGAACTTATTTGACATTATTATCTCTTTTATTCATTAAACATGAAACTCAGTCAACTGGACATTTAAAATTTATCACAAATACCATTGACTAGTGCTAATGGTTGATACGGGTTGCTGCCAGCATCCAAGGTATCAACCAAGTATCTTCTTAAGATATACTATGTTCCAAGTAGCACAGTTTTTTGCAGTTGTTGTTGTTTGTTGTTGTTGTTGTTGTTGTTATTATTATTATTATTATTATTATTATTATTATTATTATTATTCACCTACTGTCTTGATTATTTTCAGGGAATACTAGAATGTCTGTCTACTTGAAATTCTGGCATTTCCTACCAAAGAGCATCAAGCAAGTCAGATTCCTTTACAGCTGCATGCACAATGTGTTCTCAACTCATGCATTGAGCAGAGCCTACTACATGTGGAGTAGTAAATATATTTTTTATGCAATTGAAGTTCAGAAATGAAAGAAAAGTTGATGGAAATTGATTGAGGAGCACTTCCTGCTAATGAAGTTCTGTCTTATAAGACTGACAATCTATACAAATCAAAAGCCTTCAGATTTAACTGATTTTTTTTTTTTGAGTTTCACTACATTTGGTTTGCATTTGGTAGACAGGAAAAGACCACCCATATATACATACTGTGGACTATTTAAATTAAATTAAAAACAGCATTTTTGTAGTTTCATGTATCTATATCTGTAAAAGATTGCCTGATTATAAGAGTTCTTCAGCTCTTCAAAAAAGACGTGGGCTGTTGAACATGACTCCGTGTATTTACTGTAAGCAATTTTATTTAGTTTTAAGTATATTCTGATGATGTACTACTATAGCTTTGTTTGGATTAAATTTGGCACACCTACTTTTTCCAACAATACCTGCTTGTTTCCCACCAAATCTGATTTAAACTGGCAGCTCATTCAGTCAGAATATCTTGGCCAGAGTGCCTCTTTGAGATTTTTTTTCCTCTTAACTCTCCCTTCCTTTTGCAAAGGCCTTCCCTTCACCCAATGATTGTATGGCATCCATCAACTAGAGAAACCAGGAGGTCTATCCATTCATATCAGGTTCTTGGGAATCTGAAGTGGCAACTTCTAAGACAGCACTCATTTTCTTTTCCTTTGTCATCTATCTCCCTACCCAATTGTTAGGAATCTATATGGTGTATATAATGTTAGAACCAGTTGTCCAG
>WNWU01000003.1:44721362-44748350 GCA_012654045.1 Ptyas mucosa | reverse complement strand
GTGCAGTTACTCTGCTGGTTGGTAAAACAACATCAATATCCTTAACACCAATGATCCTTGTATCTGAGATCCTGTCAGAGACACACACAGACATATTTCAGGAACAATGGATGAGTCTAGGAGGAAGTCCTGTAAGCACTGTACATTAAAGCAGAGGTCTCCAACCTTGGCAACTTTAAGACTTGTGGACTTCCAACTCCCAGAATTCTGGGAATTGAAGTCCACAAGTCTTAAAGTTGCCAAGGTTGGAGATCCCTGCATTAAAGGATACCTTCCTATCCTGAAATCAGTTTATTTTCTAAGTAGAGAAAAATGTGCCCAGGCCATAAGACATGGCTCATAATATGACTGGAAAAGTTGAAAGGGTAGTTTATGTACCTATACAGAGTTGTGTTCCTCAATTTGGAGCAGCATACCCCCCACCCCACCCCCAAGATTCATTTGGCATCCACTCTGCTGAGGTCTGGAAGGTCCTTCATATACCCAGCTTTGTTCCTAGGCCTGAAGGTTGTGTGTCTGTGGAACCCTATTCTGTTTTGTATCATCTTTTTATTGGTATGGGGTTTTTTAGTCTGGACTACCATTTCAAGACATTGTTCAATGTCTTTTAAAAACTTTTTGTAATTGTTCATTTGATTTTGTAAGTCACCTAGTCTTCTGGAATGAGCAGTCATAACAAATTTCCTTGAATAAATAAGTTAAAAAATTACTGTCCTGAGTTCCCCCAAATTCCGAGCTATTTTGCCATTAGTACAAATCTGTCTGACTTTGAATCTATTTTTCTGGGGGGATTTTTTTTTTACATGTACTATATTGTATTATATTGCTGTTATAAACACAGTCATCATTCAACCAAGATTGTATGACTTTAAGCTTTCATATAACAAAATGACATATATCCATTCAAACAAGGATGAAGAGGAAATAGGGAATAGCTTATTTGGGGGGGGAAGCAATTTTGGGAGTGGAAATGAGAAAAGCAGACATGACAAGACCAATTCTTTTCTTTTCCTACCCTGCAATTCAAATTTCAAGTACTGTAACCTCTCACAAAACCATCTGTGAAAATTTGACATGGTTCATTCACTAGTTAACTAGGTGGTGATTTGATGTTTTGGAAAATCTGATGTTCTGGAAAATGAGCAGGAGGAAGGCTCTATTTTAAACTGGAATCAAAATGCATTTTTCAGTCTGAATGTCTGAATTAAGGTGATCCATACAATCTGAAACAGAATACAGAATTACAGAGTTGGACGGGACCTTGGAGGCCTTCTAATTCAACCCCTTCTCAGGTAGGAGACCTTATACCAGGGGTGTCAAACTCACTGTCAATCCTGAAGAGAATCTGGCCGAAGCCATTTTGGAGGCTCCAGGGTTGCCACACACCAGTGGGAGGGGAAAAATAGTTAGATGGGAGTTTTGTAGCCAAAAAAATAAAATTTCCTGTGGGAACCAAAGACATTTGCACAGGAGTTCAGCCCATCATGTGGTGTTTGTGTTATCCAATTATTCCATTGTTGTTGTTAGTTGTGAAGTCATGTCCGCTCCATCATGGCCCCATGGACAACGATCCTCCAGGCCTTCATGTCCTCTATCATCCTCTGGAGTCTATTTAAGCTCATGCCTACTACTTCGGTGACTCCATCCAGCCACCTCGTTCTCTGCTGTCCCCTTCTTCTTCTGCCCTCAATCTTTCCCAGCATTAGGCTCTTCTCCAGTGAATCCTTCCTTCTCATTAGGTGGCCAAAGTATTTGAGTTTCATCTTCAGGATCTGGCCTTCTAAAGAGCAGTCAGGGTTGATCTCCTCTAGGACTGACCGGTTTGATTGCCTTGTAGTCCAAGGGACTCTTCTCCAGCATCATAGTTCAAAGGCCTCAATTCTTTGGTGCTCAGCCTTTCTTATGGTCCAACTTTCACAGCCACACATTGCAACTGAATTCCATATATTTTATAACTGTTCAGGATGAATACAATGGGACCAAACTGGAATGCTTTCTGAAAAAAAGTATGATATTTCATCTCAGAACTACCATCTTTTCCAGTATTTCTATAATATCAAGCAAGAGCTATATGTAACTGTTGTACATTTTCTTTAGGGAATTAGCTAAACAGATTCTTCGACAGAATGTCACATCTCCAATGATGAATGTAGAAGTAAAGATCTGCATTGTATCTTGACTCCTTTGTTAGTCTTGCCACTTTACCTTCTTATTCTCAGAAAGCAGTCCCTTTTGATTTTTGTACTTGTTCTTCAGCTTCACATCTTCTTGTTATGACTGGTGAATATATACAATATTTTCATTTTTCGAGTAATTCAACTGGTTATTTCCCTTTCAGCTTATGAGTGACACCTTTTCAGCTGTAGCACACCTGACACAGTCAAAACAAACCTTTCCATGGCACCAACTTTTCATAATAACTTTTCATTATTTGATTTTTATTAGAAAGTAATGCCAGATGGCTGCTGTTAGTGGAGAGGAGAAAAAGTTTTAAGTATGCCATCAGGAGGGCACCATGGATTGCAAGAATTGAAGGAAAAGCTGCAAAACAATCTGTGAAATGATTGAACAATCACAGTATACACTACGGGTGTGCTGCCTGCAATAATTCTTTTTAGGTCTCACCTAGGTAAAAGATTGTCACAATTGCCGAAGCTCAACACACTTTCTTTTGCTCATTGATCAGCCTTACTTAATATAAAGCATAAAATAAAATAAAATAAATAAAACAAAATGCAATAAAAATAAATCGAACATTGTCAGAAGAAATGAAACTTTCATAGTTCCGGTAAATCATTTTGAACATTGAGACTATTAATGCTAAACTTCGTTTAAGACATTCATAAATAAAGCTAGGAAGAGTTAACAAAGAGGATTAACAGTTATTGTTATTACTAAACATGGAAGAAGTTTAATTAAGTTAAATTGTGTCTAATAAAGTCTCTATTGAATCTTGCTGGCTATTAAACAAAACCTGGTGACATTATAGGGGTGTGCATCATTCTGATCAGTGAGGGGCACAGTGGCTCACATGGTTAGAATGTGCTGGGTTGACAATCAGCAAACCCATGTACGAAACCCGAGTGCTACTGTGTGACAGAGTGAGCTCCCCCATTCACTCCAGCTCCTGCCAATCTAGCCGTTCGAAAGCATGCAAATGTGAGTAGATAAATAGGTACCACTTTGGTGAGTACTTAACGGAGACATGAAAGGAGCCCACAACTGGGCGTCTCCTGGGCAACAGTGTTGTCACCAGTTAATTCTTTCAGCCCAGAAGCACCTCGGTGCTTCTGACACAAGTGTGATCCAATTGACTATAAATGGGTCATCAAGTTGATGTCAGTTCTTAGTGACCACATAGCTATTCCCCGCCCCCCATCTTTTCCCAACCAGGTTCTTCAGGCTTTTCAACAGTGTACCCATCACAACTGCAATCAGCTGGCCTTCGTGCGTGTGCACATGGAGCTGAGCTAGGACAACGCTCACATGCCCGCAGATATGGTTCTGCATGCCACCTGTGGCACGCGTGCCATCTGTTTGCCATCACAGCTCTAGACCTTTAATCATCTTAGTTGCTCTTTGCACTTTTTCTCAACATCTTTTTTGTAATATGGTGAACAAAACTGAATGCAATATCTTACTCAGGTGTGGCTGTACTAAGGTTTTATAAAGTGGTACTAATACTTCACATGATTTTGATTCTATGCCTCTGTTTATACAACCAAGGATTGTATTAGCTTTTTTGGCTGCTGCCGTCAATATTTTTTCAATTAAGCTTATCAAAATCCAGCTTTTGCTGCCATAGACCATCAGGAGGGAAACTATTCCTTGCAGGATTCTGATCTTTGTAGCTATAGAAACACCATGGGATCTGGCTATCTTTTCCAGGGCCTTCATTGCTAATACTGTATAAAACATACTATGTTTTTTTATCAGATGAAACAATTTAATGGCCTTTTTCCAGATGCAGAAGGAAGGTTGGCACCAGACAAAACTGGAATTAGTCATCTCCCAAAAAACGTGCTATGGATGTTGAAACGGGTAGATCAGAGGCGATAAACAGAACCTTCTAAAGCCTGTGCTTTTAATGTGAGACTTCATTGGCAACCAGCACACAGTTTGTACCTCTTGACATCTTCTTGTTTAACAAACAGCAGTAAAGTCCTACTTAGAATCAGGACATTAAAACATGTTTTTCATTCTTCATGGAAAAATGGATAGATGCATTGCGTAACAGCTCAGCTTTATACTGTTTATGACCGGGTAAGATTTGGAAATAATTCAATCCACTTTTTATCATACAATGCAGATGAACAGAAGTGTAATCAAGTCACAATCTTTTACAGTCAATTGAATAATAAATCTCAGATTTTTATTTGGAGTTAAAGCCATCAAGGTGTGACCTCAGCATGCCCTTCTCCCTGTTGAATCACCTATCATCTCAATCTGCTAGAAAAAAATATAGCTCTTTTCTCATCGCAATGGATGGAAACTAATCAAGGAGATGAACAACCTAGAATTAGGCTGACAGAACAATTAATCAGTGGAATAATTTGCCTTCAGAAGTTATGAGTGCTCCAACACTGGACGTTTTTAAGAAAAGATTAGACAACCATTTGTCTGAAATGGTATAGGGCTTCCTGACTGAGCAAGGGGTCAGACTAGAAGACCTCTAAGGTCTTTGCAACTCTGTTATTCTGTTCTGGATGGATGGATAGCATCTTCCTTTATACAGAGGAATGCCAGTATCAGAGGCACAAAGAGAAGCAGCACCTTGACTCTTCAGAAAGGAAGAGAAAAACAAATTGGCTTTGTATACTACTCTCCAAATTATCCAATTAGGCCACCTTGCAGTGCAGGCCCTGCTGTAGGGAACAACAAAGCTGATTTTAACAAAGCTGGCCTATAGGAACTGCTATCTGATACCTAGACAAAAGGACTGAAACATTTTTTAAATTCCAGAACAACATAGCATTCAGAAGCACCTCAGGCAGATACCTCAATAGTTCACTGAAGTACCATATTTTTCGTTCCATAAGATGCATCTAGGTTTAGAGGAGGAAAATGAGGAAAAAAAATCTGTTCTGTTGCGCCCACCACCAATCAGCTGAGCGACGGCTGGATCCCACCCTCCCGTAGCCCCACCGATCGGTGGGCTGGCTGACCGGAAATGCCACCATTGCTGCCTCCTCCGTGTCTGCTGCCTCCAATGGGCAATGCTGGAGCCTTCACCGCCAAGCAGCTGATTGGCAGTTGGATCAACTTCCTGGAATACTGCCAATCAGCTGTTCCAGGCGGCACTGATACAATATTCACTCCATAAGACGCATAGACATTTCTACCCACTTTGGGGTGGGGGGGGAGTGCGTCTTATGGAGTGAGAAATACTGTATATGGAGGAGAGGAGGAAAAGATACAGCACTATCAGACTTGCGAAGTTTTGTTGTTATAGCCATTTTCAATAGTAATAGTTTTAGCCTTCCTGTGGAGTTAATTTCCTGGTCTGGTCCATCTGATGGGGCTGCATAGATAATATCCCATTAGAATGACTGCCCAGATAAGAACTAGCTGGGAGGGGGTTGGGGAGGCTCCTTTGGTGTTATTATCTATTTCTTTGAAGGCAGTGGTCAGTCAATGGGTCTTCCTAATGCTAGAATGATAGCCATTAGAAATCTTATAATGTGCAATCTCTGCTGTTCAGGAAATAAAATAGATGTGCAGATATGAAAAAGAGTTCTAGGAGTTTGGAAGAGACAGAGAAAAAAGGGAAAGAGAAAGGGGAAAAAGGCAGAACATTTAGAATTCCTCAGTGGAATTACCGTATATACTCGTGTATAAGCCGACCCCCCAATTTTACCCCCCAAAACTGGGAAAACTTGTTGACTCGCGTATAAGCCGGGGGTGAAAATGCAGCGACTACTGGTAAATTTCAAAATAAAAAAAGACTGGTCAAAAGTGCGAGGACCTGTCAGAAATCACTTTTTTCAGCCCTCTGGGTAGTCCTTTTGTGCATATGGACTACTCAGAGGGCTGAAAAAGTAATTTTTGACTGGTCCTTGCACTTGTGACCAGTCCTCGAACTTATGACTGTCCTCACATTTTATGTTTTTGCCCTATCTTGTCACCATGGTGAAGAGAAGCAGTTGTGAAATGAGTGATATGGTTTTAAGAATGCTGCACGGGCATAAATGTGAGGATGGTCATAAGTGTGAGGACCAGTCAGAAGTTCGAGGACTGGTCACAAGTGTGAGGACCAGTCAAAAATAACTTTTTCAGCCTCTGAGTAGTCCATGTGCACATAAGGACTACTCAAAGGGCTGAAAAAAGTGATTTCTGACAGGTTCTCGTACTTTTGACCGGTCTTTGCACTTATGACTGGTCATCATTTATGCCCATTGTAGCATTCTTAAAAACGGTGTCACTCAATTCACAACTGCTTCTCTTCACCATGGTGACAAGATAGGGCCAAAACGTAAAATGTGAGGACAGTCGTAAGTTCAAGGACTGGTCACAAGTGCGAGGACCAGTCAAAAATAACTTTTTCAGCCCTCTGAGTAGTCCATGTGCATAAAAGGAGTCCATGTGCATAAAAGGAGAGGGAGGAAGAGAGGAGGAGAAGAAGAAAGGAAGAGGAAGTAGGGAGGAGAAGAAGGGGGGGGAAGAGAAAGTAAGAAGGAAAGAAAAGAGGTGGTAGGTTTGAGGAGAAAGATTGCTGTACAATAAAAAAGATGAAAGGGAAGAAAACCAACCCCAAACACATATAAAGATATTAAGATAAAGAATGAATTGTTAAACTTTAAAGAATAAAAGAGAACAAATATGAATAAATAGCAATAATTAGAAACACACATACAAACATACAATGTATTTTCTTTGAACAGAATATTTGGCCAGTTCACAAATTTAAACAGTGTTTAGTCATTTCACTTAAATTTACAATTTCTATATTTCCTTTTTGCCATATTTATTCCTCATCTATTTTTTAAAAATTACCCTTCATCCTCATCTCTAATCTTAATCAAATTCAATTTTTCACTTCTATTCTATATTATACCCCTTCCCATTGCCATCTATTTTTATATCAATCCTCACATTGCTTAATTATGTAATATTACAGTTGTTTAATACAAATTCAACATTTTAATATAAATCAATTAGTTATATAACTATCTTTTTTGTATATTAATCAATATGAACCTGAATATTCCAATTATTTCCATGCAATCCTATTTCTTACAAATCAATTAATTATATTTACCAATAATAATAAACCAAATAATTTCCCCCAATATTCTTCCAAACCACAACTTAACCATTTCTGCTTTCAACACAATATACAATTAATAATATCTCAATTATTACAATTCCCTATTTAAATAGAGCTTTTTTTTCTTTTGTGTTTTAAAATCTTGAACTCCCCTCTTTTGCCATTTGCCATAAATTTCCCATTGTTTGCACCAACCTTTTTTGATGAGGAAATAGAAAAGAAATCTGCCTTAGCAAACAGCAAAGCCAACAAGCTGTTTTACTTTCGCTTTTGGTTTCAGCACAAGGAGAGAAAAAAATGTGCTCTTTGCAGCAGGCACCTTTTTGCAGCCAGCACCAATCTTCTCATTTGTTTTCTTTTAACCCTGATCAGCTGTAGGGGGGGGCCTTTGAAGCCCCACGGCAAGAATTTAAAGTTTTTTTTTCCCTCTAGCCATCAGCTGGAACTCAGGAGGCAGTCCCAATAAATTGGGAGTGGGCAAGGTAAGCAAACCCCGTTCTCCCACTGTTTCCTAGCTTGCAGGGAAAAAGTCATTTTTTTTCATGACCCGCATATAAGCCTAGGGGGCGTTTTTCAGCCTGAAAAAGGGGCTGAAAAACTCGGCTTATACGTGAGTATATACGGTAGATAACACCAAGATAAAGCTGAGATCACCAATTTGTAGGGAATCTGTTTTCTATGTTGCTTGCCACCACTCGTCCTATAGCTGCATATTTCCAGATAAAGCATTTGATGTAGTATTATATATGAACTAGGATAGATTACACCATAAATTTCCCCACATGCTTGTCCTCATCTGCAACCGTGTGAACAAGTGAAGAAAAAAAGACAGCCTATGCTATTTTTGGTTTGTGCCTTTTGCCCCCTTTAGAGGGGATGCCCTTTATGTGGGATGTTATTTTTACTCCATCACTGAAGGGAAGATTAAGCTAAATCCTAAAGCTTAAAAGAAGATTGCAAACATATTGTCCATGTATCATCTGAAATGTTTGTTTTTTTTTTAAGTCCTTCAAATATACATTATGTAGCCAGGCTTCTGTAGTTAATCCTGACATATGTTCACACATTTAATTTAAAGAGTTGTTCAAGAAAAAGAGTTCTCCAATATTAGGTTCCACAAAAGGGCATCACCTATGAAAGGGAACTCAATTATGCCCCTCCTAGCAATTTGTAAAATTCATTCAAGAATCTCACCTGGTATTCCTTCATGAATCCAGTAATTAATGTCTGCTCCTCCGCCATCTTCAAAAACACTGGTAATGTTGAGAGGCTTCAGATGTTTCATGATTTCCTTCATGATACAACGAGCCTTAAGGCTGCCAGTGAAAGCCAGGCCAGTGGGCGTAAATGTTCCTTCATCTGATTCCATAACCATATCAAAGTTGGAAATGTTTACCTGAAAAACAGAAAGTGAATTTCTGTTCAAATACAGATGATGTTGAAAGGGCAATTTGGCAAGTACACCATGTCAGTGGTTACTTTACTTCCTGGGATGCCATGAGATTAGACAGGAAAATTATCTACTGCACATTGTTTTGATAAAATGCAATTTTAATTACATGACTAAACCATGAAATTCTTTTAATGTTGTCTATGATCCTTGTTTACAGACTAGATTACATTGTACTTTGCAGTCATAGCTGGTGAGAGCATTTAAAATCCCAGTGTCTAGGTTTGGAGATAAATAGTGATTTCTGCTTAGGAAATTATCATACTGGATAAAATAAATGTAAACTAGGTGAATAAATTTTTACCTTTTCAAGTGATAAATAATATGGAATGTATCTTACTTTATTAAACAAATGCTGGGATATAAATTACTGCTTACTGCATGCCTTTTCTAAATTCTATGCAAACATTAATTAGATTGGTTTCAATATCTTTTTCTTTTATATACACTGAGAGCGTATGCACCAAGACAAATTCCTTGTGTGTCCAATCATACTTTGCCAATAAAGAATTCTTTTTTTATTTTTATTTTTTTATTTTTTAATTTTAAAAACAAAACTTTGTTCATTGTTAAAAGCATTTAAAACATACAAGTTTCTCTTAATCAAGAGACAAATTTACATATACAGTACACCTACTAACTAATTTCCGTTATTATATATACATATATACATATATAAAGAATTCTATTCTATTCTAAATGATATTAAGTAGCAAGTAATTATTAGTAAACTGAACACTTCCACTGTGGGAGTGCTGATTAATTTCTCGGATGCCCTAAGGGGAATCTTGGAAGTTGGGTTTTAGGAGTTTCATTTAGTTTCTTTTTTCTTTTTTATCTTGAAACATCTATGTTTAGTTGCAAAAAAGAAGAGACACAATTGGCATTGCCACAGCCATATGCCAGTCTTGGCTCTGGAATCCCAGCTTATGTTTCACTTAATAGCACAAGGAGATTTTTAGCTCATTATGGCGGCCTTTCCCAACCAGCTGCCTTATAGAAGTTTTAAATTTCAACTCCCATAATCCTCCAGCGACAATGGCATACCAAATGGTCTATCATACTATGCTGGTAAAAAGCATTCCTTTGCTGCTGCAATCTATATCTCCCCAGTTAGCACTTGCTCAGATAAATCTCTAAATTGCAAACTTGGTCCTTCAGAAGGCATGCAGCCTATTCAGGACTGGTAGCTTGCTCTATTCAGTCTGGTCAGATTTCCTACTTAAAATATCTCCATTCCACAGTGTTTGTCATTATCCATTCCACACAGAAAGGGGAATAGTACATTGCTCAACCCCTCCATCCCTCAAGTTTCTCTGTACATGGCTATGGGCATATGGTGGCTGGTTTGCAAAAATTAAGAGTTGGTAGGAAAGGGAAAGTTACCTGCTATCCTAATGTCATTCTTCCTGCATCTAAATTCTCATTGAAAGCTATGATGGTGCCTCAAAATTTCAGTTTGGCAATCAGGTATTTTTCTGGACAGCTGTGGCTTTGGTTGTACATTATAGTATATAGCCCTTACAGGTAAATATTGTAGATATGTATGTGTGTGAAGGAGAAGTTAGGATGTTTGGTGAGGCAGATACACGTTGCATATATAAGCAAGAAAAATCAAGGTGATTGTTTTTCCTAGAATTTAGACTGACTAGAAAACTTACTGGAAAGATTAAGCTTCAGATTTTCTGTTAAACCAGCTTATGAAATTGATTAGATTGCCCCCACGTTCAGGGTCCAGGAGATGGGGTGAGGCGAGAGTTTTTCACAAACAAATGAGAAAATAGCTTTTCCTCGGGTCCCACTGAGCTTCAGGATTGCAAATTGCAAAATGGATCTTTTGAAATTGCAGCTGAAGCCCTCACACACCCCCCACCCCTTAAAATTTGTAAAGTGGATCTGTCTTTCTCCCTTCACAGGGTAGTGAGAAAATTAAAGGCAGGGAAAGCAAGAAAGAAAAGGAGAATAGGAGTGGTAGGAAGAGGCAATAAGGTTGACAGAATAGCTGATTCTAGCCATTTCTACTTCTGCCAGGTCCCATAATTATGATGGTGGCAGTGTACTGGGGTCATATTATGATTTATGATTTATTTATTTATTTACAAAAATTTATATGCCACCTTTCTCCCTAAGGACTCAGGGCGGCGAACACAGGTTAAAAAACATACAATAATAAAAAGAAGCGTAATTAAAGCCAATTAAAACAGAAACAATAAATAATAAAACCCAGGAATCAGAATCAACCCATTTGTTGAAACAGCCAAGTCTTTAGGTCTTGATGGAAGGAGCGGAGGTCAGGCGCCATCCGAAGCTTGGTGGGTAGCTCATTCCAGAGGGCAGGAGCACCCACAGAGAACGCTCTATCCCTGGACGTCGTCAGCTGACATTGTCTGGTCGATGGTACCCTGAGGAGGGCAGCCCTGTGTGAGCGGAGGGGACGGTGGGAGGCGGGTAGGAGATGGTCCTGCAAATACCCCGGATCTAAGCCATGTAGGGCTTTAAAGGTAAGCACCAGCACCTTGAAGCAGATCCAGAGGACCACTGGTAACCAGTGCAGCTCGTGTAGGAGAGGTGTTACATGGGAGTAACGGGGAGCTCCGTAACCACCCGCGCAGCTGCATTCCGGACCAGCTGGAGCCTCCGGGTGCACCTCAAGGGCAGCCCCATGTAGAGGAAGTTGCAGTAATCCAAGTGAGAAGTAACCACGGCATGAGTGATCGTGCGAAGGGCATCTCGGTCTAGGAAAGGGCGTAACTGGTGCACCAGGCAAATCTGCGTGAAAGCCCCCCTGGTCACAGCCATCAGATGGTCTTCCAGAGACAGCCAGGAATCCAGGAGGACACCTAAGTTGCGGGCCCTTTCAACGGGAGCAAGTACTTCCTCCCCCCATCAAAAGTGATGGGACTTCTAGAACATGAGATGCCGGCATCCACAGCCACTCAGTCTTGGAGGGTTTAAGTCTGTGCCTGTTCCTACCCATCCAGGCCCGCATCGCCTCCAGGCAGCAGGACATCATGGAAAGGGCATCCCCGGGGTGGTCCGGGGTGGAGATATATAACTGAGTATCATCAGCATATTAATGATACCTCACCCCGAAACCACAAATGATCTCACCCAGCAGCTTCATATAGATGTTAAAGAAAGGGGGGAGAGAACCGACCCCTGAGGCACCCCACAGGTTAGGGGCCTCGGGGTGGACCTCTGCCCCCCCCGCCCATACAAACTGCGAACGACCTGAGAGGTAGGAGGAGAACCACTGTAAAACAGTGCCAATGATCCCCAGTGCCAATGATCCCCCTTTGCAACCTTCTGACAAGCAAAGTCAATGGGGATGCTAGATTCGCTTAGCAACTGTGTTACTAACTCAATAACTGTGGCGAGAAAAGTCGTAAAATGGGGCAAAATTCACTTAACAACTGTCTTGCTTAGCAACAGAAATTTTGGACTCAATTGTGGTCGTAAGTTGAGGACTACCTGTACAAGTAAGATCTGCCATGTCTAAGGTTTAAAAAAAATCAAAACATAAGTGAATAATTGACAATCTTTGTGCATCACCATATAGTCAAGAGTAGGATCATTTTTAAGGGTGAACTATGCATTACAAACAGCAGCAAGACAGGCTGAGGATTGGAATCTTATATTCTTTTAATGAATGATTTATAATAGATGGCTTCAAAGCAAATGCTTTCAGAGTAAATGAACTAACTAAGGGCGGCTGTAATGATAACGGTTAAGAGGCCAGTCTGAGACTAGGTAAAAGCAGAGGTGGGAGTCACATACTGTAACAACTGGTTCGCCCAGATCCGAAAATGTGAGATTTATATACCGCTTCACAGCACTTTACAGCCCACTCTAAATGGTTTACAGAATCAGATATTGTCCCTAACAATTTGGGTCATCATTTTATCAATCTCGGAAGGATAGAAGGCTGAGTCAACCTTGAGACAGTGAGACTCGAACTGCCGAACTGCTGAATTGCTGGCAGCCGGCAGGCAGCAGAAGTAGACTGCAGTACTACATTGTAAGCCCTGCACCACCATGGTTCTTACCTGTAGCTACTGGAAAGAATAATTGTTTGAGTTGCACTCAGATTTCTGCTCAGCAATGGTACACTGAGTATATGGTCTTACAGATAACCTTGTGAATCATTTAAGTTGTAAAGCACATCATTAACTTGTCCCTTCAACGTTTCTGCCATACCATTCCATTTTTTTCAACCTCTGGATTCTGGACTTGTTAGAAAAAAAGTGAAGTCATTAAAGTCACATGCAATCTTCCCAAAGCCTTTGGTGAGATATCCAGAACTTTTTCAAAAGTTGTCACCTATTTGTAATTTTTAATGCAGGGAAACTGATGAAATATAAATGGTGTAATCATATTAAGTGCATTGAACTTAACCCAAGCATATGGTCCCATTCATCAACCATATGCCGGTCCCAAACCTGGATAAATGGGAAGGGTTAGGGAAAGCAGTAGTGAACTATGCTCTAAAAAATCTCACAAGAACACTTTTTTATGGCAATAATTCAAAATGAGTCAAACATGGATACCAACAGCAGACCCTCCAGGCTGGATGATAGTATTGAATTAATTTAGTATAATTTCAGCAATGCTGGAATTAAACTGAATTTATTTTAGCTTTTGTTCTGGCCACATTGTGTTGAAATGTTTCCCTGTTATTCTATTCATAGTCCAAATATTACCCTTGTGCTGCAACGAAAAGAAAATCCCTATGATAGAACAACAAACGAAAAACCAAAATAATGGACTATTTTGGTGCTCAAAACTTTTTTAAAAAAAGAAATGCCCAGAACATTTACAGTTTTGCATCTCAAACTGAAATCATGGCATGTAATGACTGCAGGCAAAAGTAGTGTTTGTGGCTACTGTTCTAATAGATACTTTCATTTGGGAGCAAGTAGGTTTTATTGCAGAAAAGATTATTAATATATATTTCATTCTAAAAACAATGCAGAGATAATCTATAATTTTGTGCATGCCTGGCTGTTTCCTTCTGCCTATAGCTTTGAAAGATATGAAAGATTCTTGGTGTACCCAACATTTAGCTTCCATGGAAATCAGTAACTCTTGATTATCTTGAGGATTTTTGCCAAGCCTGCTCGTTGCTTTTCTTATTTGCTGCTGATTTCTGGGTGACTTGGAATTTCCCTGAGTGGTACAACCTTGGGTTATTTTCCTGGGGCAACTGGAAAATGTTGGGTTGTACATACAATAGTTCACTATTAAATCTCATCAAAGTATACATGTGGAGCAGTCGTGAAATGTAAAATTTGTTACTACCAGTGGGCGTGGCTTGGTGTTGTCGTGGGGTAATGTGACTGGGTGGGCGTGGCCAACTTTTCTTTTAACTTTTAAAAGCATTTTTTCTACAACCTTTTCTAGAAAAAATGCTTTTAAAAGCCTCTGATGAATGCTTTTAAAAATGCTTTTAAAAGCCTCTTACGATCCCAGCTGAGCTGTGCAATCATCAGAGGCTTTTTTTTTCTTTTAAAGGCATTTTTTCAGCCAAAGTGGTTGTAGAAAAAATGCTTTTAAAAGTAAAAAAAAAGTATCTGATGATCGCGCAGCTCAGTTGGGCATGGGGTGAAGGGGCTCAGGGATTTTTGCTACCAGTTCTCCAAACCACCCGCCATTGCTACCGGATCAGGCGATCCGGTCCGAACCAGGAGCATTTCATCCCGATATGGAGATATGTGTGTCTTTGTCTCTGTCTATCTCTTTTCAGTTCCCTCCAGACAGCAAAAAGGTAACTATTGATGTCAAAACAAGTTCAGATCAAACTGTGTTCTCTTAAGTAATTTAAGTCAAGATTGACTATCTGAGGCATAGATTAAATGTGGGCTCAGCTGTTTCTTCTACCTCTTCTCATATTGGAAGACTCATTCAAATATGCAGGCTCATTAAAATATCAGTCCACTGAGGTAATCACTTTTGTCAGGGAATAATCTGGGCGCTAGGCTCTAACTACGATGTGCAGTGAAAGCTTCCCCACAGGAGATGTCAACAGACTGGGAAAAATAAGTCAACCAAATTGGATTGATAGGTGTAGAATTTCCCAAAAGTCAATTGAAAAGGCTGAGGGATGAACACTGCAACCAGATCTGAAGCTGCAGGAATATTCTCTCTGTCAAAGCTCCAAAATCAATAGGAAAACAAGTGTAGGCCAGCAAGTTGAAGGTAACACCCTGTAAACTAAGGCAGAAAAAGAAGAGTGGCTTGCCGGATCTGGCCAATCCATTTGTAAAAAAAATGTCTACAGTATTATATAGTATTATATACTACCTGATATTACACACCTGGACACTTCTCCTTAATACCTGAATTAAGTGTTTCATTGCACATCATGCTGGCTCACTAGGCTAAATTCTGGACCTAAGTCGCTAGAGAAAGGATATACAATAACTTGCAATACATTTTTCATCTGAGTTCAGAGTGTTAGTAATGATTTTCAAAGCTCTAAATGGTTTGGAACCTCAATTCTGATTGAGTACCTCACCTTGTCTAACTCCCTTTTTATGACCCTGACCTTAAACCTTAAAATCGGCTGAGGCACAGAATAATATATGTGAAGATACTTGAGGGGGAATATGAATGAACATTCTCAAATGGTGAGAAACTCAGTTGGGGCTGCTTCCAGGATTAACATCTAAAAGCAACCTGATCCAGAGGGGCAGGCTTGGTTAGCCCCTCCAACTAGTAAAAAACTTTAGAGAGCCATATTCCATTATTCCTTAGACCAGGGTGTTGACTCAGCCTTCCATCCTTTCGAGGTAGGTAAAATGAGAACCCGGATTGTGAGGGCAATAAGCTGACTTTGCATAAAAAAAGAACACCGCTTAGGGGCCCCCGAAAGCCCTACTAAGCAGGTATATACAAAAGTATGAAAGCTATTGCTTAATGCATTGTAAGCTGCCCTGAGTCTCTGGGGAAGGGCGGCATATAAATTGAACCAATAAATAAATAAATAAATAAAATTTCATTGAGGGCCCCATCAGGGTTGTGTTTGATCTTGGGGGGCAGGGGGGGCAGGGGGGCGTGGCCAGCTTGATGTTTGTTTGTTTTTTTAATTTGATTTATATGCCGCCCTTCTCTGGAGACTCAGGGCGGCTTACAATGCGCTAAGCAATAGCCTTCATACTTTTTGTATATTTATACAAAGTCACCTTATTGCCCCCACAAACTGGGTCCTCAATTTACCTACCTTAGAAAGGATGGAAGGCTGAGTCAACCTTGAGCCTTGGTGAGATTCGAACCTGCAATAATTGCAGGCAGCTGTGTTAATAACAGGGTGCTTTAGACCACTGTACTATCCAAGGCTCTCCACTGTACTATCCAAGGCTCTTACTTATGTCAGGGGCACCTGTGGTGGCCAGAGTGCTCTGCTGGCGAAAACAGGCTCCCGAGCTCCATTTTTGACTTCGATGGCTTCTTGCAACCCTCTGCAAGCTCCATTTTCACTGGCAGAGGGACCACAGGACCAGTCCTTCGCTGTTCCCAGGGCGGGCCAGATATAAGCATTCCATGGGCCAGATCTGGCCCCCGGGCCTTGAGTTTGACACTCCTACCTTAGACTCCAGCAATGGAGTCAGGGGCAGGTTTCAATACCCATTGCTACCGGTTTGCTCATGAGTGTGTGCATGCTCATGCAACGCTTCTGCACATGTGCAGAAGCATCCGGACAGGTGGGTGGAGCCTCCCACCACCACTGCTACTGGTTCACCTGATCCGGGGCGAACTGGTAGCAACCCACCACTGAATGGAGTTCAAAATGACAACTGGTCTTTTTTCAGCTACTCTTTCTTTCCAGCTATTTTTCTTTGACAACTCTGAGTAGGAAAAAAGGATCAGGAGTTTCAATATAGCTGATTATGAAGCTATATACGAGATTGGGTCATTGAATCTCTGATGGCCTTTTAAATGAATTTTAATTGTTGTACATTAAATGTTTTTCACTGTCTCATTTCATTATTGATTTTTTAATTAAACTGTTTCTGCTGAAGATTGTTTCATTCCAGCATTTTTGCATACTGCTAAGGAAGAAAAATACACAAATATTATCTGTTCTACTACTACTAGTAGTAGTAGTAGCAGTAGCAGCAATATATGTGTTGGGATTATATCCGTCAATTCTAGGGAAATGCTTACAAAGCTGCTCTGTTTCAAAATGCTACTATTTTCTTCTGAACTTTGCTATTGTTGTGAATAGACTCCTAATTAAGCTACATCTTGGCCATTGACTTTCTTGGATCATAGGAATGTCTAGTGAATTACAAGAGGTATTCCTAGTTTACTGAGGAACTCACAAAAAATCTAATTTCTATATTGCAGTCAAAATGTATCCAAGGAAATCAGAATATTTAAAATTACTATTATTGACATTGATTTGTTTGAATGAATATATTCATTTAGACATCTGCATTGTCTTCCATGGAAGGCAATGACTAAAAACCAAGAAAATTCCTGACTTGGAAAAAGCCAAGACCAATTTGGTCTAAAGCTTTAAAAAAAGTATCTGGGA
This sequence comes from Ptyas mucosa, assembly GCA_012654045.1. Classification (NCBI taxonomy): domain Eukaryota; kingdom Metazoa; phylum Chordata; class Lepidosauria; order Squamata; family Colubridae; genus Ptyas; species Ptyas mucosa. The sequence continues at coordinate 44,731,097 of WNWU01000003.1, read as the reverse complement.
TTCTTGAGACGCACTGATCAATGGCAGGCATGGTAGCATTGATAAACTTGTTTTAATTATTTATCCATCGATTTGATAAACATTATATTCTACTACTACTTTTTAAAGATAGTTATGTAACATTTTATTTATTTATTTTATTTATTGGTTCGATTTATATGCTGCCCTTCTCCGGAGACTCAGGGCGGCTTACAATGCGTTAAGCAATAGCCTTCATACTTTTGTATATACCTGCTTAGTAAGGCTTTCGCCCCCCCCACAAGCGGTTTTCTTTTTTATACAAAGTCAGCTTATTGCCCCCACAATCTGGGTTCTCATTTTACCTACCTCGGAAGGGTGGAAGGCTGAATCAACCTTCAGCCTGGTGACATTTGAACTCGCAGTAATTGCAGGCAGCTGGCAGCTAAGTGGACTGCTCCACCAAGGCTCCTTATAAGGAGCCATGGCCTTCTGAATTATTACCACATACCAATATAGATGAGATCCTGACGTTTAGCCTATCTATCTATATCACGGGTGTCAAACTCTATTTCACTGAGGGCCACATCAGGGTGGGTGGGTGTGGCCAGCTCAACATCACTCATATCAGGGGTGCTTGTGGTGGCCCAGGTTTTCAGCCGGTTCTTCACTGTTGCCAGGGCGGCCTTCTGCAGCCCATGTGTGGCCCTCCTGAGCTCTGTTTTTCTGGCAGAGATACCATGGGCCAGTCCTTCACTGTTGCCAGGCTGGCCCCACGGGCCAGATCTAAGCACCTTGCAGGCCAGATGTGGCCCGCGGGCCTTGAGTTTGACACCCCTGATCTATATACTACTAAAACTCTCATTGAATTTATGTTTGTACCTGAAGCTAGTACAAACAGTGTATTATACCTTTTTGAATGATCTAAAATCTTAAAGACTGTTAAAGAACTTAACAAATGTGTAAAACATCAGGGACCCATTACTTCAGTGGAGCTGAAATTTGCACAAGGTTCACACCAGTTTTATTTGCAAAGTTGAGGCTGTTGCAGCATTTCCATGGTCACTTGATCATGATGTCCAATGTTCCCTGCAAGCAAATTCAATGGGAAAGCCAGAAGGAAGTTAGAAATCACTTCGGCTCCCACTGTTTTGGTGCATCTGCGATATCTTTTCCTGTTTAGGTAAGTAAATATTGACCTATTATTATTGAAGCTTTTTGCCATTACAATTATTTTTCTATTTATGATGTATACTCTTCTAGATGAACTTGGGACTGTCAAGAACTGGGGTAAAAAAAAACATGGTCAGCCTAAAATTTACCATTCATATTACTCACATCAGATTGCAGTACCTTTCTCTCAAAGGATGATCGACAGGTTACAAGGTTGTCTAATATTAATTAATTACAATGCTATTTATTTGAGGGGATTTACGTATATACACAAGCAAGAGAAAATAAAGAGAGGGCTGGACTTTGTAAAGGAAGATTCAGGCTACATTATTATTGATGCTTCGTCATAACATCTATTTCTTGCTAATCATAATCAGAGAAAAGAATCAGTTATGTTCAGTTTAGTAGTCTGCCAAGCTCATAATAAAACCACTGTGTTTAATGAGCAATCCAATCATTTTTAAAAAAACCTTTAAAATATAAAGATTTCAAGTTTAAATGATGGATCATATGCCTCTGCAATTCAAATAATTACCAGTTACAAGATGTATTCTGTTTTGAGAATCCATTTCTCAGAAATATGAACTATATCTCTGTAAAAAGTTAAGAAGTTTTTAATGCAGATTATTTGCAACATTAATCTGTTGTTGTTTGCCACAGAGTTCTTATTAGACTTTCCTGCTTGTAGATATATGGCAAAATATACCATAATTATAACAGATCAAAATTGGTATCTAAGGAAGGATTGAAATATTCCTCCAAAAGTACATTTTTTCCTTATTCATTTCTTCGCTTCTCCCCCAGAGCAACTTCCTCCCCCCTTTCCAATGCGTGTTTGCAGCATTCAGATTTGATTTAGTGACGCCCAAGGCCTCTTTCCTAGTCCGCTCTATTATTTAGGCAATTCTTTTCATACTTAGAATATAAAATGGAACTATTTATAACATTTTCCTGTCAAATTTTCAATAAATAAGATTAGAAGCAGCACAGAAATACAAACTCTTTGGCAAGCAAGGAAAAATTAGCCTACTAGAAAGTGATGGCAAGGGAAAAATTCAATAGCTGTGCAGGGCAGAATAAATATTATACACAAATGAATGTAATAAACCCTAGCATCTTTATGTTGTTGTGGAGAAAAAGGGCTATTGGTGCAGGGAGAATTTGGAGAAGAGAAATGCCAGGAGCATGCTTAATCTTTTACTTCTCAACGGCTGGTCATACATGCCTTTTCATGGGAGGCAATTTTTTCATGAACTGAAGTGGGAGCACACAACCTAGATCCTTCCACGTGCAGTCTATGGTAGGATTCACACTCCTATGAGAATCTAATGCCTGATGATCTGAGATGGAGCTGAGGTGGTGATGCTAGCGCTGGGGTGTGGCTGCAAATACAGATGACGCTTCTCTTGCTCACGCGCTGCTCACATCTAGGTGGGCAGCCCAGTTCCTAACCGGCCACGGACTGCTACTGGTCCATGGCCTGAGGATTGGGGAGTCCTGCTGTAGAGGGTTCATCCATACCAGTGGGGGTTGCCCCCAGTTCGGACCGGTTCGCAAGACCCGGTAGTAAAACTGGTGTGAGGCCCCGCCCACCGCCCCGGATGTCATCATCAGCGATCTGTGTATGCACAGAAGCAAGGCGAGCGTGCTCACTTCACTTGCTTGTGCGATCTCGTTGCAAACCGGTAGTAAAGGTAAGTAGAACCAACCCCTGATCCATACCCATTTAAATGTTAAAAAATATTAACGTCTGCATGCCACCAGAGACATCTATTGGGATGGCATCACTGGATATAGAACATATTTTTGAGGGCCATTTGGGTCATGGCAAGGTAAGTGACAATTGTAAAAAATGTAAAATAGGTGTGCTATAGGCATGGTGCTTGGTGGTTTGAGATAGAGGCATTACATGCAATTCTCTTCCATCTTTCCATCTTTGGATTTTTTGGATTCTGTTTGAATCAAAACAGTGAATGAAATATCGTTTCAATGTTATAAAGCTTTGGCCAAATTGGGGGAGTGAGGTGATGAAGTTGTGTCCCTTCTGATGTTACTGGACTACAATCCTCATCAACTGGATTGCTGACCATACTGGTTAATCTACAGGGCCAGAGGTTCATTTCTCTTGGCCTAAGAAATGTTACTGAATGCAAATGAAGTCATTTCAAAATGAAGACAAAGCTTTCCCAACACACACTTTTTAATGAATAAAATGTGTATGTGTATGTGTATGCTTGTCTGTTTGAGTATTTATGCTTATTAGAAACAGCAAATAGTTTTGTCTGAGCCTTAGAATCACATGCAAGTATTTTGCAACCATCAACGAAACATAAAGACACTTATGCGGAATGTTTATTTCCTTCATGTTTGAGTAAATATTGGAAATGCCAATTAAAATCAAATTAAGCTATGGAATGTTTATAAAAATAATCATATTTAGCTCTGAGACAATTCTATTAAGTTATCCCTCATGCCATACCATGCTTTGAAGAGATAGTTATGAATAAATGCCACAAGGATGAGATGTCATCCTATGGTTCTTTTTGCTCATTTTTAAATTTTAGAAATACATCATAAAAATATCAGTGATGTTAAGAATATGCCTCCTTTTCTACAGATAAAATGCACATTAAATCCTAAACCTTTCATAAGAAACTTGATTGAGTTCAATCCAACATGTCGTAAAATGTAATTTTAACGTAAGTGAAATATATAACATGTTTACTCGCCCCTTGTTCCATTCACAAATCACAAGAATTTAGTTATTTGTGGAAAGCGCTGATGATAACCAAAATATTCAGACACAACAGAAAACCCTTTTAAATTTTCAAGGCATGTCATATAAAGTATGGACCCGAATAAGATTATTTTTCTCCTTGCAAGCCTAAAAGTTAGCAAGTTAAGGGCCAAATCAAATATTTATTTTAATAGTTTGATTATTCATATATTCCTTAAAAAATTAAATTAAATAACAAGTGAAGAGCCTGATGTTTTATTTGGTACCTTGTGCAAGCTGTGTGTAGGGTTATTCCCCAAAGAAAATTATATACCAGTAAACAGTACTAGAACGCTGAATAGTAATAATGGACATGTTTTCCCTCTAAGTATTTTAGCCAAGGGGGACAGGATTTTCATCTGGATTATAGCTCAAATCCTCAAAATGAATGTGGGAGAGCTGTAAATATTGTTGAATATTACATTGTGACTGACATAATAAGATCTAGAAGAGGATTCTATATAAGAGCAGTGATAGCTATCCTTTTTGCCATTGTGTGCCAGGAGGAGGGGGGCGCATGCCCACACCCATAATTCTATGCACCCCGTCCCCACCCATGTGCACGTAACCTCCCCCTCTCCCCCCTGCTCCTGGCACGTGATGGCCTGGTAGGCCCGTTTTTCTCTCTCACTTGGCTCCAGAGCCTTTCTATGAGTCTGGGTTAGGGTTAGAGTGGGACCAGAAGTTGGCAAACAGGCCATTTTTTGGCCTCCAGAGGACCTCCGGGGGGGGGGGGTTGGGGAAGGCCGTTTTCACCCTCCCCAGACTCCTAGAGAGGCTCTGGGGGCTGGGGATAGCAAAAAACAGGCCTTCTGGTCCCACTGGAATTTGGCAAATGGGCCGTTTCTGGCCTGTGGAGAGCCTCTGGGGGGGAGGCCGTTTTTGCCCTCCCCAGACTCCTAGAAAGGCTCTGGAGCCAGGTGAGAGGAAAAAATGGGCCTTCTCCCCCCACCCCCTGAGACCCTCTGGAGGCAGGAAAGAACTTGTTTCCCTACTTCTGGTGGGCCCAGAAGGCCCGAAAATCAGCTGGCTGACGCATGCATGTGTGCTGGAGCTGAGGTCGTGTGCCCACTGATATGGCTATGCGTGCCACCTGTGACATGCATGCCATAGGTTCGTCATCACAGCTATAGAGGATTTACTCTATAGAGAATTACTCTTTTGTACTGATGAGCACACCAGAAGTTTAAAGAACAAATATTTCTTGCAAAGTGGCTGGTGAAGAGATCTTGCCAGCTGAGAATGATAATCAGAAAGACAGTAAGCAGCTACAAAGCACTCTGTTCCCAAAATATTACCTGCCACCCCTTTAGGAGAACCTCATGGTGCTATTCCCAACCACCCTTCTTCATCTTCTTTTTGTCTTCTATTAGGAAAGGAAATTTCCAAAGCTCTGGATTTTATTTGTATTTTCAAAGGAAAATTACAATATCCATTTGGTATACTTTGGGAAATCATTGGTGCTGGAGATACATACTACAGCATAGCACTTTTCTCTTTATTTTAATTATTTTTGCTCAAGGTGTAAAAAGAGAAGTGGAGGAAGAAGCTGGAGTACTAAGGAAGGGCATGTAGGCAGCCTGGGGGCAACATGTTGAGTTGTTACTTCACCTTTGAAGGCTACTGTTTGAGCTAAAGGGGAGATTCTCAGGGAAAATAGAAAAATGAGGACATTTGGACGAATCATGTTTTATTAATATGATTGCAGCAAAGGAGTGCATTGGGAACTAAATGACATTTAATGCAAATTGTAATCTGGAAGTCTATCATAAACAGCCTTTTTTTTTATTCCAGAAGAATGATGTAGATTTTGATATTTCAGTACCAAGTCAGATTTATCAATTTGATGTCTGTGTTTATGCAACACATGGAGACTAGCGAATGACAGATTACTCTAGCATGTTGCAAAATCCAGTCTGTGTTAGTTAGTTTAAAATTCAGTATGGAGTGTTACACCAGAACATATGTTGAGTTGCATACATCCTGATGAAGTTTATCAGAGGTTAGAACAATATTAACTTTAGCCGATTGTTCGGCTAAATACACTATATTATAGTGTATTTTCTCTGAGAATATGAGCATAATTTCCAAATTCGAACCATAATATGATTATGGCTGCTTGATTTCCCCACTCCAACTCTACTGCTCGCAAGTGAGAATTTCAAAAAGGCTGCTAATGAAATGAAGTAATATTCATTTTATTCATCATATTGATATGGCTGCCCATCGCATGAGAAACATGACCCTGGGTGGCATACAATAAAAATCATAAAACAATGATATAAAAAACTGTCAGAACATTCATGACTGGGAAGACATGGTAACAAGGCCAGCCAATAAATAGGCATAGCAACTAAGTCAGCCAATTGGGAGATGAGACAGACTGGAGCCAGGACGTGTCTTAGTCTGCAGCTTCTGAATCTGTAAAGAGAAACTGAAACCAGTGTGTGTGTGAACTTGTCTGCTGATCTGATCTGAGAAACTAACTGTTCTCTCCTGCCTTGTGTTTTGCTTGTAAAAAGAATCTATATTGGTATTGTATATATCAGGGGTTCCCAAACTTGGCAGCTTTAAGACTTGTGGACTTCGACTCCCAGAATTCTCCAGCCAGCATAGAATTCTGGGAGTCGAAGTCCACAAGTCTTAAAGCTGCCAAGTTTGGGAACCCCTGGTATATATATTCTTGTATATAAAGAAGCTAATGAATCCTGCTGCATCAGTTTGTCCGTGTGTGCTTCTGGATTTGATTTTTGCAAGAAACTCTGACAAAAACAATGAATCCAAAGACTTAAACATATTGTCCCATCAGGTTGCTTACTTTATGTAGCTTGTAGTATTGTTCAGCGCCGATTCCCCCTTGCTCTTCTCCAGTCCAAAGCACCAAGCGCAGAGTTCTTTTGGGCCGGAGTCCTGTTATTAGATAGAAAATAAGGAAACATCTTCCTCATCTCAGCCTTGAAAGCTTCTTTCCCATTTTTAGCATCCCAAGAAGCCTGCCTTAGTGCATTAGGAGAAAAATAACATTTTTTGTCTATCATGGAAAGTAAAACATTTATTTTAAACCCATCTCCTGCCAATCTTTTTGTTTCTCCTTTTTCCCTCTCTCGGCACTATTTCTGAAATCTCCACCCCACCCCCATCCCATTTTGGTTTACAATCAAGCTAATTTCTCTTTTTTTGTCTCCCCATTTAAGCACGCACACACACACACACCATGTTATGTTTCTTTCTATCTGCTTTCTTCTTTTTCCAAAGCCCACTTCTGTATTCCTAGCACCGCTATTCCATTCTGATTTTTGTCTCCCCATCATTTTTCTACATCTTTCAGAATTTCTGAACTAACGATTTATGGCAACTCCCCATCATTGTAGCATGTGATCCAATGGTCTGCAGTTGGTCTGCATTAAGGATGTATGTGAAGGCTAGGTGAGATCTTCCTTGCTTTCAGGCTTAAGCTACACACAAAGGCAACCAATTTGTTAACAATGTCGGTTTCTTCCTATTGTGTAGAAACAATCTGTTTGGGTTTAGGTTTTAGCTGGAGAAAATGGTCTGGGGAGGAGGAAGAGATAAATAACAACAGGAAGGGTATGTTTTAGCACTCCTGCTGCCTGGTTCACAAACTGTGAACTAATCATAGGATCCCAAAACAAAGAAAGCCTTCTAGAACTGTTCCCAAAGGCACCTGTTGCACCCACCCCAGTGTCTGCTGCCTCTATGGCAGCCTGCCAAAAATTCTGTTTTTCTCCCACATGCTCCTGCACCAAGAGGAAAGGATATGCTTGTGCTGTTGCCTATCAATATCTCCCAGAATAAAGTTTGCAAACTGTGGCAATGAAAGAGGAAGGATATGGAACCCCAGGAAGTGAGTTTGTTTGCATCCCCAATAGTTTTTTGTGTGACCAGTTGATAGTCCTATTTCTTCCAATCTAAATTCACAAAAGAGAAATCTATGGGTTTTTTTGAAACTCAGTGTTGAAAGGTTTAAAAGCCTTCCTCTAGAGCTCTTTAACTGCAAGAGACAAGGCAAGGCCATCTGTGTTTTAATGATATTTATGAAGGAATAACCTTAAAATTAAATATAAGCCATTTCAAAGCCACCTAATACATTTAAGTCCATCTGTATTAGATTCAGCCCAAGTGAGGCATGTATTAAATTATTTTACCCTTTCAATAGTTACTATGCATGGACAAAAATTTACCCGAGATGAGAAACACAAGTAAAATGAATCCATATTTCATACACAGCAATAACTGGGTTTGCATTGTGTACTAAGTTATGGTTTCCTTAAATAAAGCTTGTAACATAAAGTAAGTATCCAAAACATACAAATTCTAAAGAAATGTTTCATAAACCAACATGAACGTTCATAATCCAAAATCAATTATGAACAAGTATATTGAGTGGAACTTGTTGGGCAGTACAAATAAGAAGCAAATTCTTCTCTGGATATTAAAAAAACATGTATTGACTAGGCATGACTTTTCAAAATCCATGCAATTCTCCCTTTTGTCAGAGACAAAAACAGAGGTATGAGCTACACATATGACAAGTAAACTGTATATCAATATTAGACAAAGAATTTAACTAGTAGTATTTAACAGTCTGAGTGGAAATGTATTTGACACCTTTTAAAGATCACCTCATGGCAATGGCCCAGTCTATCTATAACTTGTATGAAGAAAATAAAGCCCAGTAGCTACATATTTAGACACATATTTTATTACAACAGCCTTTGCCTCATGTGTCAGATACAAGAACAAGATACAAATCTATGCAAGGAATGCAATAAATAAATAAAAGTTTCCCCACAATATTCAGAATCAAAAATATTACTGTGATAATTCATTGGGTCAGTGGAAATACTCCAGCCAAGTCCTCTCTTTCTAACAATGTAATCCAACTTTCTAAATTTACAGCATAAAGAAGAGCGTTGTATTTACCAGAAAGAAACACAACCATTTCACAAAGGCTTAGCTAGGGAGAAAAGATGGAGGAGTTATTTTGGGAGGCACTAGTCAAAACTGGGAAGCCAAAGGATCAGTTTTCAAATCAATTATTTTTGGTTTGAGTATACAGAGAGAATAAATAAGCAAGACCATTTCTGAATATGTAAGTGCTGTACTTTGAACAAGCTTCTTAGTGGGATTTGTGAAGAAAGAAGGATTATGAAAAGTGCCCTGGTATTTTAAGACGAGGAGAAAAGAGCTTCTTTTTTAACATCATGGAGGAAGAAGCTATTAGATTTTGTTTTTTTAAAAAAAATGACAGACAATGTCAGTGACAAGCATGAATAAGGATAGCCCTGACTGTATTAGTGAACACATTTATTGCTCATGGTTATGTTAAGTAAAATTTTCAGGTGCTGTTTCATTTTATGTTATTTTTCTGGTTTTTAAACTTGTTGGTTTTTTTACTAGGTTTGATTCTGTTTTTAAACTGTTAACCACCCAGAATCATGTATATGAAATGACTGGGGTCATTCATTCATTCATTCATTCATTTATATTCAATTTCTATAGTCATCCATTTCCACCAACTGGGCAGCTTACTATAAAACAATTAAAAACAGTATCAGTAAAACATCTAGAAATGCAGCTAAGATAATTAGCCAACTAACAGTAAAGCCATTCTGACCCCAGGCTCAGGTACATAGCTAATTTTTCAAAGTCTAATGAAATGCCAGCAGAATTGGATAACCATTTGTCTGAAGTGGTGTAGGGTTTCCTGCCTAAGCAGCGGGTTGGACTAGAAGACCTCCAAGGTCCCTTCCAACTCTTCTCTTCTCTTCTCTTCTCTTCTCTTCTCTTCTCTTCTCTTCTCTTCT
>WNWU01000003.1:44482208-44721352 GCA_012654045.1 Ptyas mucosa | reverse complement strand
CTGGGCTGGGCTGGGCTGGGCTGGGCTGGGCTGGGCTGGGCTGGGCTATTCTAATCTGAGGGGGAGAATGTTCCACAAAGCAGGGGCTACAGCAGAGAAGGCCCCTATTTTAGTTTCCACCAGTCAATACTCCAGCTGATGGCATGTGCAATGTGTCCAATCTGTTGGTTCAAACTGGGCAGGTAGAGACTCTTGCACAAAGGCAGTCCCTCAAATAAACCAATCCCAAGCCATACACAGCTTAAGGTGACCTTGAACTGCACTTGGAAACACACCAGCAACCAGTGTAGCTCACATGTACCATGTATCTGGTACAATTTACTACCCATTCAGCTGCATTTTGCATCAGTTGAAGTTTCCGAATGCTCTTCAAGGGCAGCCACATGTAGACGTGTTTATTAAATAAATGAATAAAAAATTGGATAAATAAAATTCCTGCAGGCTCAATGGACTTGATTAAATAAGTTCTAGTTATAATTTCAAAGCTAAATCTGAGACATATAAAGGGAAAAGAGATATGCCAAGAGACAAGCTCAAGATTTTTAGTCTTGGACATCTTCCCTTTAGAAAAGTAATCAGTCAATTAAAGATTAATAGACAGGAATAGACATAAGCCTGGAAAAGGTTAGAAGTACACCTGAGAGTAATTGGTGCTGAGACAATAGCTGTGCTCTTTGAGAGGAAAAAAATAACAATATGCGAAGGTGCTACGGAGAATGTTTTTTATGACAAAGATTTCAACAGGGAAGAGAAGATTAAACTTTTGAACTCTCAGCTTGACAATGGCTATTGCAAACTAAAAAAGGAAAATGAAGAAAACAATGCCTTCAAGTCTAGTTTGACTCCTGGTGATGGTTAAGAATTTCTACTCCCTAGTCCAGCTTTTGCCCTCCAAGTGGATTTGATTTTGACTCCCTAGCTATCATGGGATACCCTGTCCAAATTATATAAATCCCGGCAGTTGAAACCTAACATCAAATTGGGAATAAAGTAAATCTTGCCTAAGTATTTACTTCTGATTAGATAACTCCTCAAAGCATTTTTATCAAGCATCTGGAGAGATGATAGGTAAATAAATGATGCATCCGGCTCTTATTCAGTTTTCAAATATACAACTGCCTTCCTTATGACAAATGTGTTGGCCTGTTTAGTATCCTCACTTGCCCTCAATGAAATCATCCCACTGCCATACTTGGAGACAAAGGACTGTCATGTTATTTAACACCATACAAAACTCGATTTGCTGTCATCTGGTGATGATTAGGATTGTTGCAGCCCTAGGTATGGTAGCCCTACCCCAGTGATGGCTAACCTTTTTGCCATTGTGTGCCAAAACTGAGGGGAGCGCGGTGGGGTCACATGCACGCGTGCCCACATCCCTAATTCTATGCACCTCGTCCCCCCGTGCTCCCCCCACTTTTGGCACGTGATGGCACAGTAGGCTCGTTTTTTGCTCTCCCCAGGCTCCAGAGCCTTTCTAGGAGCCTGGGGAGGGCAAAAATGGCCTCCCCCTTCCCCAGAGGCTCTCTGGAGGCCGGGAACAGTGTGTTTCCTGACTTCTTGTGGGCCCAGAAGGACCGAAAATCAGCTGGCTGGCGCATGCATGCGTGCCGGAGCTGAGCGCGTGCCCACCGATATGGCTCCGCGTGGCACCTGTGGCACCCGTGCCATAGGTTCGCCATCATGGCCCTACCCCATATAAATAAGTTCTTGAAGGCAAAGAGTGATAGAACAAAGGGGGAGGGGTTTAAGTATTTTTGTTTGGTTTCATTCTTGCCTCTCTTCCCTGATCCTTTGAGTCAGAGTTCATCTGCCTGAACAGTTAGCAACACCAATTCTGTTGACTTTGAAATGTCTTCCTGCCTAAGAAGAAGGGTAAAAAATTGACCACTATTATTCTACATAAGGACATGATACATGGGGGATGTGGCTCAGTGGCTAAGATGCTGAGCTTGTCGAACGAAAGGTTGGCAGTTCAGTAGTTCGAATCCCTAGTGCCATGTAGTGGGGTGAGCCCCCGTTACTTGTCCCAGCTTCTGCCAACCTAGCCGTTCGAAAGCACGTAAAAAATGCAAGTAGAAAAATAGGGACCACCTTTGGTGGGAAGGTAACAGCGTTCCATGCGCCTTTGGCATTTAGTCATGCCGGTCACATGACCACGGAGATGTCTTTGGATAGTGCTGGCTCTTCGGCTTTGAAATGGAGCACTGCCCCCTAGAGTCGGGAACAACTAGCACAAGGGGAACCTTTACCTTTATTCTACATAAATTTCTTTCTCCGTAAAAATGCTCAAATTTACTCTTCTTTCTTCTTAGCCAGGTTTACTTAAGACCCATAGACATACTGTAAGACTATCTAGAGCAGAAAAAAACCCATGTTTCCTTTATCTTTATTTTGACAATTAAAATAACACTTTTTTAACCTTTAAACTATACCTACTCTGTCATTGTCGTTATGTTCCTGTGTTTTCTGAGTGAAATGTAGACATTTATATTTGATTCATACTTTTAATATAATTTTCTCTTCCTTTCTGTGACACCAACCTCATCTACTTTGATGCCTCACATAACATTCTCTTTCAAACTCCATTTTCATATAATTACAAACACACGTAAAGAGAGAGAGATAAAACAATCATGGCAATGGCTGCTTCTGAATGCAAAGAGCCATCTGGTATAGTTAAACAGGTGAGTGAAAACATTGCAATTCCTTCAGCACCAGGACATACATGACATGTTGACCAGGGATGCAGAATCGATACTCAACTATATAGTGACAGTTTGTATATCACTATTGAACTCTCTAGAAGTAGTCAGTCAATTAACCAGTGGAACAGCTTGCCTTCAGAAGTTGTGGCTGCTTCATCAATGGAGGTTTTTAAGAAGAGACTGGACAGTCACTTGTCTGAAATGGTATAGGGCAGTGATGGAAAAAGTTTTTGGCACCGAGTGCCAAAAAGGGAGCGCTTATGTCTGGGCCGAGACCAGGAATAGGAGTTGCCCAGGGGCGTGCGCGCACCAGAGAATGTACTTGCAGTTGTTCTGTCCCCGTCCTCCACACGCACAAACCCACACAGACAGTCGAGGGTTAAATAATTGGCACACACAAACGGTCCGTTATCAGAGGCTTGACAGCTCTACGGGAACCGGCTGCCAAGTTCTTTACTATAACAAGAAGGGGGGATGTTCCTCCACCAGATAACAAATGCAATACACACCGCTGGGAAAATACAGTCCAATTCACAATCCTTCAGCAGACTGAGGTTTTGCACCAAAGAAGCTTGCAAGAATTAACTTTGTCCGTCACAGAATCTAAACGGCCACACCCCTCCTTTATATAGCCTGTGGGGTGTGGTCCAGTGACTCAGCTTAATCCCTGGCACGCCTCCTCTTCTGCTGTGATCGTTTAGCACGCCGACGCTGATGTGGGTCCAGCCACAACTTGTCTCCCTCATCACTCTCCGACCGATCGGAGACACCTGGCTCCTGGCCAATCTCCTCTCCTTCGGCCGACACCCGAGGAATTGTCAGAGAGGAGGGGCCGGGGGAGGGAGGCCTGGCCGGCTCCCCTCCTTCATGTTCGGAGCCTTCTTCCTCCGATACGATGGGCTCGGGGGTCGGAGCCACAACAGCCGTTTCTTCAGGTTTATTTCTTCTTTACTGCAGTTTCTTCTTTACTGCTGGCAAGTCTTCAGATTGGCACATGCGCACACGCCAATCAGCTGCATGTTCATGCCGGAAAATGGAAGATCAGCTCTGATGCAAGCACAAAGGCCAGCTGATCAGCACACACACATGCGCACCAGAAGCCCGGAAAAGAAATGGGCACCACTGCACGTGCCAAGCGACATGGCTCCGCATGCCACTTCGGGCACACGTGCCATAGGTTCACCATCACGGGTATAGGGTCTCCTGCTTGAGCAGAGGGCTGGACTAGAAAACCTCCAAGTCCCTTTAACCTCTATTCTGATTGATTGACCGATCTGCCTATGTTGAGAAATGAATGTCAAAATACATGACAATCATAGTGCAAACTTTTGGAAAAGCATTCACAAATTCGAGAAACCAAGGTGGCCACATTCACAAAATCAGAAACTGAAACTGTTCCCCCCCCCCCTTGGGCTTCGTCTATAAAAATATTATACAAATATGATATGCCCCCAGCAGGAACTTCTTCCCTTCTATTCTAGTAAACATCTTCTCCGCTATGTTGACTCTCAGCAGCCTTACTATAGTTTGAGGCCACTAATTTAGAAAAGACAACATGAGAACTCAAATAGTTCATCAATGAAGGGCACTGAAGCTGCCTCCCCATTTACTTCACGCTTGGAGCAGAAGAATCTTAATGCATGTAGTGCTGAGTTACATCTAGTGTTGTGAATAAAATAGCACAGCACAACCTTTCATAGGTAAAGACAAGCAAAAGCACTTCTGGAAGTTAAATAATTAAGGAAGGACTTCATCCCCAAGTATGGTCCTCTCATTTTGTATCCATTTTCTGTTCGGTTTCCATTAGAGATGCACTGTGATATCTATCCTCTCACCTTGCTGCCAAGAAAACATCCTCTAAAGATGAATGCTCTTTGCAGCTATTAATCTCCAGGACAGTCAGTCCTGAGGTAAAATGACCTCTGTAATTAAGGAATTGGAACTTCAACCAAGACTCAAAACATGGTTTCAGCCAACCTCTGTTGAAAGCCAGAGTAGTAGAGGGAAAAGAAACACCTATCTGGCTGAGGAATGTGATTTGAATCTGAATTAAAAGACTTGGCCTTATTCCTTTGACTTTTGCACAGGTACATTCAGCCTAACTATGACTATTTGTTTTTTTAAAAAAGAACACTTCCCACCTGGGTGCCAGTGTGAGTAAGTGAAATGTGAAAGGTTTAGATCAGTTTTCCAAACAAGGAACAACATGAACACAATAAAACTAAGTTTGCAAGAATCTCTAAGATGGTTCCAATGATGTACTGTGGAATGATTTGGCCTTGACATTTCCTCCATGATAAATAAAAATACACAATAATTAAAACTTTTCCTGCAGTGGTCAGGGTACCCACAGATGACGAATAATTCATTTTGACCACCCATGAAATATTCTGCTGAAATTTTAAATGGACATGCATCTGCCTTAAACAGCATTAGACATGTGGCTTGAATGAGGGTAAAGAAAAATAAATCACAATTATCTCAAATTCAAATTACAGACTTTTATGATTTTCTTTCCTTCTTTAAACCCAAGCAGGAAATTTCACTTCCTCACACATCTTGGCTACTTTCTGGGCAGTATTCTTATATATACCTTCTTAATATGGAGCAGGATGAGATTGTTCCTCAGAATGTCAATGTCTTCTGGACCTCCAGGGGGACATGGTGTGATTCTAATCAGTTTTGGAAATTGCTTAACTATATTAAAACTTTCAGAGAACTTAGGAACAACAAGTTTGAAAACATGAGTCTATCTTCCTTTCTGAAGAAAAGAAAATTTAACTATAAGTGTAAGAACTTAGAGAATTTGAAATAAATGGCAAAAAGATTTTGAACCAAGAAAGTTATAAGTTGTGGTGGAATGTAATCTGGATTCCCAGAATGGAGAGGCTACTTTCCAAAGGGCAAGGAGACAATGGCGCTTGGAATGAATGAATGATGGTACCCAGAAGTGACAACAGTAACAAGCAGGAATGAATCATAGCAGAGCAAGAAGAAAACTGGAAAATACATGAGAAGATGAAAGAAGCCAAAGCATGGAAAGCAAAAAGCTTTTGGTCATTCCATACGTACCCTGCAATTAGTAAACAAATAATTTTGGATAAAGCTAAAATGAATAGGTTTAAAAATAGGCTTCATATTCTGAACACATAATTGGTTTTAGATTCACATCTTTACATACACATCACCTCTTCCGTTATTTTGTTTAAAAGCACAATGGAATTTCTAACACCGTAGTGTCAATTTACCTTATTGAGCCATCTTTCATTGTATAGGGTTAGCTATAAGGTTACAAAAATAATGAAATTGAATAAAAAGCAAAATCACTGTATTATGCTGTATTATATATTATTATTATATATTATATAATTATAATGAATTATAATTATAAGCTTTTTTTAAATGAAGAAAACCCTCAATTTTATTATGTAGGTTTCTTCATATTTCATCCATATAGAAATGAAACATGAGGGGACAATTTGATCACATTTCTACCTTTGTTGTCTTTATTTAGGCCTATGAACACACCAAAGATGTCTCTGAGATGTCTTCAGCTCAGTTTTGTTTAAGGATTTGAAGATACCTATTTATCTTTCTGTCTCTTTATCTCCCATCTGTCTATTTATCTAACTATCAGGACAAACCAGGATGCAGATTCCTTTCCCCATTCTACACAATGTATTTCTTTGGCATTTGTGTGTTTATAAACAATGCTTTTCAGCCTCAGTACTGAAATTTTCTTTAACTTCTTCAACTACTGTCAGCATCTGTGGAACATTCTATGTATCTTTATGTTAAAAAAACAAAGTGGTGAATACTTCAGTAGTATTGGCAATTACCAGCTTAAATAGCTGCCATGATTCAGAATGATTTTCATTAGAAATGCTTCGGGTATTTAAAATTAAATTATTACAACAACAAATTAGTCATGCAGAATCTGGGCGGAATATTATCCAATGAGCGGCAAGGTGAAAAACTTTTAGTTTGTCTTCTGTTGAACCACGAAGCTGAGGGCAAAAGTTCTTGGATAAATCTTTTTATTTGTTCCATCGCTATTCAGTTTCTTAGAGCTGTTAAAATCATGGCAATACCCTTATTTGTGGAAATGATTTGTAGAAAATGTTTACATATTTAATAAAACTAAGATTTCCTTTTAAGGAATGAAAGATGTTGGGGAAAAAATATACCATCTCTCTGCCCATCTCCTCATCTCCGTATCTTTATCGTACATCATTATTGTTACCTCTATTTCATAATAAGTGTAATATCAATGGCCTCCTCTGATGCTGAGGCTGGCACACTTTCTACCTACAGTCCAGAAGAAGACAATAGACCACCTGCAAGTGATAAGGATGACTGATTGCAACTGGCTGTTGGTTCATAGTCTGAGCTTGGCTGAGGGAGAATGCCAAGCCCTCAGTCATGCTGCTGCCCAAAGAAGGATGAGCAGCAGAGCTCAGCAGGTTTCCTTGAAAGGAAACAGTGTTAACTTGCTAATACTAAATAACAGCCAAATCAAGGAACCACCAAGACTACAGGGGAATCATATATATATATATATATATATAATATATACAACAGTCAAACTCAGAGAATACCAAAGCCATCCCAGTTCAATCCTGAGCTATAAATATTCTCTTCTATCCATAAATTACCAGCTCTTAACTTTTTGTCTTGGCTATTGGTGGAAGCTTTACAACATGCTGATAACAGATCTTGGACCTATAATTGCCTTACTTTCTGTTTGCATTAGTATTAAGGTATAGATAAGACAAGGGGGGGTATGAATCCTGTAATTAGTACTATCTTTATCAACGAAAATTCCACAAAAGAATGCAATATTTTAAATTCTCCATCTCTTCACCAGGCTACATATAATAGCAAGAGATGCAAGCAAGCCCCAAAATCTGGTTACATGCTTCAGTTCAGAGTCAGTCCCAAAATGGAGGTTGTAGACTGAAAGCATCATTGTTGATAGTATTGCATCCTTTTCTTGTATGGTAGCAAAATTTTCTTAATACACAATTATCGTTAATATCGTTAATATCAGTCACTGTATCAGTGATTATTAATTTGGCCATAGTATTAAAGGCATATGATATATTATGCTTATTAAAAACAAAAATGTTTAGTTCAAATATAGATTTTTAAGAATTTTGAGCTATTAATGGTATTTATTTGTAGGTGCATGGATTTTAAACACCCCTTCTTCAACTACTGTAGCAAATATTTCTAACATTGTTAACTAGTGAAAAATTAATAAAGGGGCACTATAATCTTGTTGGACAAATATTTCTAGGCTGATTGGAGAAAAATGGGAGGGAGAGAAAGTAAAACTAGAATGATTAACAAATTTAATTATATTCTTATACTATGAAAAACTACTTTTTCCTGTTTGGATAGTCACTGAATTCATATGTCAGGCTTCATCAAGTATTCATATTTAACGCTCTAGGCATATCCAGATTCATATACCAGCAGTCATATTTCATTTTGAGTGGCCATTTAGTTATCTCCTGAGCTTTGAACCAAAAGGATTTGGGACCTGAATATACTTCCATTCATTTTGTGCATTTGCTGAAATAGTGTCCTGTTTATAGTACCATCCTAACCCAGGCCATTCATTCTGTTGAGAATTTTGTGAGAGAACTCCAAAGATTTCATTCCTTAATTGCTGTTTAACCACAGCAGTTTCTGTTGACCATATTAATTGTATTTTAACACTTGTAAACCATGTAACAACATCTTGATTCTAGACTTTCCCCCTCCCTTGCACTGCAGTAATTCACTACCAAACAATAGAAATACAGGGACACAAATTTTCACTTTTTGCGTGAAATCAGTAATATTAATAATAATACTAATTTGCTATTCATTGTCTATTAAATCAGAAATAGGTTTCTAAATGTTATGGGCATTAGGTATTAGAGCCTGTATAATCCAACATATAATAAATGTTAAGTTGCTTATCCATAGCCTAATTTATCATCTAAAACTGTTTAATCAAATTACTTAGAGAAAAGATAGGGTGCAAACATGGCTGTTAACAGTCAGATCTATTTTTTACACTCAGAGACTAGCCTTATGGCCAACAATGGTGTTACAAGTTGTTTTTATCATGGACAGGCACTAAAAAAAAAGATTACAAACAAATGGGATATGGCTCTTAAATTATTTCAACAAATAAAATTGCACTACTGTCAGGACTATTTTTATTAGGACTTTCAATATTCACAGATGCTTTGGATTTTCTTAAACCACAAATTGAACAAATAAGAAATGTTTGCTATGCTTGAAAATTAAAAACATTACAGTTCCTAAAGAAATAGCTACTGCCAGAAGGAAACTCTGGAAAAATGTATTACAAGAAATCAAGTTAAGGAAGTCTAAGAAGCAAGATAATGCCATAAATGTTATAGCACTATACTATTTATATAGATACTTACCAAGATCCTTAATGAGTGATAATGCTTCCCATGATATAAATGCTCCTCCACCATCATCCATTGCTCCTTGACCCACATCCCAGCTGTCCAGGTGTCCACTAACTAGTACAACCTAATGAAATAAAAATATTTATTTGAAAAGCTGAATTAGACAGTTTATCCCAAGGATAAGTATATAGGCTTATTCTTTCACCAGATGTAATTCCAGTAATGTGAACCACAATTATATCAACACTATGAGAGTGTAATTGGAATGTGCATTGTGACCATTATTTTGTTCTAATGGGAAATTATGATAAGCAAGAACTTCAAGTGCAAAAGGATATCCATCAACTTGTTACTACTGTTAATACTGAAGATTTGGCTCTACAATTTTTCAGTTAATGGATGTATACTGTATTGTGAAGGTCACTAACAAGAACAGCTCAGTATTTATACATTCAGTAAGATTGCCTTTATGACTTTGTATGTTTTTATGTATTCTTTTGAATTATTTTTTTTGGATGTTTGTCTTTTGTGTATTGTTCAGAGTCACAGGATTTGAGCTGGGCAACCATGCAAAACTCATAAGCAGTTCCTAGACATTTGACTTGGTTTGGTCTGTTATGATAAGGCTTAGATTCTGGTGTAGACTCAAGACATGGCAAGGTGTTAAATAAGAATATTTATTCCATACCAGGATGGAGCCACTTAAAACAACTTATTTTCCTCAGTCACATGAAAGAACAATCACAGTTTTAATTCCAGCGCTTCTTTATCCAACTTCCTTCCCAACAGACTTTTTGCCCTGGGTGCTTTGAACCTGAGAAGGGCAACTATTAAACGTTTATAAAACAACCCTGACATTTCTTTTCTGAAAAAAATCTGGCTCTCGGTTCTTACAAATTTGACATTCTGAATGAAAGTCATGGATGGTAACAGAAGATAGCTGGCATGGAAATTTGCTCATTTACAAAAAGGCAAATGCAATGGCATTTCTGATTTCCCAGAAGGCAAACTGATGAGATCCTTCTCAATCGCCTAATTACGTTTTTTCAACTCTTTCATTCTTTAAGATTATACCTCTCTGGGATCAAAGGACATTCCTAGAAATAAAACTGATTCGGAAGTTGGTGCTTTTCTGTCCCTTCTTAACTCTTTATATCAATGCCTAAGGATGCACAAACTGAGTGCCCAGAGTGGGCCTGCATTTGCCCTGGACAAACCTGGAGACTTGGATGTTACTTCTGGAAGGAGTTAATTTACCTCCAAATAAGTTAACTTTAACCCAACCAAGATTATAGTATTTCAGCATTTCATAACAACCTCACCTATTCAACACCAAGTAATGAGGGGGACAAAAATCAAAGCAATAACTGCTATGTATATAATCTGGCACAAGTGTAAATTGCTTGAGTTGTTTCATCAAACACAGATGTCAGAAAATGCTCGAAGGTCTTGCAATGAATTATAGGTTAGTTTATAAATGAATAGGAAAAAACTATATTTAAATGAGAAGCAATGCCTTCTTAGCAACAGTGAAAGATTGTCCTACTAACACAGCATGATGTTCCCTGGCAACCAAAGTGGCATAAGTATTGCCTGATAGAGAATTATTATTTTTTTGTTCCTAGGAAAGGAGTCACACTACTCAGTAGGCAATTTTGAATCAGAAAGTGGTGTGATCTGCCGAGGGATTAGACATGTGTGCCTACAGATTTCAAAATGTTGTTTCCAAGAGAGGAGCAGTTCTAGCAGATTGAGAAACAAAAGAGGAAAAACTACATTTTTCAGGTTAGGCCAGTGGTGAAATCCAATTTTTTTAAACTACCGGTTCTGTGGGCGTGGCTTGGTGGGTGTGGCTTAGTGGGTGTGGCAGGGGAAGGATACTGCAAAATCTCCATTCCCCTCCCCACCCCAGGGGAAGGATACTGCAAAATCCCCATTCCCTCCCCACTCCTGGGGGAAGGATATTGCAAAATCTTCATTCCCACCCCATTCTGGGGCCAACCAGAGGTGGTATTTGCCGGTTCACCAAACTACTCAAAATTTCCGCTACCAGTTCTCCAAACTGCTCAAAATTTCCACTGCCAGTTCTCCAGAACCTGTCAGAACCTGCTGGATGTCACCCCTGGGTTTGGTCACTTGTCTTTCTAGCAGCAACTCTCTCTGCTTTGACTGGCTGTTCCCTCTAGAGTGGTATTTCTCAATCTTGGTAGGTTTCAGATGTGTGGACTACAATTTCCAGAATTCTCCAGCCAGGCTGGAGTTAAGAATCCATACATCTGAAAGCTGCCAAGGTTGAGAAACATTGATTTAGGTATAATGGTTTCCATGTTCCATGCCGAAGTAAATCAAGAGACATTTGACAATGAGTAGAACAATTGTGGTATTCTATAGAAGTGTTCCTATTTGTTAGTTTTCCAGATTTTCCATTATCCGAGAGAGGTATTTTATTGTCCCATGACTTTTCTATCAATGAGCCACTCTGTGGTGCTGAGGATTCTGTAAAAGCTTTTAAGGAGCACAATTCGATATATCAGTAACAAGTGTAGCAGGGTAAGCACATAAACTTTGCGCAAATTTTTTTCATTTATCAGTTTTCTCTTTGAAGAACTCTAGGGAAGCCAGAAATATATATTTACTTCCTTGCTTCTTTATTATTTTTGCCATTCCAATATCTTCTCTGAGCAGATACATAATGTATTCAACAATATTATGGATCAACAAAGGAGAAATTTTAAAACAGCGATTCTGAGACTGAAATTCTAAACACTTCAGCAGAGAAGGATGTCAGGCATTTCTTTGCCTGACATCAAAGATAAGAGTCTGGCAGTTGAGTGAGCTTTTTTGTAGCACCTTTTACAAGCAGGCATGGGAAATGAGATGAGTATTTTTTTAAAATAGCTATCAACCTCTTTGGAGAACATTTTACAGAACCCGACAGGCAGATACGGGAAGAAGGATTAATTTAGATATGGCTGATCAGATCATCAGGGATTTGAGATAATGCAAAGCAGAAGAACTAACACCATGGAATTCAGTCAGAAAGTTAATATCGCTGGGTTTTGCTTTAAGTGATTTTCCCATGTCTTCAACTATACCTTCCTGAATAGTGCAAGGAAGCCAATAATCCAAATCCCTGCAATAATTTGTAGTCCGACATTATTAAAACTCACAAATTTCAACAAATATAAGTGTCCTGGATGTTGGATGTTGCAAGATCCAATCTGGGCCAGTCACCAGGATCAGAGGTTTTGTCTTCCAAGCTCTCAGAAATAAAATTCAAAACAATATTGGTAGATTAGAAAAATTGGGTGAAAGTAGCAGAATGAAATTTAATAGCATTCTTCATTCAGAAATGTACATTTATAGGATGGACAATATTGGACTTGAGGATATTTATTGTGAAATAGATTTTGGAATTAATACAGTAGTTGACTGCAAACTCAAAGTCGGCAATAGGATATTAGAAAAGAATAGCAATTGAAGGGAAGCATAGTTTCTGAATTATGGGAATTATTTTATTCTGCTTTGGTAAGACCTTCCCCTTCTCGCAACTTTCCCCAACATCTTGTAGACTGTACCCAGTTCTAGGCACTGAGTTTGTTTTGTTTTTTTTTAACAAAAGAATTGAGCAATCTTTATTTCTTATCAAGAGCCTCGAGGCAGAATACTGTTCAGGGTAGTTATCGCTTCTGGCTTTGCCCCCACAAAAGCTGTGGGACTCAAGAAAAGCTCCCAAAGGCCAAGACCAAAAGGTTGGGCTGAGCTGTGGAGGGGTGAATACAGGAAAGGCAGCACCATGGACCTGGCTACCCCAAGGCTGGCTTTCCTCTCCTCCCCCTCCCCTTATTTATTTATTTTATTTATTTATTTTTGCGATTTATATGCCGCCATTCTCCCAAAGGACTCAGGGTAGCTTACAACAACAATCAATAATACAAATCACAAAATCACAAAATAAATTAAAAAAACCCTTAAAAACCATATTTAAAATTATTAGTTTGTGCAACCCCTAGTAAATCAAGTTATTTGACTGATTTAAGGATTTTTGCAAGAGAAACAGACTATAGCAAACTCCGCTATGTGGTTGTGTTCTCTCTTAACACCATCACCCTCTCCTCAAACTAAAAGCTGAACCAAGGCAGCGTAAATAGGGATCTTCCAAGAACCCCGTTCCCTAGGGGTGATTTTTTGGAGAAAGGGATTTAATCACCTGATTTTCCTGTTCTTTCAGATTGGGGTGGGCGTGAGTGCACAACTATCAAAAATTCACGCAAAATTAAGAAACAGTAGTTTCAGCTCACCATCTATTCTATAGCATTGAATGGGTCTTTTTGGGATGAAGCAAAACAACCCCCTGAAACTTTAGATAAGACTTTCTTTAAAAGTGATTATTTTGGTCCGGAAGAGAAGTGCGAAACCTGGGTTTCGATTCCAAAATAGCTGCCTTAAAAGGCCTTTTTGGAAGTTGGAGGTCTAGGATCTTTCCAAAATAGTTGGAGAAGGGCAGGCAAGATGTGGAAAAAACACACCTTCTTGTCTTTGGACACAAATTGGTCCTGAGTGGGTGGAAGGGAGGGGAACATATATCAAGATTTGAGCATCCTTGGAGAAATGAAGGGTCATGAGATGATGGAGAGATAGGGGGAAAAAATAATTCTCAGCTGAGACGGGAAAAGCAGGAATGGGGAGATAGGACCGAAGAAACCCTTAGAGGGATTTTTGTTTTAATATTTTTTTTAAAAAAATGGCCGAAAGGAGGAAGTCTGGAGGAAAAATGGAGTTCTAATCCAAAAGGGTTGTTTCTTGGAGAAAAGGAACTCGGAAAGTTCTCTGGAAAAAAAAGGAAGATATTGGAGGAGGTGAAGGGGAAGGCTGGGACAGTGGGCTCAAAGGATCTGACAGGGCATCCCTTAACCCATCATGCTTGCCTGGGAAGCCCCTCGGTTTGTCCTCATCTGCAGCCCGATGACGTTCTTTCCCTCTCTGAGTTTGTCGTCCAAGAAAGCCCAGCGATTCTCTTGGGATTTCTTTGGGAACCAGTTGGAGTCTCCCGCAAAGAAGCCATCCTCTTTGGAGACAAACCGCCCCTGGCCCCTAGGATACAGGCTGTTGATCAGCAGGCAGAGTACCGTGCCATCTTTCAGCCATTTCTGGAAATTGTCTTTACCCGGCTCAGGCTCTCCAATGTCTGGCCCACACTGGGCCTTGATCCATTGGATGAGAATGTGTTCCAGGTCAGGATTGTACTGTCGGTCGATCTTTTGCTGAAGTAAGTAGAGCCTCGGTTTGCCATGATGCTAAGGTGGGTGGGTGATGGATTTCCAAAAAAATGTGATCTTCCTCTGCGGAGAGTGGCTGCAAGCGCCACTGGATTAAGCAAAGCTGTGCCTTACTCTCTAGGCACTGAGTTTAGCCCCTACACTATATGCATCCCATACAGTAAAGGAAAGCCATACGAGTCTCTGATTGCTAACTTGTTTTAGGTTTGCATACACACACACACGTCATAGCAAAATCTTGAACAGAATAATAAGATAGCACTGATGAAGTTACCTAGTTTGGTAATGAAACGTCTACAGGAAAACTACCAAGCTCAGAGAGCATCAAGAACCTCAGAATTCAACCCTGAGCTACAAATATTCACTTCTATTGGTACAGAAAAATAAGTAGGGAGAGGGAAAATTGCTTTTGGAGAAGCAATGGAACATTCTATAAAGTGGACATACATGTGTGAGTGGGAGGATGAAGAATTGCTTTGTTTAGTGTCCTTGTTTTTATTAAATGCAGCTTGTCTGGATGAGAAAATATCACATGACTAGTTAGTGCTTGATAATCACCATAATGTTGACATTTAGGAAATTGAATTAGTCACTGTACATTTGCAATGTACCCAGCGTTTAATTTCTCTTTTGTTATGAAGTATAACATCTTTACTACTTATTTAAGGAGAATTGCTCAGTTGTGCAATTGGAGTGCAATTATGTTTCTTGAAAACAGTTTTAATCCCTGGACCCCCTTCTATGAGAGACATAAAATCATTGAATTTTTTTTGGGGGGGGCATTTAGACCATTGAGTTCAATCCCTACACTGTATGCATCCTATATAGTGAAGGAATGCCAGCCATCTGAGTCATTGATTGCAATGTTTTCAATATTAGAAGGGTTGAGTTTTGTTTTGTTTTTAAATTTGATTTATATGCCGCTCTTCTCCGGAGACTCAGGGCGGCTTACAATGCGTTAAGCAATAGCCTTCATACTTTTTCTATATTTATACAAAGTCAGCTTATTGCCCCCACAATCTGGGTCCTCATTTCACCTACCTTAGAAAGGACGGAAGGCTGAGTCAACCTCGAGCCTGGTGAGATTAGAACTTGCAGTAATTGCAGGCAGCTGAATGTTAACCAGTGCCTTAGTCTACTGCGCCACAGGCCCGTTATATTTGCAGGGTTTGCAGGGAGGGAGAGAGCGCCAGTTTGGGCATTGTGTTCCCTGGGCAAAGGATAAAGAAGGGCAAAGAAATACAAAATTTGTGTACAGAGATTTTCCATATTATTTACAACCTTGTCCCATCCTCTATGTGTGTGTGCCTTCAAATTACAGGCAGTTGACAGTTGATTCCTGTCAACTGCCTAGAGAGGCTCCTTTAGTTTTCTTGACTTCAGATTTCAAAAGTGATTTGCTATTGCCTCCTTCCTAGGGCTGAGAGAGGGGACCGGCCCAAGGCCTCCCAGCAGACTCCGAGCTAGGGTTGGACTAGAAATCACAGTCGCTCTGTTTCTAGCCTGCTGCCTCAACCACTACACCAAACTGGCTTGCTAGTATTGTTACTCATTCTCTACAGAGGCTAGGCAGCCTTTTTCACCCTGTAGAGGGTAATGAAGATGGAGGATCCAGCATAATCATTTTCCTTTCCTTCCTTTAAAACTTACATGTTTTTTTTAAAAAATGCCTTGAATAGCTAGACTTTATTTAATATTCTCACTATTTTTTAATCATCATTTTTGGAACTCATTTATCAGTTAACAGCATCTAATTAGTTGCATTTATCATTAATTGACTGCTAATTACCAGTTTGCACAAAATTCTCACAGGAAAAATGTATTCCTCACAGCAATCCATAAATATAGTGGGAATATTATAACATCATTTATGTTAATATATTATTTCCTCCCTCCAGATAACTTCATCAAATTTGGAAGTGCTGAGAGAGACACATTAGACAAATTGAAAATTGGATTGGGTCACTGGTAGTAAGGAATGCTTAACTGGTCTGCATAATTTTTCTAAGCTACTCAACCATATATGTACCTAGAGTGTAAGGCAATATTGTATAACAGCAGCAAAAATATTATAGTAAAAAGTGTTTTATATCTTCTGACTTGGTTACTAAAAATATATTACAAAAAGATTGTCTCATCCTCTTTGTATATCTCATTTTTCTACCAGTGTCTTAGTAAAAATACTTTTTAACTATGCTGTTGCTTTCATGTGAGAAAATGTATAGTTTATTGTCTGCCCAAACCTAATTAGATTACATCAAACAAATAGAAGCAATAGTACAAGTCATTGGCTGAATTTCTATTATATATGCCATGAAAGAAAAGGAAATGTGTTGGAATAATAGTGGGTCTGAATTTTATTATATAGTTTCAACTTGAACTTATTGATTACTATGACAAAAGGTTACCATTTTCTATATAGATATCTATTAAAGAACCTTTCTGTTTTCTTGCTGTTATTCATGAGAAAGTACAATAAGCTGTCTGCAAAGGCCTCTAGGAACATACTATGACAGATGCAACATAATACCAAACATGTTCCGTGCATCATTTCTCATCATTGGATCCAGTGCCATAAGCAGAAAGAGAAAGC
This sequence comes from Ptyas mucosa, assembly GCA_012654045.1. NCBI lineage: Eukaryota > Metazoa > Chordata > Lepidosauria > Squamata > Colubridae > Ptyas > Ptyas mucosa. The sequence goes on along the minus strand of WNWU01000003.1, from coordinate 44,704,338 downwards.
AGAAATACACAGGATCTCTCTTGTTATTAATAAGCACATACTATCACCAGGGGTGGGTTCTAAATATTTTTACTACCGGTTCTGTGGGCGTGGCTTATTTTGTAGGCATGGCTTAATGCTCATGTGACAATTATTTAGGATTTAGCAGAGGTACTGGTCTACCAGGCTTTTAACTGCTTGCAGAGCTGTACCGATCTACTCATTTGTTTTTGGAGGCATCAGTCTACCCATTTATTTTTGCAGGCACCGGTCTTCTCATTTGTTTTGGAGGCACCGGTCTACCACCACACTGCCTTTTAACACTGATCAGCTGTAGGGTGGCCCTTTGAAGCCCTGTGGCAAGAGTTTAAACAGTTTTTTTCCTTCTAGCCGATCAGCTGGGACTCAGGAGGCAGCAATAGATTGGGGGTGGGGCCAAATAAAAGGTAAGAATAACGTGGGGGGGGGAGTGGCCGGGGGCAGGGGGAGCAGAACCGGTTCAGTGACATCATATCGTCACCACTACCTGCTTGGCAAAACCAGGAGGAACCGGGAGGAACCCACCACTGACTATCACATATACTACTCTTGCCTTTCCTTTTATGTAAAGATTTTTTGACTTGTGGAAATGCGCAGGTGGGATACAAGCAAGTCCCAGTTTCAAGGAGACCTTTGCCAAGGGTCATCCCCACACCCTTGTAGTAGTATTGATCCAAGTTGAGCAAGGATGCTCATGGATTCAAGGCCACCCCACTTCATGGATCCTATTATTTTTTATTTCAAAGGCAACACATTTTATAAAATCTACTCACTGGGATATAGCTCCCAAAGGCTAAGATTAATTCCTGGCTTTTTGAACAACTCAGATGTGCTCATTATTTGCCTGTCCCAAGGAAAGAGTAATTATGTAACAGTTTGAAAGGGATGCAGGGATGCTTTTAAAGTTGGCTGAAGGTGAAGCTAATGTTATTAAAACAGTTCCATTAAAGGATGGAAATGTTCTTTTATACAGATAAATATTTAGGGCTAATGTCTTGAATGCCATTAAGGAGAAAAATCTGCTGCTTTCTTCAGGAAGGAATTCTAGAACAGAGTTTTAGAATAATCCCCTTAGTCTCTCACATGATGCCATCAAATTATTGTGAAATTCTAGAGTTCTACAATAATTTGATGGCATCATGTGAGAGACTAAGGGGATAACAACAACAACAACAACAACAATAGTAATCTCTTTCATTCATTAAACATGAAACTCAGTCAACTGAACATTTAAAAATGTGTCACAAATACGATTGACTGGTGCCAATGGTTGATATGGGTTGCTGCCAGCGTCCTAGGTATCAATCAAGTATCTTCTTAAAATATATGATGTTCCGAGTAGCGCAGTTTTTTGCAGTTCTGCTGGTGTTATTGCAGGAAGCTGCAATTTCTTGATGTGTTTTGTAAAATTCTTGGACATGGTACCAAATGCCCCGATGACAATGGGCATCACTGTTACATGTTTCATCCATAGCCATGTAGTTTTGATGGACAGGTTGCAATATTTTGCAATTTTTTTTCCAGTTCTTTTTCTTAGACTCTGGCATCTCCTGATATTATTATTATTATTATTATTATTATTATTATTATTATTATTATTATTATTGAGTTGCTAAATTAGTCTACAGATCGAGTTGCTAAATTAGTCCACTGGTCATTATGCAGAAAATAGGACATATCTGTATCCAAAAAGTCATGGAAGCACAAAGTGGAAAAAGGTATCGAAAATGAGACAAGTGAAGATCTTGTAGGACTTTCAAATACAGATGGATCGTAATTTGGAACATAACATGCCAGATATCATGAGGGCCGAAGCATATAGTTTATTGATATCGCTGTACTAGGAGATGTCAGAGTCGAAGAAAAAGAACTGGAAAAAATCACAAAATATCATGACCTGGCCATCGAAACTACATGGCTATGGACGAAACAAGTAACAGTGATACCCATTGTCATTGGGGCACTTGGTACCATGTCCAAGAATTTTACAAAACACATCAAGAAATTGTAGTTTCCTGCAATAACACTAGCAGAACTGCAAAAAACTGTGCTACTCGGAACATCATATATATACTTGGTTGATACCTAGGATGCTGGCTGATACTTGATACCTAGGACATTGGCAGCAACCTGTATCAACCATTAGCACCAGTTACTTGTATTTGTGACACATTTTTAAATGTTCAGTTGACTGAGTTTCATGTTTAATGAATAAAAGAGATCATCATCATCATCATATCATCAAGTGCTTAGAAATAACAGGAACCAATCAGTAAAAACATCAGAAGATTTGTGCAAAGATCAATGGCATCATTGAAGACACAATTGCTGGTTAATGATAGACTGAGAAAGATAACTATCAAGAGAGGAATCTTTCAAGGAGAGTCACTGTTACCACTACTGTTGGTCATTGCAGTGATTTTATTGTTAATGATACTGAGCAAGTGAAGCCATTATTATCAAATATTAAAAATATCTGCTAGGCTACTGCATCTCTTTTACATGGATGATCTGAAGCTATATGGGAAAACACTTTCTGAAAAAGAATTGCTCTCAGTATTGTCTATATATATAGCCAACATATTGCAATGGACTGGACAAATCAGTGGTGGGTTGCTACCGGTTTGCTCCGGATCGGGTGAACTGGTAGTGATGGCAGAGGGAGGCTCCGCCCACCTGCCCAGACGCTTCTGTGCATGCGCAGAAGCATTGTACGCGACTGCGCGGGCACCCATGAGTGAACCAGTAGCGATGGGTTTTGAAACCCGCCCGGACAAATGTGTCACACTTACCATCAAACTCCAAACTCAGTGGACGAAATGCTATCAAGGTAATTAACACCCACATGGTCACTTAGGTGTTTAGATTGAATTTGACATTTTTGTCCACATATAAAATCGTTCCCGAGGACTTGGGATAGGCAGATGTTGTTGTTGTTTAATGTTAACAACAATGTTGTTTAATGTTGTTTAATGTTAAAGGTATTGTTGCACAATGTTAGCTGTTTCAAGTAAAGCTGCCATTTGTAATTGACCGATGGTGATTTTATCAATGCCGATGCTGCTACAGATTATTTGGATTTGCACCTAAGGTGCCTCTTACTTTTGGTACTATCTTTGCTTTTTGTTGTTGTTGTTGCAGTTCTTCTACTTCTATTTGCAGGTATTTATATTTTGTGATTTTCTCCAGTTCTTTGTTCTCTATTCTGCTTTCTCCAGGTATTGCAACAACCATTATTCAGACTTTTGCTTTTCTTTTTTATCGACAGTTGTTAAAACTGGGGTGTTGTGTAGCAGATGCTTGTCTGTTTGAATTCTAAAGTCCCAGAGCACTTTCACTTCTTCATTTTCTATTACTTTGTTTTATGGTCCTTCCAGTTCTTGCTTGCAGGAAAATGGTATTTCCTGCAGATCTTCCAGTGCACCATTGTTGCTACTTTTTCATCCTGTTGTTTGTAGTTAATTGCAATAATAATTAAATATGATTATGATTATCCTAGTGGTGGTAATGGTAGCAACCGTAATGGGAGAAATTACTCATCTTGAGCAGGCTTGCTGGGATGATAGCAGTAAAACCTCCAATGTTCTGAATTAGGATCACAGAGAAGTGAAAGAAATAGTCTTCTCCATCCCACTCTCTGTTTTTAAATGAGTGTGTGTGGGGGTGTGTGTGCGTGCGTGCGTGTGTGTCTATGAATAAATAAATAAATGTATAGTACATAAACCATAAGTATGTTTGGATGTATGAATTTGGTGAATGGGAGATGAATGTCTATGGGTAAGTTTCTATGGTCTCCAGCCTGGTACTCAAGCCTTTTCTAGATCTCTTTCTAGAGCCTGAGAACTACTGATACAACTTCCATGTCCCATAGAAACATATTTCTATGATTTCAGTTGCATGGAGTAGGGGTTGGATAGAAAAACAGAAAAGCTCAATAGTTGGGCATTTCTAAACAGCAAAGACTGACATATCCTGGACCACATTTTATATTATCAAGTTTCAGTAGGTCTGAAGTTCTGAATCCATATTTCTATTGGGAATAGCAAGGGTAAAGGGAAAAAAAAGACCTAATTTTCAGCTACAGTTTCAAGTGTTACAAGTGGAAGAAAATGTTATCAGCCTTGGCAAGCAAAGTGAACAGGTGTGACTAGGATGAAAATGAGTTTAAAATAGTTATGTGAGAAGCTATTTTATTTCTTTTCAACAATGCCTAAAATGCTTTGAAATGGAATAACCTAAAACCATGAAATGCCCTTTTGTGCAAGAAAAAGAAAAGGTTCTTACATGAAAATTCAATTTAAAAAGTGATGTGGAAAATAGGAAACTCCAGAAAGCAAAAAAATAAATAAAAAAATAAAAAAATACAGTAACTGAGTCATTCTATACAATAGGAAAAGGCAGATGTCACAGTCCTGTAGAGACTGAACACTTTTGGACAAAAGTGTTAGGCTTCATCTTATAACAGATAACAAGATAAAAGGCACTATATTTGGAAGTTCGTCTGTCTGAGAACCTGTTACCCAAATTGTTCATAAACACTGCCATGTTTTCCCGAAAACAAGACCCTGTCTTATATTTTTTTGAACCCCAAAATAAGCGCTTGGCCTTATTTTTGGGGAGGTCTTATTATTTTGGGTCCTCACACTTATGACCATCCTCACATTTATGCCCGTGCAGCATTCTTAAAACCATGTCACTCATTTCACAACTCCTTCTTCACCATGGTGACAAGATAGGGCAAAAACGTAAAATGTGAGGAGAGTTGTAAGTTTGAGGACTGGTCACAAGTGCGAGGACCAGTCAAAAATTACTTTTTCAGCCCTCTGAGTAGTCCATGTGCACAAAAGGACTACCCAGAGGGCTGAAAAAAGTGATTTCTGACAGGTCCTTGCACTTTTGACCAGTCTTTTTTTATTTTGAAATTTACCAGTAGCCGCTGCATTTTCCACCCCCGGCTTATACGCGAGTCAACAAGTTTTCCCAGTTTTGGGGGGTAAAATTGGGGGGTCGGCTTATATGCGGGTCGGCTTATACACGAGTATATACGGTATATACTTCTAAGGGCTGTAAACACTCAACTGCAATAAAATATATATCGCCAACCTTCTTAGATTATTTAGAAAATATCTAAAGCCCTGGCTCTGCCATCTTGCTTGGGGATCATAGAGCTGTTCACAACCATGGGACTGATTAGTGCCTCTCATCCTTTAGTTAACTTGCAATGTCACATTTTTAATTATTCTTGCCCTAATTTATATTTTTATATTTAGTTTTTATGTTTTTAACATGTTACATATTTTTAACATTTCATCTGTATACCTGCCTGGGTCCCTCTGTGAGGGAGATGGGCAATTTCTAAATGTGACTGATAAATAAATAAATAAAATGCCAGTAAATAAATGCCTGAATTCATCAGCAAATCTCTTAGCCAACTCACAAAAATATCTTTAGCATTGCCTCTCCAAATATCATAAGATTTCAAGCAAGATGCTAAAAGATCAATAGATTTGAACAATCCTGTGTAAGATGGTTGCCCTTTGAGAATTAATTATTTAAAAAGTAATTTAGTTAAGTATATCGATACATTTCTGGGAAACTCGAAATTTTCAGCCTACAGGCATGACAGTGCTGGCCTGATATATTCATAGCTTTGAAGGTTGCTTAGAAACTTTGATTAGTTGCCAAAACAGCTGTAAAATTGGTATCTATTTTCCTGGTTCAGAAAAACAATGGTTACTAGTTATCATTTCAACTCTTATTGCATGGCTATGGTAAAGAATGAAATAAAACACAAAATCCTCCTATTACTAATTTTACTGATCAACACTTATAACCTGGTTGCCTGATTAGACTAAATTCGTAATTTAAATTTTTTAGCTAGCCAGTTCTCTATACAAATTCCAGCATCACAGCTGAGAGCCTGAAACTATTCTGTTTCCGTTAGGAAGATCAATCAAATATGAATGTGTATTATGAATCATACTACATATATTGTTATGATGGACACCTTTTTTCTCTTACGTGAAATATTGGCCTACATACTTTTCTGTTGCTTTATAAATTGTTGCCTTAGCATTTCTAATTACATTGACAGCCTCTTGGTGAAGGAATAGCATAAGGCAGCAATTATTTCTGTAAGAAAAGATTGAAAAAGGTTCTATATTCAGTAGTGTCTATGTTTATGTGTGTAAGAGATGAAGTGGATTTTCCCACTTCTACGACTACTTCCCTCTCTCATCACCACATGGAAGATTTAAGCCCATTATGATATAATCCAAATGCATTTTCTCAATCAGCGCAATTGAAATTACTTATGTTATTACAACTAAAAGGAGACACAATCACGAAATACATGTAACGTATAGTTAAATTTTGCCAGAACGAAGAAATGAGAAAACCAACAAAGTGCCAAGGGATCAATCCATGCCCACTGAAGCATGCAACTGTGTGTACAGGAAGAGATTCAATGTATAATACAACTCCTCTTGTGTATTCAACATCATGTTTTTTTCCAATTGTCCTATACTTCTATTTCCTGTCCTGTATGCTTTACTTGTTAATGATGCATCCTCAGGTAGATCATTAAATATAATATTTGATATTTTCCAAGAATAAGAATTATTTCCCATCTTCTTTTCAGTAGCAACAAAACTGCATAATTCTTTAGCAACTGAGAAAAGCACCTAAAATAGAGGTTGGTGACTTTTTTTCTCCCATCATAGCAAAGCTATCAGTGGAGAGGGCCAGAGCCAAAACTGGTGGAAACCTTTTCTGTCTTCCAGCTCGTTCATCTACTTTTATTTTTTTTCCCCTACTCAAGGAAAGAGAAACAATTCCAGCGAAAGACAGATCCTCTTGCTACAGTACTCTGCACTGATTTCCTGTTCAACACTCCTGAATTAAGATGGTGAAAGGTACATCACCAATTATATTTGCCATATGGCAATATCACAAATAAAAAGTTTTTTAAAAGAAAAATATGCAAGATAATTCTGCATTTGCTCTTGAATATAATGTTTCCTGCCATGTTTATTCTGCCTATCCTTGCTTTTCTGCATATCTAATATATAAATACCACTTTATAATGCCACACTTGGAATACTGCATCAATTTTGGTCACCACGATGTAAAAAAGATGTTGAGACTCTAGAAAAAGTGCAGAGAAGAGCAACAAAGATGATTAGGGGACTGGAGGCTAAAACATATAAAGAATGATTGCTGGAATTGGGTATGTCTAGTTTAATGAAAAGAAGAACTGGAGTGACATGCTAGCAGTGTTCCAATATCTCAGGGTTTGCCACAAAAAGAGGGAGTCAAGCTACTCTCCAAAGCACCTGAAGGCAGGACAAGAAACAATGGATGGAAACTAGTCAATGAGAGAAGCAACCTAGAACTAAGAAGAAATTTCCTGAAAATTAGAACAATTAATCAGCGGAAAAACTTGTCTCCAGAAGTTGTAAATATTCCAATACTGGAAGTTTTTAAGATGAGATTGGAGGTGTAGGGTTTCCTGCCTGAGCAGTGGGTTGGAAGATCTCCAAGGTCCCTTCCAAGTTCCAACTCTGTTATTCTAAATCTTTATATACGGTTTTCCCATATAAACACCTCCCCCAAATGTACACATTTTTGTGCAAATCTGAGTTTGCAAATATTTTCACAGTACCAATATTTTTGATAGGATAATGGTTTTGAAATGAGCAGCCTCAGCTTTTTTGTTGTTTACAGGGAATGTTTTGTCTTCCTTTCCCAAAAAAGCTTGGGCATACATATCAGAAATAATTGTTTTGAATTCCTAGCAACTCTGGGGAAATAGTTAATCTTTAGGGACCAGTTATAGAAGCTGTTAAGCATAAGCACAAGGATAACATGCCATCCATATGATAAAAAAATTCTTATATTGTTGTTCACAGCTATAGAAAATGAAGAATATTACCCTACAGATGTTAAGAAGTAATTGGTGTAATATACTGGAACTTCTAAACTGAGTTGGGGGATTGCATGTGTGGGATGTTTATAGCACTATTAAGTCGTGGGAAAAAAGCCCACTAAATAAAGAGCCAAAAGATTTGGAGATAATGCAAACAAATATGGTCTACTGGCATGCATAAATCTAAGAGAACATAGGATCTCATGTTAAAGAAATGCTGAAGAGCCCAAATTATGTGCTCTTACAAGGAAATGCAATAAGTTACAATGGTAATGTAAACTATTATGTGACACTTAGGCCAAGAATGCTACATCAGATAAGTTGAGGGGGTGACCTTACTACGGGGGTTGCCCTGGTGCCTTCAAATTCGGCATGTCCATTGATGGCGCTTCCTCTATTCTTCCTTTCTGATACTAACACTAGCTAACATAAACACTTGTACTTTATTACTTTCATTAAGTGACCCTTTCACACTTATAAAAAAGACAACTGTCTGCTTTATGTTAGCAGTCCCTTTTCTCTTCAGGGCTATCCATCCTCATACTTTCAATTCTTCCTTCAATTTTCCTGTTTACAACAGCCATTTTCTCAGGAAGGTAACCAAGCAAAATTTGCCAAATTTCTTTATAACCTCCACCAGTCCCAGTCTAAATGTTCAAATTATACCATGCAAAAATAGCGCTGTGTATCTTGCAAGATGGGGAATCTGCACATACATCAAGCGCGCATATTGAATATAGGATTAAATGGACTGCATGCGCTTACAAAAATGCCAAATGTTTTTTCCCCAGAAATACAGCTATGCATTTCCGAAATGAGATGAGCGTGTGGAGGGAGAAAGAATTTATTGGAAAGAGACCATATCATAAACAAGGAGGCTTCTTTTGATATCACTGTGTGATAAATGATTAAAGACCAAGCAACAGTTTAACTGAAAAAAAGGTCATCCTTTTAGAGGGTGGGGGGGACAGACAATTGGAGATATAATGAGCAAGTGTACAGACTAGGTCAGACAACTCAGAGAGTTTGCCACAACAGATGCCATTTTGTTTGCCTACAAATGGATATCTATACCATCCCAGGTCTAATTCATTATTTACATTCCATGCAGCCAATTAGCAAGCCTGAGGATATTCTCTAACCAGCAGTGGATAGAGAGAAATAGTATGTCCCTTTATATTCCATTCACACTCTTCTTTTTTAGTTCTTGAGAGGTCAGAAGGAAACTAGGCATTTTACTCCCAAGACACAAAAAAGCCAACCCCCTCTTCCACCTACAGTATATTAAAAGGATGCTGAATCATTCTGCTGGCAGACAAAATGAGAGGCTGAAAAGACTCAATTGTCATATTAAAATGGCTGTCAAACCCATGTGAAGAATGCATTGAGTACTCTATGGATAGCTCTTTTGCTAGACATCCCTCTTAATTTAAGCAGGTCCCAAACACATCACCATAGAAATATAAACATTAGGAAAGGAGGAGACAATGGAATAATAACAATAAATCAAAAGGCAGATTGTGACAGGCTGTTAAATAAAAAAGAAAAGTTTATCAATGTTGATGGGAACATAGGGTTCTTCCTTCCCCGCCCCTATAAACTGGGGTTCTCAGGATTTTGGGGAGAGGGGATGGAATAATTTCAGTTTAAGACAAAGATGGCTTAATAACCCTGACTTGTTTTTAAAAAAATCATCGTTTGCAAGTTCTTATGAATTCTCTGGAGCTACCACAAACCAAAAAGTAAAGCACCTGGGAGTCAGCTGGAATTTTAAAACCACAGTTTCATTATGCTTTAAAAAAAAAACCTTAGTGACAGAACACGTAATGCTGAAATATATAAATCACCAAGAAGTCAAAACAAATAATTTCCTTTGATTCATTTCCTTGACAGCTATCCCTGATGGACTGTCACTCCCACTCTCCCTTTTAAAGGTTTTCAGAATTGGAGTCCCATATTGTGAACAGCTTTCAGGCACCCGAACAAAGTGAAATATCAACCCTCAAGTCTGTTTTGAACACCAGGCCTCAAGTCACTGATGTGGAGAGCTTTGGCAATTCTACAAAACCCATGCAGAATGGGTGCAGTCTAAACAGGTCAGGCTCTTTGGTTTCTGTTTCTGAACCACTGAATTTGGAAGTAAATTATATCAGCCTTGCTCAAAATATCACCAATAGCTCAAACGTGATTAAGAGGCCTCGTTTTCTTTCATCTGAAGTAGCATGGAAAGCCATCGCAGTATAACTGCTGTTTACCAATGATCTACACTTGGAAAAGCACAGTTGCTACATGGTAATTGTATTCTTAGACTACAGAGAAAGTTGTGGGTTTTGTTTTTATTTTTTTGCAACAGATGAACAGCAGGATATTGAGACGTTGATTCAGGGTTCAATGATTCAGTGCTCAGTGTTCGTGATAAATGATACAGAATTTAGTCATCATTAGGAATCCTAGCATGTCTGGCTATGTTCACATAATGCACTGAACTGCAGACAAACTGATTGCATATACTGTATTTTCCGGCGTATAAGGCGACTGGGCGTATAAGACGACCCCCTACTTTTCAGGGGAAGCTGTGCCGATCTCATCAAGGCTGCATGCCACTGAGCTTCCCCCACCGTCCCAGGCATCCAGGTATATTATCGACACTCCGACCTCCCCAGACAGCTGGGGCTCGCCATCATTGGGGGTCAGCTGGGGAAGTCGGAGCGTCGGTAATATCCAGCTGGATGCCTGGGACGGTGGGGGAAGCTCAGCGGCATGCAGCCTTGATGAGATCAGCACAGCTTCCTGAATCTGAGTTGCCGGCGCTGACCGATGACGCTACGGGAGTGCCGACAACATTGAGGGGAAGCTGTGCCGATCTCGTCAAGGCTGCATGAACCCCAGTGATGGCAAGCCCCAGCTGTCTGGGGAAGTCGGAGCGTCAATAATATACCTGAATGCCTGGGACGGTGGGGGAAGCTCAGCAGCATGCAGCCTTGATGAGATCGGCACAGCTTCCCCTCAATGTTGTCGGGGCTCCCGTAGCGTCATCAGTCAGCGCCGGCAACTCAGCTTCAGGTTAGGAATCTCTAGCAATGACTACAGCTTATACCCGGCGTATAAGACGACCCCAGACTTTTGAGAAGATTTTCCTGTCTTCAAAAGTCGTCTTATACGCCGGAAAATACGGTATGTATGTTGTACGAATCCAACTGACTCCTGCAGTCTCAGGACCCTTGTGGTTTTGGATTATTCTCCAAATTACAATATCCAAGTTCACAAGGAGGAGGGAGGAAATGGTTCTAGGTTGAGAGTCAAAAGGCCTGGATCCTCTCATTCTGCACATAACATGTGGCCATTACCACCAAAACCCACTCTGATAGCCTCCATTTATTTATTGAATGCTTTTCTAAAAGGAGTTTAACTGTCACCACATCCTGAGAAATATGGGAGCAGTGGGCTCATTTCCGAGTTTTGAGTCTATACAGAGAACATTCTCCCAAAAATGGCTATATGCAGGATTTGCTCCTTCATAAAATGCATCTACTTTTTTTCTATATCATGCATTGTACCAGTAGTGCCAATCTCTCTCTTGCTTTGCTTCCTCTCTCCCGTTAAGATCTTAAACATGTGATTTTACCTCCATCAAGGAAGGTTTCAATGGTCTAACTATGTTGCATGACAATCTCTGCAACACAGCCAACATGAAAGCACCTTTCTTAAGGTGTGATAGACAGAACTGGATATCCTATTTACAAGTACTGTCACACCAAAATGTAGATAATAAATTAAGACTTAGGAAGGTCTCAACTTCCAATGAGAGAAAGGACAAGAATATTTCTTGATATCACTTTGGAAAAAAAAATATAGAGTTCACAAGGTCCAAAAAAGCTTAAGACAAGAATTATTTTTCACACAGAAGGTAAGTGATCTGTATGCTCTTAGGTGTTGACAGGTTTCACCTAAAACAAAATGTGACATTAATTTGGAAGTTCTTTTGTCCTCAGGAAACAAAAAATCAACAAATGTCAAAACATTATGACAAGCTCAATAAATTCCCTCTCAGGAGAGAACTACGTGTATCTTTTCCTTCTATGTTACTTAACTGAAGGAATATAATGTTCATATTACTTGATGTCACTAATTTTCTAAAAACCAAACACTCCTGATTGTTAGACATTGGCATTGCAGTATGACTGAATAGTCAAAGCTGTTTTAGAACCCCCTTCATTATAATTACTAGCTAGCTATCAGCCTACCATATTGCCTAGAATTGTCTAGCTGTAGACAATACATTTGAAGGACCCCAAATAGGGAAATCTATCCCTACTCCTATATTAAATTCCTTGTTTACTTGAGTACATAGTATATACATTAAGTCATATGGATTTTAGTGTTATTGAAATTCATGAAACCTTTGCCCCTATGTAAAAATGCTCATTTCCCCACTGAATGAGTTACTATATCTTTTATTAGATTGAATCAAAATCTAACATTACCTTCATTGAATTTTCTACTTTTAACTATTCTCACTTTTATCCTTTCCATCCTCAATTTCTTTTTGAGGCCCGTTTACTACAAAAACTGGTTATAAGGCATTCCTGAATAAGTGATTTGTTAGACATGGTGAAATAGTTTTTGCTATTGAAAATCTATAAATTCCATATGAAGAAGAAAAGGAAACATAATGAATAAGGCGGGGAAAAGTACCCGGAGATCTGCTTTTTGATCCTTTTAAGAAAAAGGTAGCTTGTTAAAAGCAATAAAAACTGAATAGAATAATTCCATTATTTAATAATTTAATTAATTAATAATTAATTAAAATAAATGTAATATGTACTTGAGTTTTGTTTTTATAAGACATTATACAATAGTCTTATATTTAGTGTAGATTAGACATCATTTCAAAATTAGTTTATTTTTTAAATTTAAGATTAGTGGAAACTACCAAGACCAACCGTTAACAATTCAATTCATTGCATATCAACTTGCATATCTTACTGAATTCTGTGAGATTTAAGATCACCTTGCTGTTTTGATTTATCATACTGTAATATTTACCCTTACTCCAATGTATATTTCCTAGCACTTGGATACAAAAAAAAAAAAATTGGAATGTACCTATCTGAATCATGGGATCATAGAACTTAAAGTCATCTTAAAGTCATCTATCCAGCCCCCGGCTCACTATGGTCCACTATGATATCTCTGAGAGAAAACCGTTCAGAGTCTACTTGAAGACCTCATAGGAGAAAGGAGAACTCACAGCATCATATGGCAGTATGTTCCACTGGCTGAGATATTGTACAATAAGTCTCAAAGATGGTTTTTCAAAATGCAACTGGACTGTTTTTTCCTTGAGGAAGAAGAAAACTTTTCACTTCTCATCCAAGAAGCTTCATCAGTTCACTTGTGAGAAGGTCTAGGATGAGAAGTGAAATGTTTTCTTCTTCTTCCTCAAGGAAAAAATAGTCCAGCTGCCTTTTGAAAAAGCACCTTTGAGACAACTATGACCTAGATGACTAACAATATCCACAGACACTTGTACAATAAGGAAGTTCCTTCTGATGACTAGGTAGAACCTGCTTCATCTTTGCAACCATTTGTTCAAATCCCACCTCCTGCACCAATACAGCTATTCCATCTTGTATATCAGGTGTTTACATATTGTAACTTAATCACAGTTATCATAAATACATACATCATATCTATTATATTAATATTTCATTTTTTGACCCAAGTGAAGGTCCAAGACAACTTACAAATCAGTATAAAAGCCAATAATGTAAAGAAACCCATCATCATCTTCAAATACTTTTGCAGAAGCATTAATCAAAAAAATCAAAACCTCAGCAGGATAAATATTCTCAACACTCTAAACTGAGACTATCATAAATTCAAGAATCCCAAAAGTCTGTTTTAATGCTCTGGCTTAGTTTACATAGCAAACTTTGCTTGCTTGTCATGGCTGTTTATAAGATTTGGTTTATAGTTTAGTATGTGTATGAATCAGTCAACTCTGATTTAGTCAACAAAATATAATTTAAGAAGTCTACGGATTAGCCTAATGCCATGATGGCGAACCTATGGCATGGGTGCCACAGGTGGCACACGGAGCCATATCAGTGGGCACACGAGTGTTGCCGTAGCTCAGCTCTAGCGCACATGTGTGCACTGGCCAGTTGATTTCTGGGCCTCTGGAGGGCCTCCGGGGGGGGGAGGCCGTTTTCACCCTCCCCAGGTTTCTAGAAAGCCTCTTGAGCCTGGGGAGGGTGAAAAACAGGCCTACTGGGCCCACTGTGCCATCACATGCTAAAAGCGGGGGGGGGATGGGAGTGGGGGGCATTGAATTATGGGTGTGAGCATGCACGTGGGTGACCTCCCTGCGCTCCCTCCGCTTTTGGCACACGGCAGCAAAAAGGTTAGCCATCACTGGCCTAATGTATGAGTATCTATTAAAATACTGAAAATAAAGCCTACTTAAAAAAAAAACCAGAATTTCATTCAACTGAAGAAGCGTCTTGGATGAGAAATGAAAGGACTTCAAAGAAAACCAGAAAGTCCAGTTGAAAAAACACCTTTGGAACCACCATGACCTGAATGACTGAGAATCTCCATAGACAGAATTTCATCCAATTTTCCATAATGTTACAAGTAGTCACCCAATAATTCTGGTAACAGAAAAACAGAGGAAGTCATAGGCAAATAATGTATTTATATAAGGCCAAATTGTTTATTATTAGCATTTTCCTATTAGCTGTTGCTTACATATCAATCAACATTCCCTCAAAAGCCTGATGAGGAAGAACCATGTTGATTAGAAAAAGGAATGACACATGAAGATTTATAAAATGATGCATGTTACAAAGAAGGAAGTTTTTCTTCCCTCTTTTGAAATGTACCATCTGGTGATCATCCAACAAAATTGAATGGTGGGAAAATAAGAAAAGAAAAGTCCACAAGTCGTAAAGTTGCCAAGGTTGGAGACCCCTGATATATATCACTTGCAATCTATCATTTTCCATGTTTCTCTTAACATTTGATTAGACTAGATTAAAATTAATAACCAAATTTGTAGAACCTCCTTGAAGTTGCCCAATAACACATTTAATTATAAGAAAATGAGACTTGAACAAGAAGAAATCTGAGATATTTACACTTGTTTTTCATATAAACTGCTGCGTAATAGGAGCTGGAATAGAACCTGTTCATATGGATTAAGAATTGAAAGCAAATCTCTTTCAGTTCTTCAAACACACCAAATCTTTTAAAAACTTGAATGTTAGTAATTACTTCCAAAGCATCTGAACCTTCATGAAATAGATAACTTTTGAGATTTGGAGGATCAGTTGAGGAAGACACCAATGCATTTATTCACTGAAAAAGGAAATCATCTTCAAATTTAGCTTGACTCCTGATAACTTCATGGACACTTTTACAGTATATAGGTTTTTGGTCAAACATTTTACAGATGGCTTGCTGTTGGTTTCACCCACAGTATTTTACAGACTTCCCACCTAGTTTACTTCTGTACTATTTCTTGGAGGATTCCCATCCAAGGACTAGCCAAAGTCAATCCTTCTTAAATTCAGAATCCAAACAAAACTATCCAGGATTACCAATTGCAGAGATGAGTCAATATTTTCTTTAGGATGCTGTCTTAGACATACCTACCTGACACTATTTGGGATTTTTTTAAATACAGCAAAGCATACTTCCCAGTAAATATGCCTAGTTTCTATTGCAATTGACTTACATGTACTGTTAAGAGAATCCTATAATTTATTTCAAAATGCAATTTAATGAGTTTGATCATATCCGAAGAGATGCCTCTATGCAAATATTTGGGAAAAGTGGTCAGCACTTGAGTGTCACTTAGGTGAGATGGGCAGTGTACAAATTTGATAAATGAAATAATAATTGAATGAATAAAAACAAATTGAAATTCAGCTCCATGATAATCTAGGAACTAGATTTATAGATATCCTCTAGCAAAGGATGGGAAGCAGTTTGAATCTGTAAGGGATTGACCCTTAAAGACCCTTGAGATCTTCCAAATATGATCCATTGCTTTTAATGGGTAGAAGGTGGCTCCTATACAATGGAACATGAATAGGAGGATTAAGCATGTAGAACACCATGTTTGCATCATTCCCTAGAAGTTTCATTAGCTGTCCTTATATTAGAATCAGATATACTAATAAATTCAAATAATTGATTGAATAGTGGCCAAGTTCATACAGTTTAATCCCCATTCTCTTTCTCATAACTCCTATATTGGTGTCCCAGTACTTCAGCTGTGTGTTTTTTCCTGCCATTTCTGTTAGATGGTGGATGATTAAGGTTACAATCCCAGGAAACCTAATAATCCTATTATGAGAGATGAAATTGATCAGACCAATAGTAATATCATATTGCAGGCACCTATTGAATATGGCATTTCTCTTTCTTTCTTTATTTTTGGCATTTCTTTCTTTCTTTCTTTCTTTCTTTCTTTCTTTCTTTCTTTCTTTCTTTCTTTCTCTTTCCTTCCTTCCTTCCTTCTTTCCTTTCTTTTTTCTCTCTCTCTCTCTCTTTCTTCCTGACTAAGATGACTCTCCTCCAACTTTGACAAAAATAGCAAATCTCTCTCTCAACTAAGAACGGAGGGGAAGTTGTTTCCGTTGCATGTCACTGCCAAACTTTCTGAAACTTAGACAGCCATTCAGTTGTGTTTAGATGAATGTTCTTTTCCTGTGATCTTGTTTTAATTCATTTTTAAAATGTTTTCAACATTGTTTAAATGGTTGGTTGTACGCCTCCCAGAGTCACGTTCAGTAAAATGGGTGGTTATATACAGCTAAATGTGTTTAATAAACAGACAGAATTCCTAGATGCGGCTTCAGTTCCATATGGAAGGCAAGCTGAGCTTCTGCTGATCAGACAAAAGCACTGCTTGGTGCTTCACACAACACCACAGCAAGAGGGAAGTGTGACCTGCCAAAATAGAAAGTACCCAACTATCCATCAACTGCTCAGAAAAGGAATCAATTTGTTTCCCATGCAGGTTTGGTCATGCTCACATAGGAAACCAAGCATTCACAATATAGTTCCTCAATCCATGGTACATAGTTCTCACGGTAAACATCCTGACTGTTAAAGGAACATATTACAAAAAAAGTGTATATTTATGAAAGAACCATGCAAAATACTTCCTATATTAAGGAAGTATTTCAAGAAAATCGATGGGTTCCCCCCCCATTTAAACTATAGTGCAAAGGGGAAGAGTAACCTCTCTTTCCCTGTGTTTACTAGTTCAATGCACAGACATTAGCTGAATTGCAATGATGTATTTTTGGTTTCTATTTTAACCCCCAGAAGGCTAGGGCCTTTCAAAAATATACAAATCAGCAATTTTTTGAAATATCATTAGCATTTAATGCATAATCATTTCTACCTAATGGATCTGCAATTAACTTCTTCAGCAATTAACTTCTTATTGCAGAAAATTAATTTTCAGTATGGTCAAAAAGTAACTCCATCCTTCCTTCCTTCCTTCCTTCCTTCCTTCCTTCCTTCCTTCCTTCCTTCCTTCCTTCTTTCCTTCCTTCCTTCCTTCCTTCTTTCCCTCCCCTCCCCTTTCCTTTCCTTCTCATGTTTTCTTTTTTTTTCTCATTGACACAGAACCGGAGAAACGGTAGTTACTATTTCATTATTTTTTTTTTGGTAGCCCACCCAAAAGTATCATAAATAATATTTTGGTTTTTCCCCTCATTATTTGAGCAAAATGATTGCCTGTTTTTTTTAAAAAAACTGAGTTTAAAGAATTTCCCTTTCATAAGAGTTGTAAAAAAGACTAAAGGAATGCACTTTTTATATAACTACACCCAAAAGCCTTTAGGACTGCAGCAGGTGAAGTGTAAAAGAAAAGATAATGCCATCCATTGCTGTTAATATGATGTGACAACTGTCAAGCTGCATTGCCTACAATGAAGTCACTATGAAGTGATATAAATCAACATCATTTGCCACTAACTATGGAAACTTTTTCTGCCATTCTCTTTTCAGGAAAACAACATTCATGCTTCAATATATTTGGGAGGGAAATCCACTGCTGTGATTTCACCGACAGCAGCTGCATTTATTTATTTATGGTTTAAACTCAGGATTTCTCAAATGTTGTAGGAAAACCTTTTGGGGGGACCATGAGTGTCTCCTGCAAGATCTCCAAGCATATACCCTGTTTCTCGGAAAATAAGAGATCCCCTGATAATAAGCCCAATCGGGGCTTTTGAGCGCATGCGCTAAAATAAGCCTTCCCCCGAAAATAAGCCCTCTCCGAAAATATTTAAACGCAGAGCTGGAAATCAGGTAAGACAGAAAGAGGAGCCCCATCTTGCTCTATGCGCCCCAAAATAATAAGACCTCTCCGAAAATAAGGCCAAGCGCTTATTTCAGGGTTCAAAAATATAAGACAGGGTCTTATTTTCGGGGATACACGGTAGCTTTAACCTATTTTGCAACACATATAGATGATTCCACATCCAATTTTCACTCCCTCATTGGATCTGCTGCAAGACACTCAGCATTCCCAACGACTGCCCTACCATTGTGCATGAGATTATTACAGCTGTTGCAAACAGCTTTTTCTTTACTGAGACCTTTGTAGCATTGGCTAAAACATTTTGCTGTCTGCCTTGGACAGGCAAATGATTTAACCAAAGTTTGTCCTACAACTTCTGGTTGCTGTCCTTTCTTTTCATTACCTGCTGCCAAAGGGGCTAGACCAGGGGTGTCAAACTCAGGGGTCTTTAGATATGGCCTGTGGGGCTGCCCTGAAAACAGTGAAGGACCGGCCCGCAGTGCCTCTGCCAGCAAAAACGGAGCTGGGGGGCTGTGTGCAGCCTCTCCTAGCTCTGTTTTGGCCACAACAGCCTCTTACAGCCCTCTGCCAGCAAAAATGGAGCTCAGGTGGGCCACACATGCTCCCCCCAAGCTTCATTTTTGGCCATGACGGCCTCCTGCAGCCGTCTGCCAGTGAAAATGGAGCTCTGGGGGGGGTGTTCACGTGGCCTCCCCGAGCTCCGTTTTTGCTGGCAGAGGACTGCAGGAGGCTGTCGTGACATGAGTGACTTTGAGCTGGCCATACCCACCCTGGCCACACCCACCTGGTCCACTGAGGTCAAACACCCCTGGGCTAGACACCCCTGGGTTAGATTATAGTACCATAGTTGGGTAGGGGGGGAAACTAGACCATCTCTGTCTATTACTTTAAAAAAAAGTACATTAACTCTGTGGCTATCTCATGGTCATCCAGACTTCTGCATTTGGGTTGTGGTAGCCAGAATAACAGTTTACCCTTGGTTGAAAACTAATAGTAAGCAAGCAAGAACAATAAACCATGCCTTGATTTGTGATTAACTAAGCAAGGGGAAAACGTGCTTCGTTAATCACAAACCCTCCACTCTCAATCCTTGAAATTGAATGGAGTTTAAATATACCAATAGCAAGGCTTCCTTTGATAGGTTTATGTAGTTTTCCTGCCAGATTGTGGAAATAGTTTGTCCCTGCTTCCTTTGGCAATATTTTGGGACATTCCTGGTGTTCCCTGGAGTTCTCCTATCCAAGTGCTAATCTGTTTAGCTTCTGAGCCCAGACAAGGAAACCAAGCTCAACCAACCAGTGAAGGTACCGCTGGCTTACCAAAGGAGGGGGGGGGGAATTAAGTTGAAATTTGCACCTTCTGATTTATATACACTGTGCTATACCATAGAGGTTTCTGAGGTTAATAGGATTTGATGAGTGATGCAGTGCCATAGCAACTCCTCTTGGTTTCCCCTGCCATTTATTAGAAAAATACATCAAAGAATGCAGTTTCTCTTAAATTCACCATATTCTTTACTAAGTATTAGTTAGCAAGGAGTGTTTACTGCTGGAAAGTGCAATGAAATCATCACTGTTCCTCCTTTTTCCTGTCTATCACCACTTTAGACTAATAAAGCATTGCAACAAATATTTTTTTCTATACTGGTTCAAAGTTTTAATGTTCCTCTAATACAAAGAGTGTGCATTTCTCTATTTTTCAGAAGAAACCCATCTTGTTCCTACAAAAATATCTTTCTATGGTAAGCTAAAGTAGGTTCTAATCTCCAGTATCAACCACTTAGCACTGTGTTTCTCAAATATGGTAACTTTAGGATATATGGACTATTGCTTAAAGTATGTCTATTTTGTTCACGTATGCATCAAAACATAACTAGATAAAAGTTTCTTGCTGTGTCTGACATGTACATAGGAGTGAAAGGGCGCATTTATCTTCCATGTGTGAAACACCCTTTAGTGTTATTCAATACAATGAATCTCTATTCCACATTAAATATATTGTATATTAACAGAAACAAATGGACTATAGTTTTTGGATCCTTCCCCATTATTTCAATGTAGAAAACAGATGTTTGAGTTTAAGTGACCTAATAAAAGGTACAACATTCTGTCTGCGAATGCCTTATAAAGTTTTATCAGAAGCTAAAACCTAAATTTCTGTGCAGATTTATTGATGTTGATATGGGGTGGAAGGCAAAGAGCACATCAAAGGGAAACTGTAAGAAGAGAATGTATTTCAAGTATAGTGCCAGTTACAATGAATATTTCCCTGGAGCAAATCTGGCAAAGAAATGTGCTCGAAGAATACGAAGCCAGACATAAGGAGAAATGGAAATTCATAACAAAAAAATAAAAACTTCCAACTGAAGATCTGTGATGCAATCTTTTAACAAGATCTTTTGTTCACCTCCTTCTGGGAGTGCCAGAGAAGCAAAGCAAAATGCAACAGTATGTTTCCAGTATTGCTTCCTATTTTCATTTACAGAAAGCTGCCTCCCAATTCCTAGTCTCAGTTCTTGAAAGGATCAAAGAGGGGAAGAGAATACTTCATGCTTCATATGTCACACATCAGCGTTGCCAAGGATTCAGAATGATGAAACTCAAGATTCATGGATTATTTTGTTGCCAAGAATTAAGACAATGTGAGCATAGGAAACTGCTCTTCACTGCACTAAAGCTTGGGGTTAATGAGTGATTGTGTCTATCTGTCTATTTAGGGTATTTCCAAATGGGGTGTGTATGGAGATCTGTTAGGAAAACTCGATACCCACCTTCCACAGATAAAATGCCATCACAGTTTGCAAAAGCTAGAAAGTGTGAACCATTCTGATGCTTCAGTCAAACAAGGAATGGTCTTACCTTACAGTGAATGCCATTGTCTAAACCAGGGGTGTCAAACTCGATTTCATTGAGGGCAGCATCAGGGTTGTGTTTCACCTCAGTGGGCCGGGTGGGCGTGGCCAGGGTAGGCGTGGCCAATTTAACATCACTCAGGTTGCAATGTCCTCCTGCAGCCCTCTGCCAGTGAAAATGGAGCTCAGGAGCTCCGTTTTCGCTGGCAGAGGGTTGCAGGAGGCTGTCCTGGCTGAAAACGGAGCCTGGGAGGGCTGCATGCAGCACTGCCGAGCTCTGTTTTCACTGGCAGAAGCACCGCGGGCTGGTCCTTCTCTGTTTCTAGGGCAGCCCCTGTTGGATGCTTATCCTACAGTTGGGTAGATAATATAGAGAAGACTATGTTCTGTAACTTTAACTGCTACGAGATGATACTAATTGGCTGTGCTAAGCAGACATAAAAGAAGGCAGGAAGTTCATTCACTTCTGCTCCTGCTATTAGAAGGTTGAACTGCTGAAAGGAACTGTGTCGGTGTTACTGAAGAGAACTGGAATTGTAAGCAAACTATGTTTTTGTGTTGAACCATGATTATTTGAAGAAGTGTTATCTTTGTTTTGAGAAGCCAAGTTTGTTTTTTATACTACAAGTAAAGACTGTTTATTTTTCTTTAAACGTTCAGTCTGTGAGTATCTGTGTGTTTTTGCTAAGCAACGTATCTATTCTGCTGTCCAGTCCGTTGCACCACTTTGCAGAGGGCAGTTTTACCCACAACAGCCCCTGGGCCAGATCTAAGCCTTGGGTTTGACATTCCTGGTCTAAACAGTTTCCTTCCTTTGTTCTTGAAGATCTGGCCTGGCCTTTATCTGGAGAAGAATCCCAAATTAAATAA
This sequence comes from Ptyas mucosa, assembly GCA_012654045.1. NCBI lineage: Eukaryota > Metazoa > Chordata > Lepidosauria > Squamata > Colubridae > Ptyas > Ptyas mucosa. Next base: position 44,682,324 of record WNWU01000003.1, on the reverse strand, counting down.
AACATGCCAAGCTCCCTCACCTCTACATAAGATACTTACCATCTTTTTCATCCTTGAGTCATCTACTGCAGCCATTGGCATCCCTAAAATTGTTCTATGTGGCCACAAACTACTCCTTCATTAAAGTTTCAAGCAAGAACTACAGAGACATACCAATATATATTCCCTTTTATATTACAAGCCTTGGTTCTGACACATCCTTCCTTTGGATTTATCTGTTGACTGCCACACTACTAGAAAGTGGCAATTCGAATAGGTTTGTGCCTTGATGGATTTATTTCATGTGTTTTGGCAATGTTATTCTATTTTTCAAAACCAGGATTTCAGTACAAAAATAATATTGTAACCAAATGCAGAATACTACTTCTAGAGTTATGCCAACGTTTCTCAGAATCTTCTGAAACGTTCTGTTCTTTTTCTTGCCCTAGAAATAGAAAACCATTTTGCTTAATTATTTTCAAACAGTTTCCATCATTTAGTTGAGGCAGCCATCATTTCACAACTCTTTTCTTTGCCGCTTGCTGAATTCCTTGGGACAGACAGTGTCAAATTACAGCTAATCTGTCATGTAAAACTGTTACAGAATTTATTCTTCTGGATATGTATGATAAAATAAGGTAAGAACTTGGGTTGGAGGCTATGCTATGTGGGTTAAAGCAGCAAAGGATTTATATTTCTCCACTATTATTGATTCTGCTGTCCACCAGGTTTTTTTGGGGGGGGGGGGCAGCGAATCATCAAATTTTTCCTTCTTCTAAGTGCCATCCTGGAATATAGTTGCTGCAGTGGTGGGTTCCTCCCGGTTCTGCCCGGTTCCGCCGAGCCGGTAGCGGTGACAATATGACGTCACTGAACTGGTTCTGGGCCCCCTGCTCCCCTCTCGTTATTCTTACCTTTTATTTGGCCCCACCTCCAATCTATTGCTGCCTCCTGAGTCCCAGATGATGGGCTATAAGAAAAAAAAACTGTTTAAACTCTTGCTGCGGGGCTTCAAAGGGCCGCCCTACAGCTGATCAGTGGTAAAAGGCAATTTGGTGGTAGACCGGTGCCTCCAAAAACAAATGAGTAGACCAGTGCCTGCAAAAATAAACGGGTAGACCGGTACAGCTCTGCAAGGAGTTAAAAGCCTGGTAGACCAGTACTTCTGCTAAATCCTAAAGAATTGTCATATGACCATCAAGCCACACCCACAAAATAAGCCATGCCCACAGAACCGGTAGTAAAAAATTTTAGAACCCACCCCTGAGTTGCTGGTATGAAACTGGGAAGAAGGTCTCCAGACCAAAGGCCAAGTTCTCCTCATGTTCATGTGTGGTAGCTCTCTGTTTCACCATCTGAGATCCTCTGCAGCAGGGACTTCCAGGTTAACTTACGACCATAATCACTGGTGTATTATCAACTATTATTTTAAATGAAATAATTCAACCACATCTCTATTTTACAACAGCTTCAGGTGTCTTAAGTATGCAATACAGGTAGTCCTTGACTTACAACAGTTCACTTAGTGACCATTCAAAGTTACAACGGCACTGAAAAAAAGTGACTTATGACCATCGCAGCATCCCCATGGTCATGTGATTTACATTCGGATGTTTGGTAACTGGTTCATATTTATGACAGGGGCAATATTGATTCTTGTTCATGGTTTCAATTACCTTATTTGATTATTTCCTATTCTGGTATCTCTTGATCTCCTTTTGTGACTTTCTGACAAGCAAAGTCAATGGGGAATCCAGGTTCACTTAACAACCGTGATACTTATTTAACAACTGCAGTGATTCACTTAACAACTGTGGCAAGAAAAATCGTAAAATGGGGCACAACTCATTTAGCAAATTTCTCACTTAGCAACATAGATTTTGGGCTCAATTGTGGTCATAAGTTGAGGACTACCCGTACACTTCTATTGTTCGTATCTCCTGAACCAATATGGGGTTTTATAACTTCACTACTGCTGCCAAACCATTTTGACATGATGTAAGACAGAATGGCAAAACAAATTGTATAATTTTCAAAATAAACAAAATGGGAAAATTATATTCATAATCAGCCTGCTGTTTCTTTATAGGCTGCATCAGTATTGCTTAAACAGTCCTGTAACACAATATATGGAAATTGGGGAAAAGAAAAAGATGAATTGGACAGGGGAAAGAATTTAAATTAATTTGTGTGCATTTTGTTAATTATTAAGCTAGAGGCAAAACATTAGCTTGCTTGGATTCTTTTTTTTTCTTTTACCATTGGCCTCCCTACAGGATAAACTCCTAAAAAAAAAGAGGCATTAAAATCTAATGATACAGTTTGAGTACCACTTTTGATAGAGGTCTGGTGTCACCATTTTAAATCCGAGCTATGTTCAATAAAGCTGTCAAAATATATCCAAGGAAATAGGCTTGAGAACACAAGCTTAGGGGGGAGGAATTGCTGAAGAGAGATACCAGAATAGGAAATAACCAAATAAGGTAATTGAAACCATGAACAAGAATCAATTTATTAAGAATCAATTGTGCTTTGTACTTTCAGGGCCCAGAAAACCAAATTCCTTTAAACAGAGAAAGTCAACAATGACCATTCAGATGCTGCTGAACTACAATTCTTAGGACCACCAACCACTGTCCATGCAAATGGACCAGATGAGAGCTGATAGTGTCTCTTTCTTGCTTGCGAAGTGAAAGTCAGAATTTGAGGCTTTTGTGGGGTCAAAGACAGTTAGAATGCATGAACCGTTTACAATGAAAGTCTTCCAACATGATAAAAAGCAACAGTAGAACCTGTAGCATCTACTTTATATCCAGTGGTGGGATTCAAATAATTTAATAACCGGTTCTCTGACCTAATGATTTCTTCCAACAACCAGTTCACCAAACTGCTCAGAAAGTTAACAACCGGTTCTCCCAAAGTGGTGTGAACTGGCTGAATCCCACCACTGCTTATATCCACATCTCATCCATAAAACAGTTGTAGTTCATTAAAATGGTTCTACTGTTGTCAACCTCACACTTTCAGAAACTTCTTTTAGGTGCTTCATCTGAAACGTTTCCCTTTGTTGCTTCCTGCTAAGCAGGTGTATCTTAATTCTACATTAGCTATAGAGTATGACTCACAGCATTATTCAGATAATAATGCTCAGTTTTCACCAAGTTTTTATTCTAAATTCATTCCCTGCAATGAACCCAAAATGGATAAAGCCTGGGAGAATGAGGCCACATGTTCTGCCAGAGAATAATTTAGTATCTTGTTAAGGCAAGAGTGACTGGCTGTTGCTGCTCTAAAGAGCAGGAAATCAGGTGCCAAGGTGGTTCAGATAATAATAATAACAGATTAACAGAGTTGGAAGGGACCTTATAGGTTATCTAGTCCAACCCCCTGTCTAAGCAGGAGACCCTACATCATTTCTGACAAATGGCAGTGCAATCTTTTCTTGAACGTCTCAAGTGATGAAGCTCCCACAACTTCTGAAGGCAAGCTGTTCCATTGGTTGATTATTCTCACTGTCAGAAAGTTCCTCCTTATTTCCAGGGTGAATCTCTCCTTGATCAGTTTCCATCCATTATTCCTTCTCTGGCCCTCAACTGCTTTGGAAAATAGTTTGACCACCTCTTCTCTGTGTCAGCCCCTCAAATACTGGAACACTGCTATCATGTCTTCCCTGGTCCTTCTCTTTACTAGATTAGCCATGCCCTGTTCCTGTAACCATTCTTCATGTTTTAGTCTCCAGTCTCCTAATCATCCTGGTTGCTCTCCTCTGCACTTTTCGTAGAGTCTCAACATCTTTTTTATAGTGTGGTAACCAAAACTGGATGCAGTACTCTAGGTGTGGTCTTACTAAGGCTTTATAGAGTGGTATTAGTACCTCACTTGATCGTGATTGTATCCCTATGCTAATGCAATTTAGGATTGTATTGGCTTTTTTGGCTGCCGCTGCACACTGCTAGCTCATATTTAGTTGGTTGTCCACTAAGACTCCAAGATCCCTCTCACAATCACTGCTATTAAGCCTGGTTTCACCCAGTTTATATGTGTACTTTTGGTTTTTCTTACTTAAGTGTAGGACTTTACTTTTCTCTACATTGAATTTCATTTTGTTAGATAGGACCTGGTGTTCAAGTCTGTCAAGATCCATCTGGATCTTGAGCCTATTTTCTAGGGTGTTAGCTATTCCTGCCAGCTTAGTATCATCTGCAGATTTGGTAAGTTCTCCTTCTATTCTCTCATCTAAGTCATTTATGAAGAATGACTTAAAAAAAGAATAATACTGGTTTATTGCATGCTACCACTCTCTACAAGAATCTGAACTACTAACGGTCAAAGCAAGTTGGCAGTAAATAAGAGCCAATGGAATTCAAGGTAGGCTTGAGTTAGATCTCTTGTGGACGCAAAGGGACTCAAGACTGATTACATGCTTGACCCCTCCCTTGGCCATCTCTTACATCAGTTATTTTTACATGGATACAAGATGTCCCAAGAAAATGTATTACTTTCCTGCAGTGCAAATCCCATTATGGGAAAAGGACCAGTTTTTGTTAAGTCTTCTCCATCTGAGCTTCATTGGCTGTACAGATAAAGCATTAGAGGGCATTCGAGGACTGGGGTTTTGCAAGCTTGGGTTGCTGGTGGCATTTCCTTCCCATTCAGTGATTTTTCAGTCTAAGCAAGTGTTGCTTGTCTAACTAAGCATTTCTGATCTTTTGCAATGGTTAATTAAATCTATCACAGTACACTGAAAATGCTCAATTATTCTCATCATAATATAATGCATCACAATTAAGAATATTTTATTGCATGACTCCACTGTGATCTGGGCTCCTGAATAGACTGTGAAAAATTACATCAAAAATATTAACAGTAATTATTTTAAGTGCTTAACTAAATATACATTATGCTAGGAATTGGAATTCATTTTTTAAAAAAATAAAGCTCACATTCACTATGGTAGGGTGGCAAAACTTTCTTCAAGCTGAAGGTCACACTTGGCATCTGAATAACATGCTAGGAGCTGCATCTATGAAGGAAGCAGGACCAAGCAAAAAATAGATAGCAACAAGGCAACCATTAATTGAACTGTTCTCTATGATATATATTTATTTTTTCCTTCTATTTCCATAAATATTACAATTTGGTGGAAACAATTTTTAGTTTTATTTTTTTTAATTGCTTCGAGACATTTTTTTTTATTAAAAAGTACTAAATTCAAATCAGTGATATCATATATGAATTTAATTCTTAAATTATCTGTCTTCTTTGGATAAATATGCAACCAAGTTTCAAAATGTGAATTCTGAATCAACTCATAATATTGAATGTTTTGGTACAATCAAGATAAGCTAAGCACTTTTCTATTGATTTTCTTTCTTTTCCTTCTATTCATTGAATATGCCATGGCTACCAATTACTAATATAAAGGAGCAGATTTCTACTTCCATTTAGAAATATGAGCAATACAGTCTACAATTTCATATGTGAAGGAACATAATCACAACCTATAGAATAAATGTGCTGACTGAAACAGAGCTATCAGCAGACCACATTGAATAGTTATTATTTCCCCTTTTTTGCCAAATTTCTATTTTATTCAAAAAGGTTAAATACTAAAGAAAAAAAATTCAAAGACAAAACAATGCTAAATGAGAACATTAAATGATGTGACTTGAAAAGTCAATAAACAAAAACACATTATTTATCCATCCTTGTGAAAAATATACTGCAGCAATAATAGTTTTATTTATTATCTTTAGAGTTTTTTGTTTTTGTTTTTTAGAAAAAGACCTTGTCTTTTTTTCTTGGTCTTTCCCAAATGCTGACATCATAGTCAAAGGACTGACTCCTAACCAAAGATAGAATTCTAAACAGATCTATCTAAGTTCTATTGATTCCAATGGTGTTACTTCTGAATAAACATGTATAGGACTGCATTGTAAGCATACTCATGCTTACAATATTCAAAAAAATTAAGCACCCTTGAAACTGTGTTAAATTACAGCCTGGGAATGTAAACTCTGAGCAGCCTACACTTGATTCTACAAGGCAATACAAAGCCACAAACAAAGTAGACATACTATAAATCTGCTTTCAGGTTTTTCTTTTATATTTCCAGAGACAAGTCTTGCCCATTTTGAAGTATCAGCTGGGAATGCATGTGTGGGTAGAAACATCCTTAGAGCAAACAAGCACAGTATTACTGCTAAATTAAAGAAACATCTGATCCTAAATAAATGGAAAAAATGGAACCTTCCAAGTACTTTACTATTTCTTTCCCACAGAGAAACTATGACAACTGAAAGTAGTCAGTCTCACTGTGGTAATAAAATTGTGTTTTTCTCCATATGAGCTATAATTATTCTTTTAATTATAACACATACATTCCCATATGAATGAAACACAACTTTCCTGGTTATTTCCATAAAATAATACACGAGTGCAAATATTGTAATAATAGTTAGCAACAAAGCTACCTAATTTAACTTTCAGTTTCTTCTACAGAAATAGTTTTCTACCCCCAACAGACCTTTTCTCATTAAGTTATTGCTTCTGGAATGGAAGCTTTCTGAATACTCAGTGGTTTTCTGGCAGGCAGGGACACAGACTCATTTTCTACACTGCAAAGGAAATGTCCCAAAGGTGCTTTTTAAAAAAAGCAACTGGACTTTGTTTCTCCTTGAAGACGTTTTGCTTCTCATCCAAGAAGCTTCTTCAGTTCTGAAGAACGAACTGAATGAATTGAAGAAGCTTCTTGGATGAGAAGTGAAACACCTTCAAGGAAAAACAAAGTCCAGTTGCCTTTTGAAAAAGCACCTTTGGGACAATCATGATCTGATGACTGAGAATCCCCTTAGACCCGTGATGGCGAACATATGGCACGGGTGCCATGGGGAGCCATATTGGTGGGCACGCGAGTGTTGCCCTAGCTGAGCTCCAGCGCGCATCGGCCAACTGATTTTCAGGCCTTCCAGTCCCACCAGAAGTCGGGAAACTGGCTGTTACTGGCCTCCGGAAGGCCTCCAGGGAGATAGGGAAGGCTGTTTTTGCCCTCCCCAGGCTCCTAGAAAGCCTCTGGAGCCTGGGGAGGGGGAAAAACGGGCCTACCGGGCCCACCGTGCAATTGTGTGCCAAAAGCAGGGGGAAGTGTGGGGGGGGGGGTCACATGCGCATGGGGGGGGGGGCGGGGCGCATTGAATTATGGATGTGGGTACCCTCACCCGCGACCCCCCACGCTCTCCCCGCTTTTGGCATGCGACGGCAAAAAGGTTAGCCATCACTGCCTTAGACATTTGCTAAGAGAACAGCTGCAAAAAACAACAACGGGGGTGGGGGGTGGGGGGGACATTTAAAAGAGCAATCTCCAGCATCCTTCTGCATCTGAGCTTCATTGGCTCTACAGATAAAGCTTTGAAGGGCATTGAAGGGCTGGGGTTTTGCATGCTTGGGTTGCAAAAAGCTATGCAGAAGTGACAAAAAGCTATGCAGACATGTTTTGAACTGTAAGTAGCCCTATTCTCCCAAATTTAAAAACATTGGAGGCTGTGCAGGTTTGGATAAGGAGGAACTGTCTCTGAGTCAGTCACTCATCTCAGACTCCAAAGGCAGCTGCCTCTCTGGTGGCTGAGAAATTTTGGACGGCCCTGGCTCTATCTCTGTGTCTGACGTTGAGCATCCATCAGAGCCTTCCCCAGGCTCCAGAACTGGCCCACGTTTTTTCCCAACCTCCTCATCATCCAAGTCTGCCGTCAGTTCTGCTGGCAACTGGCGGACCACAACAATATCACCTATTGGAACCCAAGAAGTGTTTCTGCTCTGCAACAGAACTTGCCCTCGGGAATGAGATCCCCCCTTAATTATAGATGCCCCTCACTTTTCTGTTCTTTAGAAGAGCCATAAAGACCAGGTTGAATGAGACACCTTGCTTTGCGCTTGCCATCTTTTATCTTTACGTTGTATTGATTTTATTGTAATGTCTACAGAGATTTTCAGTCAGCCAGGCCATCCAGTTGCCTCTTGAAAAAGCACCTTTGGGATTTTATTGGAATGTTTTATCTTTGAATGGAAGTTGTATGCATTAAGGAACTTGAGAGGGCATTTCAGAATTGCTGAGAGTCAAGCAAATTGAAAGTTTAATCAACGACATCATCCTTCCTACTCGCTCCACTGTATGCATAAATTTGCCCTATACATTGCGGAAAAGCAAAAACCCTCTCTCCCTCCCTTTCCCCCACTCCCCCCATCCATCCATCCATCCATCCATCCATCCATCCATCCATGCAACCACCCACCTATCTAGCTAGCTAGCTAGCTACACACACAGCAGTGGTAGGCTGCCCCCAGTTCGCACCGGTTCTATAGAACCGGTAGTAAAACCGGTGGGAGGCTCCGCCCACCAACCCGACATCACCAAAATGCTTTTGCGCACGTGCAGAAGACCGCACAGCCCCACTGCGAACCGGTAGTAAAGATAAGTAGAACCCACCACTGACACACACACATACACATACATACACAAACACACACACACAATCTTCAGTGTTCATTTTTGTTTTGTTCCCATTCTATATGCCTGGATACAATTTGAAAAGACAAAAACAGATTCCAAGAATGGATTGGTCTAGTCTGAAAAGCAAAGCAAAAGCAAAAGAAATCTGCTTCTACCTTCTATGTCCAAAATTGCTAGTCAAATCTTAGAAAAGAACTTGGTGTACCACATCTTAGCAACTTTATAGTTCACATCATTTCCTAAATTTCTTAAGTTTAAAATGTATTCAGGCAACAATATGACTGGGAAGGAAATATATTTATCACTATTTTTTAAAAAAGCTAAACATGGAACCAGCTGGGAAGTTCCCTGCCTCCCTACTGACAAGGATTATACTTCCAAAAGTTTACAGAATTTGGCAACTAATCTGGGAAATCTGTGTCTGCCCAGATCTTGCTTTGTCCCACATCTCTGGCCATTTTATTTGGGGATTCTGGAACTGCAGCTGAGCAATATCTGAAATACTACAGATTATCTGTCTTTGTTCTGTTTGGCTAGTCTGTGAAAGAGTTACACTACATATAAAGTAGCAGGCATCCTCAATAAATGACTTGATTGTGTTTGGCATGAAGGTATAAACTCTCAAAATCATAGGATAAACATACAAAGGTTTATTTGTTCCACACTTCTCTAATTTCAAATATTTTGAACTCAAGCTGTCAATATATTCCTGTGTGTTTATTTAATACATAATCTACATACATAATCTTTGAAGAGTTTCTAGATGGTCCAAAATGCAATACCAAATATGTTAATTTATTTGTTCTCTTCTGCTCATGGTTACTGCATGTTACTGCAGATACTGAAGAAGTTTCTTGGATGAGAAGCGAAATGTCTTCAAGCAAAACAAAGAACGTCCAGCTGCCTTTCGAAAAAGCACCTTTGGGACAACCATGACTTGGATGACTGAGAATCTCCATAGACATAGTTACTGAAGATAGTTGAACTGATTCTCAATTGTTTTCCCAGACATGATTCAAGTCCTATAATGCCTTAAATGGCTGGGTTCTGCAATGCCTTAGGGAGTATCTCTTCTGTGTCATCCTGCCCATTCTCTGTCATGGAAGAATGATTCAGAAAATGTCTCAGTAGCAACATCAATGCCAGCCCACATGAAAAATGCAGGCTTTTGTACGTCACAAATTATCTTTTATCAATTTGTTTTCAACAACTGAGTTCATTATCTTGGTTTTACACTGTTGGGTTTTACAAAACTTAATATTATTAATGTTATGTATTCCCTGGCTGGTATGTTAACTAATAATAATAGTAATAATAGTAATAATAATAGTAATAATAGTAATAATAGTAATGTAAACATAAATAAAATATCCAAATAGACCTACAGACGTATAGCCTTAGATGAGTTTATAATTAATGAATAATCTTCAATTATAATAGTTGAAGAGTGAATCAGTGGTAGGTTGCCCCCGTTTCGCACCGGTTCTATAGAATCGGTAGTAAAACCAGTGGGAGGCTCCACCCACCGACTCCGAGGTCATCAAAACGCTTCTGCGCGTGCGAAGAGCATGTGCGTGCATGAGCGAAGCGAGCGTGCACGCGCGGCCCTGCTGCAAATCGGTAGTAAAGGTAAGTAGAATCCACCCCTGGGGGGAATGTATATGTCTTTAGACAATAGAGCAAATGTTTTGCTATGTTTGATTCTTGAAACTGGAGTTTACTCTAATTCTAGTTAGCTAGTGGTAGTTATTCTAACTGAAGTTAGCTAAAAACCCAGGATGTTGTGTTGTGTTGTGTTGTGTTGTGTTGTGTTCATTGGAATGTATGTGTCAGTTTCGGAAACCATATTAGCACCGGAAGCTTCCACGCTGCCACCTTCTTGTGTGTGGGAAAGTAGGAGGAGGGATTTAGTAGAGGGAATGTAGTTAGTCTTCTTTTCGGTCAAGGTCATGACAGTCCTGCATCTGGAGAAGGAGTGGTTGGGGTGATGTCTCAAGATGGGACGGATGGTGATTGCACCATGTGATGGACTGATGGGTGCAGGGAACGGATTTGGGAGTTTTGATTTATTGAGGGAAAACCCAGAATTCTCAGATTCGGCTTTTCCCAGATGTGCCAGTGGAACTTTGAGAAAATGCCTTTCTCGGAGTTTTTAATTGGATTTGGGTTTTTCTGGAACGCTGACAGTATGTCTGTATGTATTGGAGATTGGCAATCTAGTGCTTAAAAGCATCATTAGCAGCCCCTCCAGTTGTACAATAGGAAGCACTTTGAAGCAAAAATGTGAAGCAAAAATGATGTACCTCTAATGCAAGCCTGGGAATAAATACAGAGTCTGAAAAATGTAAGACGAATTCCCCACTTATTAAGATAAGGTCTATTTTAGTGTTTTTCAAACTTGATGACTTTAAGATAGATTCTGGAAGTTGAAGTTTACCCACCTTAAAGTTGCCAAGTTTGAAAATGCAGTTCAATTTTTTTAAAATTTTTTTATTTATATGCCGCCCTTCTCCGGAGACTCAGGGCGGCTTACAATGCGTTAAGCAATAGCCTTCATACTTTTGTATATTTTATACAAAGTCAGCTTATTGCCCCCACAATCTGGGTCCTCATTTCACCTACCTTAGAAAGGATGGAAGGCTGAGTCAACCTCGAGCCTGGTGAGATTCGAACTTACAGTAATTGCAGACAGCTGGATGTTAAATGCTGGCTTAGTAGGAGGCATTAGCCTGCTACACCACTCAGGCTCCTTGAATTTGAACTCTTTGAAATATTTCTTCCCATGTTTCTGCGACCTGGGCTGAGATACATTTATGAAATAAATTATCCATGGATGCACTTTCTGCCCCTTGAGTACTGATGTCTACTGTCCCTTCCATTCTTTTTGCAGTCTCTCATAATCTCTCACTTGCAAGCTTTCTTCCAAAATATTAAAATAATCCTCTGGAATCTTGTGAGAATTTAGTAATCTCATGCCCCATTTCTTAAATGGGAATGTCACACATGTTGCCCTTTTTTAATTATAAAAATATTTGAAAAGCATCTGTGAGCATTTATATCCTAAAAGGACTTTAGAAATCATACATATAGTCATTCATGTTGACTTTCACAATGGAAAATATTTTGATATTGATATTTTGATAAGTTTTCCTGCTTTAAAGTTGAAACATGACATAAATAACCACACAAAGTGGTTTGTCTTCGTATATAAAGCTGTGAATTATAGTCAGATAAAATTTAAAGCATATCAGTTTTACTGATGAAATTATATCAAGTTATGAGAATGGCAAATTGCACAGCAAATTGGTTTGTATCACTGGGCTGGCAGTTTATAACTTCAACTAGTGGTGAAGACATGCTAGCAGCAGATTTTTCTCTCTTAGGGTGCAAAGAAAAAATATCTGCTGTGAACTCCATGTAGGCATCAGGAAGGGCAGCCGGCCAATAAGCGCAAAGTTCCATCCAGTTGCCTCAATTCTACCCTGAATCAAGGGACTACTGGTCAAAATAATATTTCAGGAAAAGTTCAAAGGCCATTGCTGATCTAGTAGAAATAGGGCTCCAGATGTGACTCAGGGCTTCCTAGCTGAGTCCAGCAATCCCAAGGAAAGAAGACCTAGGAACTCGTGACTAAACCGTGGCTTGGTTTTTAGAAAAGCCCAAAGCTACCATGTATACATTCTTGCCATTTTTAACATTTACAACAACAGCCTTTCAACCAGTGGTGAAATCCAATTTTTTTTTTACTACCGGTTCTGTGGGCGTGGCTTGGTGGACATGGTGTAGCTTGCTGGGTGTGGCTTGGTGGGCATGGCAGAGGAAGGATACTGCAAAATCTCCATTTCCACCCCACTTCCAGGGGAAGGATACTGCAAAATCTCCCTTCCCACCCCACTCTGGAACCAGCCAGAGGTGGTATTTACTGGTTCTCCGAACTACTCAAAATCTCCACTATGGGTTCTCCAGAACCTGCTGGATTTCAACCCTGCTTTCAACAACCTAAATCATATATATGGCAACAGAAAAAGGGTAAAGAAATGGGATAAGGTTTTTCTGCTGAGTTCATTACATGGAGCGGTGCCTTTTGGCTACATACGTTTTAAATGGGAATGATGTCATCTCAGAAGTGGCTGAAATACTGCTAAAATGTTTCATAAAAAAAAACCCAAACAAACAAGGGAGTAAAAATATACACGGAACTTACATTTCAAGGAGATTTTAAAACACAGTCCTGAACTTGAAAACCACGCTCTAAATAGTTTCAGTGTTTTGATCTCTTCCTGCCTGAAGCAGGAATGCTAGCAAATAGTCTGAGTAAAATCTGTCCCGCTTTACGAGAAGCAGCAGTCTAGACAGTCTGGATTTCTGTGAGAACAAGACACAAATCTTCTTGTACTGCTACACATTCCACCACTTTTATGATATGTGTACTTTTTCTCAATACAACTTGGACTCTGTTTATGAAATCAAGCTTTAAAAGATCCAGGTTATTAAGTGCCCTTACCGTAAATAAATCTAGATCCTGAAATTGTTGTTGGAGGAGATAACTCTAATGATGGATTTTTGGTAATACGATATATAAAATATTGGACCTTTCCAGTCGTGGGTTTCAAAAATTTTTACTACCAGTTCTGTAGGTGGGGCTTGGTGGGCATGGCATGGCTTGGTGGGTGTGGCAGGGGAAAGATACTGCAAAATCCCCATTTCCTCCTGATCAGCTGGACTCAGGAGGCAGAGAATAGATGGGGGCCAGTCAGAATTTATACTACCGGTTCTCCGAACTACTCAAAATTTCCGCTACGGGTTCTCCAGAACTGGCCAGAACCTGCTGAAATCCACCTTTCCCTATTTTCTAACCATGGATTTTCTTTTCCCAGGCTACTGTCCTGCTCTGTCTTCAGATGATGGGGGAAAGAAGACTAATGACTAGAAATCTAATCCTTGCATCCAAAGACAGTTTGTAAAACACATTGAGAAACAGGGTGGTAAAAAAAACAAGAGAGAAGTTCGATTTACACTAGGCCATATCATGGTCTGTTTGGTTTTGGTTTAATGTAATGTGAAGTCATTTGCTGTGGTTTCTAAACTATGATTTATGGCTTTACCCCTTCAAGGGTCCCCTCAAGATTCAAATGACGCTTTCCACCCGACTGAGATTTCGGGGGTGGGGGAATCTTGAAAATGTAACTTTTTACTCAAGCCTTTGGTGAAGACAATTGATACCCCTTTTCTTCTTTTCTCTTATTCCCAGTTTTGTTTTCTCTGCCATCTTGGTTTCTTTGTTTTGTTTTTCTTGTATGGTGCTTTTAAAATGTTTTTAACAATTTATAACCCACCCTGAGTTGCTGGGAGTCGGGCAGCATATGCATTTAATAAAATATGGCCACCAAGTCAGGCAGATGGTTTGGCATTTTTATCCACTTATCAAGTCCTTCCCAAGGATCTGGGAGAGGTAGTTGATTTATAGGGTTAAAGATATTGTTGCAGGATATAAGCTGTTCCAACTAAAGCTATCTTTATTAACATTCAATTAACTGTGGTATTTATAAATGTTATACAATTCTTTTAATAAGGAAAAATTATAAAGGAAGGGAAAAGTATAAGGATAGGGGGGGGAAAGAAAAGTGGAAATAATAAAAACATCATGCAACATATAGGAAATCATTACCGCAAGAATAATTTTCATCATTTGCATTGCATTAAACCAGTGCCAGTTCCAGAAACAAAAAGAAAACACATATTGGGAGTCTAAGATTTTAATTCTGCAGTTGCATCGATCTTTTCAAATTGAAATCTTTCTGCTGCTCCCAATCCCTGCTGATGTTGGTTTATTCAATGAGCCATGTTTATGCAAAGCATAGCTTAGTATGTGAAGGCATTGAACAGAGTCACTCTTTTTGTATCAGACTTTGCTCCTCACCAGTGATGATTATGGTTAATTAGTATCCTATGGTTGAGGGAGTGAAAGAGACAATGCCACTTTCTTATGAAGCTAATTCCACCAGCTTTAATTTCTCCTGAAACTGGTCATCTCACTCTTTTAGTTTGCCCGAAGGAAAGGTTAAAATCCTTTCTGGAATCTATTGTTATTTTCCTTTCCTTATAATGTTGACTTGTTGTAACCTACAACTCATAGATTCTCGGAATGGATCTCCTCCAAGAACTAGCCAGGCCCAGATGTGCTTAGCTTCCAAGATTAGATAAGAACAGGCACATGATGCCACTGCTATGTTGTAGAACATAATGTGAAGAACCAGATGGCTCTTGAGAGAATACTTACTGTTTAGTATCATGCAGTATCATGTGGCTTTATTAGTTATTAAAGACATTTAATAACAATATATTTTTGTACTATATTTCTATATTTTTGTACTGTGTATTCTTAGATTCAAAACCGGAAGACAAAGATGGCTTCTCTTATTGATCTGACAACTACATTAGGAGCATTTCAGGATGAAAGACAGATTATAATTGCCCTAAATCCGATTTCCAGGACCACATGCAGCCCTCAAAATATGTATTTGGCACCTCAGTACCTACATTAGAATTTTTAATGCAACAGAAGGAGAAAATTATTAAATGCAGTATATTATTAGCTCCATTTAATTAAATTAAGTCAATCTGAATTTGTTTCTGGTCCATCCAACTTGTTGGCATGGCATGGCTTATTTTCTGGAGTGACACACCATTGAAAAGCCAAATGCTTTTCTCATTCTGGAAGGAGTTTTACAACCCTGATGATCTATATCTCAGAGCTGAATCAGCCCACGCATAACAGATATTCAACTTGTGCAGTCTTTACTGTACTAAATGATTACAAATACAAAACAGTTCTCTTTCAGAGCCATGAAACCTAACTAAAAATTCATGAATAAAATAATTGCCAATCTAAATCTTTGAAGATAAATCCAAAGCAACTGGCATATCAATTAATACCTCTGAAACTCTGTTGACTAAGTTAATGGTCTTCTTCAAGTCCAGCTCTTCGAATGACTTCACAGACAAATCTTGGCAATAAAACAGAAGGGCTTTTCTACTATCTGCTTCTAGGATATTTATTGACTTGTAACCTACAAGTCCTAAATTCTCAGGATGGGTCTCCTCCAAGAACTAGCCAGGCCCAGCTCTGCTTAGCTTCCAAAATTAGATAAGATCAGGCAAATGTTGCCACTGCTATGTTGTAGAACAGCAATGGGAAAAACCAGATGGCTCTTGAGGGAATACTTACTGTTTAGTATCATGTAGTATCATGTGGCTTTATTAATTATTAAAGATATTTGGAAAAACTACCCCTTCCTGGGTTTAAAAAGATTCACTGAAGTTCAATATTCAGGTAGTTAAAAAGTAACAAAGTTAGTGCTAGATAGATAAAATTAAAGATAAAATGAAAAGAAGACAGTTGTCTAATTGGCTTAGCTATTGTTGCAAAATTCAAATGGCTGAAAACTGGGCTAATTTTAGGAAGTTTCTAAAGCAACTGTAGTTAACTTCCCAGTTTCTGTAATGAAACAAAAATGCATGAAATTTTTGCAAGACTGAGAATATGTGACATGTCCCATATTTTAAACTAAATGACAAAAATCATTTCTGAAGTTGAGTTGGTACATATGCATAGACATACATGGCAAATATGACTCCTTCTTTTTTGATAAAAAGATAAACACCAAGATTATTAATCTTCTCTCAGATATTTAACATACAGCTGGAACCAAACTAGAATTGATGACAAATTCCAAATTCCAAATACTAACATGTGTAGAGTGTTATATTGGAAAATAACAGAACAGATTAACAAAGTTGGAAAGGAACTTGGAGGTCTTCTAGTCCAACCCCCTGTTCAGGCAGGAAACTCTATACCATTTCAGACAAATAGTTGTCCAATCTCTTCTTAAAAACTTCCAGTGTTGGAGCATTCACAACTTCTGGAGGCAAGTTGTTCCACTGATTAATTGTTCTAACTGTCAGGAAATTTCTCCTTAGTTCTAGGTTGCTTCTTGATTAGTGTCCTTGATTAATTTCTAACCATTGCTTTTTGTTCTGCCTTCTGGTGCTTTGGAGAATAAGTTGACCCCTCTTCTTTGTGGCAGCCCCTCAAATATTAGAACACCACTATCATATCACCCCTACTCCCTCTTTTCATTAAACTAGACATACCCAATTCTTGCAACCTTTCTTTCTATGTTTTAGCCTCCAATTCCCTAATCAACTTTGTTGCTCTTGTCTGTACTCTTTCTAGAGTGTAAACATCTTTTTTACATCATGGCAACCAAACTTGGATGAGGCTCTCGTTTTCTTTTTTCCCCCTCTCCTAAATGGTCTAGTTTAGTCTAGAGATCCACTGACTTCTAGCTCTGAGAATGAAGACTGTGGAATTTCCACGTCAAAGCAATTTTGTTATTCTAATTTTTAATATCAGACCTCAGTATATTCCAATGATTTTGAAATCTTAGAAAAATTTGTACCCTAAGCATGAAATATACAATGCTGATACAAAAAACAATGCTGATCCGGCCCTCAAAGAAATCTAGTTTGACACCCCTGTTCTAGGAAGACAAGATTCCTTCTTCTTTTCTTTCTCTTTTCCTTCTTTTGTTAGCTTGGAATGAAGAGGAGCCTGAGTGGCGTAGGAGGCTAATGCCTCCTATAAGGCAGCATTTAACATCCAGCTGCCTGCAATTACTATAAGTTCGAATCTCACCAGGCTCAAGGTTGACTCAGCCTTCCATCCTTTCTAAGGTGGGTAAAATGAGGACCCAGTTTGTGGGGGCAATAAGCTGAATTTGTATAAAATATACAAAAGTATGAAGGCTATTGCTTAACACATTGTAAGCCGCCCTGAGTCTCCGGAGAAGGGCGGCATATAAATAAGAATAAAAATTAAAAAAAAAAATCACTCACCTGCTCAGGGTATTTACTGCCTATTATTTCAGCAACTGTGTTAAAGGAATCAGCATCGGGATATGTTTTGGCTCCCATTTTCAGAGTTACAACTATTTTAGTACCCCGGGAGAACAATCGGGCCATCAGTTCTGCATCTTCAATGGAAATACAGGCGGTAGGAATCTTAGGCACATCTGACTCATATGCTTGCATTCCAGTATGGGGGCTGTTAAAAAAACAAACAGTAAGCATGTTACCTTTGGGTTCACATTTTGAAGGAAAATCATCTGAGCTTTTTAGATCAATGTGACACTGGATTCATGATAATCTTGGTTTACTTCTTGTGGGATAGCTTGTTGTGCAATTCCAACCATGTGTTAATTTATTATTCAATATATTTTGTAAAGCCAGCTAATGGATTAATTTGGTACCCAAATTAGGTATGTTATGTCAACATAACCTTACAGTTTGTTGGTTTATTAATATTTGAGTTTGTTGAAAGAGTATTTGCTGTGCACTGATTAAACCTAAATGCATTTAAAGTTGAATAGATTGATCCTTTGGTAGCAAATGTGAGCGAATAGGCCCTTTACTGATGCTACCAATCAAAATAAATCAATATTCTTGGGAACAGTTTTTATCATTACAGGGTCATCAGGTTCCTTAAAGAAAGCAATATTGTCATACAAACTGCCCACCCAGAGTTTAATTTCTGAATGCCTTTCAGAATAGGCTCAATTAGTAGAAGGAATCAATCTACAATGAAGCCAGAAGCTCTGATCTCCTGACCTATAAAGTTTGTTTGATGTCTCGCCAACAAGGACAAATAGAGAAACAGGAAACTCTTGACCCCCAGACAGTTAGTAGTCACACTACAGCAGGGATATCAAACCCGATCACATTACAGGCAGTATTGTGACGTACTGGGCCATATTGTGACGTATCAGGATGGTTTTGCCTTTGCGGAACCAGGGTGGGTGTGGCCTACGCTGGCTGTATCCGGCCTGTGGGCTGCCAGTTTGACAGGCCTGGTCTAAATGATCAGAATATGAAAACTTTTTCATAGGAGGTTAACCATAGCAAATGATGTTTGGTTTCTCTTCTCAGAGGGAAATTGACTCCCAATACTTTATATAATTATGTTGCTTTGGTAAATGAAAGCAACTTAAAATGCTCAGTAGTATAAAAGTTATAATTTGGCTAATACATATATGTGGTTTCAGAACATTTCCACTCTTTCCTTGATCAAGAGGTGCTTCAGAAAGTCACTCATGCCCTGGTCACCTCACAATTGGATTATTGCAGTGCACTCTACATGAAAGTGCTCTTGAAGACCAGAAGCTACAACTGGTTGAAAATTCAGACGTTATGAGCAGTAATGGGTATCTCTCTGTGTGCCCATCTGTCACCACGGCTATGTGAACTGTATCAGCTGCCAGTTGGCTTCTGAGTACAAGTCAATATGATCCTTGTTACCTATAAAGCCCGGTATTGCATAGGACTTGAATACCTGAGAGAGCACTTGTCTCATACAGTTTATGCCTGCCTGGTATGTTGCAGCAGATTGGGTATACTCCACGTTCCTTCCATTAAACGCTGCCTTCTTGTGAGACCTAGAAAGTATGTCTTCTCTGTTGCAGCCCCCACTCTCTTGGAACAACAACCCCCTAAAAATAAGGATGGCACTGTCTCTCCTGAGTTGAAAACCTGGTTTTGATCCCACGGCTGGGGTTGATGTTTGCTATTTGTTTAATGACTTCTGTTTTGTTTTGTGGATTTTGTTATTAGGGAATTTTAATATCTTTAGCTGATTTTTTTTAATTTTTTAAAAATATTTTTTATTGAACAATTTTTAAAAGAATTTTTTTACAATCTCCTTCTTTACCACATATATTTAGCTGATTTTTTTTAAATTCTCATCCCACTCAGAGTGCATTGGAGTTGGGCAGCCAATAAATTTAAATAATAAATGTGTAGCAAGCCACTCCAAGATGTAAGTAGAATTCAACTTCATTTAAATATGTTAAATTGATACAGCTAATATAATACTTTTCTAACTCCATCGGTTTAATACTTTTTCTCTCTCACATTAGAAATTGCAGTTTGGTGGCAACATTAGGAGAAATTCTGGATTAAATGCAGGGACTTCATGTGCAGCATGAAATGGATAACACGAATTCTTCACATGCAAGGTCAAATGGTGATGTATATATGGTGTCGTAGGGGTGTGGGAGGGGGGTCAAAATGTCATGGTAGTCATGACCATGAGATCTAAATCTAACTCTTGGGTATATGTTGTCGACACACATACAAAAAGGCTTCAGTCACATAGCTGTGATTGCCTTCTTGATTTTATTGATTCCCCCAGCAATGGCCTCTGTAACTTATATGATGGCTTTCCTAATATCTTTGAAACAAGATGGCAATCACCAGTAACTCAGAACAAAGTTTGTGAGCAGCTGTCTGAATGCAAATGCTGGTTTTTAATAAGTTCTATCAGTCCTATTGACTTAGATGTAATTTGGAAGAGAACAAATCACAACAAATCAAACTGGAAGGTTATTTTTGGATTCTCCCTCCATCTTTTTTTTTTTTTTTGCCCTAGGATAGAACTTTCATATTTGAAATGCATCAGATATCAGATTAGCAATAAATCATTTTCTACACTTTCATCATACGAGATGCAAGCAGGATATCTCTTTAAACTTGGGAGGAAAAATCCAAGGGGGAAAAAGCAGATTTTTTTTCCTGTAGGAACTTTATTTCTGTGTCTTAAATATATCTTCATTCAGAAAAGGGAAATAAGTTTACTTTTCTTCTAGGCTGTATTATTGAAATATTAATTTTCCACATTCTATGTTCACTAAATTTCATATTCAACAACCAAAAAGAAGAATTCTCTATTCCAACAGTGTTTATCTTGTGGCTATCATAACTTTGTCTCAATGTACTGGGGGGAAAGCACATTTATAATTAGTAACACAAAACAGAAAGTGAAAAGTCTACATATATAATCTTATTTTCTCAGAATCATGGAATTTGAAGATAATAAATTTATATGACTGCAAAAATGGCAACCTTTTTTGATTCTTGCAGTATATATTTTAGGACTGCCTTTCATGGAGAAACATAGCTAAGATTGCTTTTTAAATCCCCTGGAAAATAGGAGCCTTTAGTTACACGTTATCTCCAGAGAAGGAGATATTTATATATTTGAAGAGCAGTTCTGCAATTAGAGAACCCAAACTTCTCCAATTACAAGGTTTGTAATTTGACTTTTTATTCAAAATTACTCTGCATGTTTCCAGTTATACAGACTAGTGGTCTCAACCTCAGTAACTAAGATGTGTGGACTTCAATTCCCAAAATTTTCCAGCTAGCTTCTTAAAATTGCTGAGATTGAGAAATACCGATGTAGATGTAATGTTCAATTATGCTTTCTCTCATGCCAATGTATCTGTGAGCCTTACCTCTAGGAAAACAATCTTGCCAGAGTTGGGCAGCAGAAAGTTGGACAATCAATAGGTGGCAACAAGACTTTTCTTTTGGTGGTTGCCCAGATTTTTACAGTCCAGATATCGTTTACTGATACAAAGAATCCATGGCTTTTGTTGAATAGAACAACATCCACTTTCTTTGTCATGATGTCCTATTAGTACACAATTACTTTTGTGCCAAGGGCACAATTACTTTTAACCTGATGAAGACTTCTGGAGAAACCAAAAGCTTGCTTATTTTGTGTGTGTGTGCCTTTCAGTTTCTTCTAATAAAGAATTGGCAATAAGGACTTTTGGATCCAGTCTCTACAATCATTGGATCATCATCATCATCATCATCATCATCATTTAACGACCCCATAATCCATTGCGGGGTGGAGTTTGGGCAACTGAATGAAGCTGAATGAAGAATGTTTACTGGCCAGATGCCCTTCCTGATGCCAATGCAGAGATTTGTTCAACATATATATTCTCATTATGCCCAGAGAGAGAAATATCTGCCTCTATCTAGGATCAAACTCACAGTCTCCTGAGGTGAGAGTGTCACCTGTAGGCCACCGCACCACTCCTCTTTACATCATAGGATGCCCTCTAAATATTCTGGATTACAATTCTCACAACTATTTGCCATATATACATTGTCTCTAGAATCTTCACCAAATAGAAGAACATTGCACAGTAAGAGATGATGATAGTGGGGTCCTTGATGTTCTCTGAATTTGGTGGTTTTCTTGCAGACATTTTATTACCAAACTAGGTAACATCATCATGATTTCCAGTATTTCCTGATGAGGTTATCTAGCTTGGATAATGAAACATCTGCAAGAAAACTACCAAGCTCAGACAGCATCCAGGATCCCACAGTTCAACCCTGGACTACAAATATTTTCTTCTATCAGATGACAGTGTTTCAGAATTAAATCATTGATACAATTCAACATAGAATTATCTAACTTGTGATAGACCCATGCTGAACCTTAGCGTCCCCATTTGGTACTTTAGGAAAAAAGCCAAAAATATATTTCATGTAGCTAAAAAAATTGCTATTGCATGAGTTTCCATTTTCAACCCTCTGTAGTCAATGCTAACACAGTGCATTTCTATCATTTCTGCCCAACTCTTTTAAATATTTTAGTGGAGTCTGAAATCCCCAGCATGGATAGACCACATGTGCCGAACACAGCAGTGCTGTGTTAATGGAAGCTCAGCAAATTAACAAACCCTATTCTTTAATAAAGCAGCAAAAAGTTACTTGCTTGGAAACAAGTGCAATCAATAGAAACAAAGAACTGGGACCTTGTAGAACCTGGCAGCTTACAGACTCACTGTTCAAATGCAGAGCAATATAACTCTCCTTCATTACTTTAGGGTTCTCATTTGGAGACACCTTTGAAGATCTAGCAAAATATTTGATCTACAAACATTTGGAAAGAAAAAGCTATTGGGAGAAAAAGCATACTGAGTGTATTAATTAGAAAGTGGCTTTAGTTTGCTTGTTATGTCTGATTATGGGGATTGCAACTGATGTTTCAAGGACTGAGTGGCATGTTGATATGATTAGCCTTATGACTTCAGTATCGTCAGATTTCCACTGTTGCCATGTGAACAAAACAAGAGCAAAACCAAGCAAAACAAAACAGATTAATCATAAAAATGGCAACAACAGAAACAGGTGTACTTCCATGAAGAATCATTTATTACTATTCTAAATGGACCAAATATCATCTGTACTCTCTTGTATACTTTATAGTTTCCACTTGACAGGATATGCATCACCTATCCCTAAAATGTTCAGTAATCACATGGGGATGAATTAAAACGTGGGAAATGGATAGGTTTATAACATCTTCCAAAAAATGTTTTTGCTTTTCAATTTTTCTTGGAAGGTTTGTATTGATCTTAAAAAAAGAAACAGAATTAAAAATTTATGTCAAAATATTTGCAATAGAAGGTAATTTATATATTCTCAGGCGCTTAAGAAATATTAAATAAAGATACCTACCTACCTTGGCTTTATTATTTCTAAGTTGACATCTCAACTTTTTTTATGTTTGACATTTTCAATGTTTATCCTCAATCTAAGGCACAAAATTCCTCTTATAGTATAAACAGCATTTATTAATACTAAACAGTCAATAGAAAGATTTGGAAAAAGAATTTGCTTTAGGTTTAAACTTAGTTTTCCCAGTCTTTCCAACAGGTGTCAGCTAAACAGTAAACTCTTGGTTAAATTTAAATGCCCTGGGAAAACTGTGATTCAGTGGAACAACAGCTTGGATGACAAATGGTGCAATACAACAGATGGCAGTTGCTGAAACAAATGACAGCATCCAAGTCCCACTCTGGATTTTCTATGTTCAGGTTTATTTACCTCTTCAGTAATTATTACAAATCTAAATACATTTGCAATCAACAAATGTTTGAATTGTGTATACCAGAGAGTTTATTGGTAATAGAGCTAATTTGGTCTTCTGAATACAGACAACACATTTTGTACAAAACGTTTTTCAGAAATTGGGTAATTTTTCGGAACCCTTCCTGAGAGGCATTCTTGCTGAATCAGGAAAGCGTAAGGAGGTCCCTGGTGTCCAGTGTGTGTATCCTGATGTACATTATCAGATTAATATACAGACCTTTTCTGTGTTAAGACTTCTCAGCTCAAAATACTGTGTAAGTGACTTTATTTACTTAGGTAAAGCATTGGTACCATGCTCTTCAGTCAAAAAGAAGCTCCTGGAACAGGTAAATAGTAAATAAGCCTTTCTGATTCCTAATTTAAAAATAAGAGAAAAGTTTAAGAACATTTCTCCACTAATACTTCATTTTTCAAAATCTACATCATCAGAACTTTGGATTTTGTCAACAAAATGGCTGAAAGCTTTTGATCTCACAGTTATTGTTGCTGGTTGGGACTAAGATGCTAACTGGATGATTATGGGCACTGAAGCTCAACGTAACAAGCTAGCACTAAACTGGAGAATAGCAATAGCAATGAGACTTATATACAGCTTCACAGTGCTTTACAACTCTCTCTAAGCGGTGTACAGAGTCAGCATATTGCCCCCAATAATCTGGGTCCTCATTTTACCGACCTCAGAAGGATGGGAGGATGAATCAACCTTGTACGGGGTCAGAATTGAACTGCCGAACTGCCAGCACTCGACAGTCAGCACAATTTGCCTGCAATACTGCATTCTAATCACTGCACCACCACAGCTCTTAAGATTGAAGAAGATTGAAATAAGACTTCAAGTAACATCAATCTAAGTTGCTATGTTTTAGTGGCTGAATGAGATGAACCATAAAATGGCTCTGTTGACTACCAAGTACAAATGCATGGAAAAGTTTCAGAGTAATTTCATTTTAGATTGCAGACTATCAACTCAGATCAACTGTCTTGAACAGAAGACATTCTAAAAGCAAATGAGATTGAAGTAGCCAGTTTTACATGAAAAAGAGGCTGCAAAATACACTGAGGGCAATTCAAGCATATCGAAGTTTTGCCAAACAGAAGGGATCAAGTACAGTGAAACATATGGTACAAATAGGAAGTGATATCTGAGCCCTGAATGCAGGTGCTAGCAACAGTTCCCACAAATTCAACAGCTGTGATACATTGTGGGTCGACTACATATTAGGACTTGATGTGCTTTGCAAATGTTTAGGAAAAGTGCTTTGGACTTCACATGTTCTTCTAATTATTTATTTAAGCAGCACCCCCTTACTAAATCCTTATAGTAGTATATCTTCTTTGAGGCTGACACAAGATCTGAAGTTCTATCAAATCATTTTTGAACCATGTGCAGCCCTCCCTATTAGTCCTTCCAATGTTATGGAAATGGGATTCATGAACATGTCTTCACTTAGCTAACACAAACATCTTTTTGTTTTCAATTAAATGTCTAATATTAGTATTCTCTTTGATAACCTACTCAGTCTGGAGATGTGCCAAAGTGTTGACTTCAGGATTTTTAATTCCTAGACAGCATGGCAAAAAAAGCTGAAGAATATGGGGACTGAAATCAAACTCATTTGGGGAAGGCCTCTCAGTGAATCCATTTTCCATTTTTTCTTTAGTTATTATTAAAACACTTGATGCTGCAGTTCTATATACTCTCACACTGAGTAATATCCATAGGACTTCTGCCTATAAAGCTGTAGTTCACTTTGAATTTTTCTTCCTGTTTAATCTTAATATTTTCAAGTTTATTTCAATAATTACCTTCTGGCTTCAGAATGGGCCAAGCACATTAATACCACACATTCCCTAAAAGACTAAATATTTTAATGTTTGTTTTTAAAGATTTATTTCTGCTAAGGTTTTATTGCTCTTGGCCCAGCATCACTAGGAGTCTCATGTAATGTTGACAAGTCAGTGCCAAAATTTGCCCCTAGGAGAAAATGTGCATTGCTCAACAAAGAGATCCAGTGTCTTTTAATTTCCTATAATATATGGGCACTTCCTGGAAGGACTAAGCACAACCCGTTTCAATATCAACTGCAGAATTTTTTTAAAATCAGGATGACTGAGATTTAGCTATAAAAAAATCAGGTGGGCAGAAAATGTCAGTTCCTAAAGATGATCCAGTTATACTGAACTAAAGGCATTTTGTAGAGTGTCTGCCTACCCATCCACAAATTCCATAAAGAGATTTGTCAATTAAAATGCACTGTGCCTGTATGAAAATGCATAGACTCATGAAAATTATAAATAAGCATGTATATTTCTGTGGGCTAAGGGATGCGAGGGCTCAGTGGCTAAGACGCTGAGTTTGTCGATCGAAAGGTCGGCAGTTCAGCGGTTCGAATCCCTAGTGCCGCATAACAGGGTGAGCTCCCGTTATTTGTCCCAGCTTCTGCCAAGCTAGCAGTTCGAAAGCAGGTAAAAAATGCAAGTAGAAAAATAGGGACCACCTTTGGTGGGAAGGTAATAGCATTCTGTGAGCCTTTGGCATTTACTCATGCTGGCCACATGACCACAGAGACCTCTTCGGACAGCGCTGGCTCTTCGGCTTTGAAACAGAGATGAGCACCGCCCCCTAGAGTCGGGAACGACTAATACACATGTGCGAGGGGAACCTTTACCTTTTACCCTTATATTTCTGGGAGACAAGCAACCATGACATTGGTTTCCTAGTCTGGTCTACCTTGAAGGGAGCTGTTAAAAGAGTCTGAGTTGGTTGCATTCTTCATATTCTCACAGAATCCCAAATGTGTCCTTGGCTTAAAAGAGTTCTACTCCTGTTAATATTTATGCCTCCTAAAAATGTCCTCATAGCACTCGGAAGGGATAGTCCTACAGCTTGGCTAAGAAAAGGACAAAGATTTAAAAGAGGATAGGGCTTTTTCCCTGGAAACATTCAAGGTTCAGCCTCTACTGTACTCCATTATTTAGAAATCAGTTACTAACTTTTCCTTCGCTGGAGCCAGCAGGCCTCTGGATCGTCTACGTATCAATGAAGCCATCAGATGGAATCAGCACTTCCAATCAATCGGACTACAATAAAAACGGTCCAAAAGGAATGCAATGGAAGCTGACAATACCTCCTGAGGCTGGTTGACAAAAGGGGCTGTGTCCAGCTGGGC
Source organism: Ptyas mucosa (assembly GCA_012654045.1). Lineage (NCBI taxonomy): Eukaryota > Metazoa > Chordata > Lepidosauria > Squamata > Colubridae > Ptyas > Ptyas mucosa. The sequence goes on along the minus strand of WNWU01000003.1, from coordinate 44,655,876 downwards.
TGATTCAATGCCATTTGTCAGCGGGACAGAGAAGAAAAGACACCACAGGTGGTGAAGGAGAAGACGGAGAGGCAGAAAAATCTTTGCAGACTTGCACATTGTCTCTTGTCACTTGCAGGCACAAAGGGTAGGTTGTGTCACTGCAGAGTGGCAGCAGTGATATTAGTCCCAGGTGTGGTGCACGGATGAGAAAGAGAGAGAAAGCGACAGACAGGCAGAGTATCGCTGAAAGAACAATGAAAAGCAACTCGCGTTTTTAAAACTTAAAACTTTTTTTCCCCCCACTGACTCCAATATTGCAATACCCTTTAAAGTGACAAATAATACTTTCCGTTCAAGAATGAAGACCCATTGATCTAAAACATTTCACTATGCCATCTCTTCATTTAATTAAACTGTAGTTTAAAAGAAGTACAGACTGTCACACATTCTTAAACTTCTGAACAAATCACAGATGGGGAAGTTTATCTAACACTGCAGGACACATACCTCTACAGCATATTACAGCGTGATATATAGTATGCATCAGATCTCTTTTTTTACCTGGTCTTAACGGTTACATTTGTCTATGCAATAATGCAGTTTGGGGGAAATTGCTGTTGAAAGGAATGTGTGTATTTGATATATTTTTAAAAATCTGCATCATAGCAGGCACTTTTAGGGAGCATTGTATGATGGCAAAAGCCAGAGCAATGGACTTCAGACATCATTACTGGGTGCAGAAATCAACTTTAAAAAGTATTACCCAAGACTGGCAATAAAATTATTTCATAAATATTAAGCATGCAATTTAGGCAATCTTTGCATGGATGTATAGGGCTGAAATTTTAAGTAAAACAATCTAAGGTACTGTAGAATAGTTAATTTAGAAATGAAGACAAGATACTTTAAACCAGTATAGTGGTCAGGGAATTCTGCGAGTTGAAAATCACACAGCTTGAAATTGCCAAAGCACTGCTTTAAAGTGTTCTCACTTCCTGGTGTGTTATTATATTTGTGTTTCATAAACCTTCTTTTTGGGTGCTAAGTAATATATTGATACTTTAATTATTTGTGTTTGTTTTCTTTTTCAATATTTTCTATAATAAAGTTTTGAATAAACTTTTTTTCAACAATGATTTTTAAAAATCTAATTGCACTGAGTTCATGACTTAATCACCACTGGACAGCAGCTTATGCCCTTTAACATTTTTTCTTGGATAGTACAGTGGTCTAAAGCTCTGTTATTAACATCAGCTGCCTGCAATTATTGCAGGTTCGAATCTCACCAAGGCTCAAGGTTGACTCAGCCTTCCATCCTTTCTAAGGTAGGTAAATTGAGGACGCAGTTTATGGGGGCAATAAGCTGACTTTGTATAAATATGCAAAAGTATGAAGGCTATTGCTTAGCACATTGTAAGCCGCCCTGAGTCTCCGGAGAAGGACGGCATATAAATCAATTTTTTTAAAAAAAACATTTTTTCTTTGTTTTTGGGAAATAAGATGTAGCAGTGTTCTTATTGCAATTCTTTATGGGATCATTTGACTACATATGAAGCAGCTTTTTTCATACAACATAACCAAATGTCTTCAAACTTGGCTTGAAAATATTGTACTTTACATCGAAAATATCACCAATACAGAGAAAACAGAACCCTTGGAAATAGTTGAATAATATTCTAGGTTTGGCCTAATGTATGTTTTGTAAGCCACATTGTAAACTAATCTTCCTTAACCTCCTTTTCCACATATAAATGAAATTCTATCTGGAGGCACCAATGTAGATGAGAATTCTGAAAGTTGTAAAGTCACACATTTAAAGTACCAGGTTGGGAAAATGTTAAGAAGCAGAGTGAAATAGACTGGACTTCTCAATTGGGTTCATTGTAATTTCACTGCCAAGGCAATGTTTGAGAAATTTTCTTTCTTATGTGCCAAAATAACTTACTTTCATTGAATAGCAAAATGAGCACTTTTTCTACTTTATACTTCAAGTCACAAAATGTTTTGGGACAATATGTAACTGAACATGAAAAGGCTGTTCCTGAACTGTTTCTTTCTATTTAAATTTGAAATGTTTTCCTTTTTAATAATGATAATTTACAATCAACATGTAGAAGCCCTTCATGATTTTATGAAATGCAACACTTTTTTTTTTAAAGGCAAGGCTATTATTCCTGCTAACAAAACCATAAATGGCTCAACAGGAGAATTGTGATTCTCCTGTTAGAAAACAGCTTGAGATGTCAGGTTGTCCACTTCAGCTACCACTTAGACATGAAAAACAAACAGAAAATGGTTTCAACAAAAGGGCTTCCTGTTCTATAGGAACACACCTGAAAGAAGAGGTGAAGCGTGATTCTCTTTAAACAATAGGCTCCTACCTATTGATAGAAAATGGAGCAACACTCCTGATAAGAGAAGCTTTTGCACCCAATTTAGCAGCTTCCACTGCTCCATGAAGTCGGTAGAGCACTGTTTTACCATAATTGGTGTAACGCTGGTTGTAAACAATAATCTTTCCAGGGGCTTCATGAGCTTTCTTGTGTAGATCGTCAAAAGAACTTACTACCAACACTTCTGCTGTAATACCTGGAAATGAAAAATCAGCTGTTAGAAATACAGGCCAAGTTTTATTTTATTTTATTTATTTATTAAATTTATATACCACCCATCTTATCAATATAGCAACTCTGGGCAGTTTACAAACAAAAATAAAATAAAAACAATTACAATTTAAAAAGAGTTACATAAGAACTAAGATCAAAGTGGACAGATGGCATGAGGGTGTGATCTTCTTATCCCATCAACCATCTCCAGTAAGGAGATGTTAACAACATTTTGGGGTAAAACAGTCAAATAATTGTGGAAATGTCTTTAGTTACTTTAAAATGGATTAGAAGCCTCCAAGTCAGAATATGGGAAGGAGGAAATGACAAATCACTTCCAAAAGCTTGCTAAGAAAACTGCAAGGACTTGTCCAGGCAGTTGCCAGAAATCTACCTATCAGTGGTTTGCCATTGATTCTTTCTTAGGGCTCAGAGAGAGTGATTGGCTCAAAGTTCCCCAGCAGTCTCTCATTTTCTAGTCTGATGCCTTAACCACCACATATTCTGATTTGGAGGCTTCTAATCCATTTTAGATGCCAACTTTTTTTTCCAGATTAGCTATGCAGTATGTAGTATTCCCTATGACACTTCTATGGAAGCAAAAGTTGGACTTTAAAGTAGCAGGGTTGATGCTTTTGAACTTTATATATTATATTTTTATGATTAGTTTTGAACTTTGGTGTAGGAAAAGACTCTTGAGAATAGTGTGGACAACTAAGAAAACCAACTGATTGGATCATTAAACAAATCAACTCACTCAAGGCACATGTTAACCTACTTTGGACAATGTGCAAAGACCCAGCTCTCTGAAAAAGGTTCTAATGTTGGGAAAGGTGAAAAGAAAAAGAAGAGGATGACTAGTAGAAAAGTCCCTATGGAGATTCACAGTCATCCAGGTCATGGTTGTCCCAAAGGTACTTTTTTCAAGAGGCAACTGGACTTTCTGGTTTTTCTTTGAAGCGAAACGTCTTCAAAGAAAAACCAGAAAGTCCAGTTGCCTCTTGAAAAAAGCACCTTTGGGTCAGCAAGAAAACCACCAAACTCAGAGAGCATCAGAATAGAATAGAATAGAATTTTTTATTGGCCAAATGTGATTGGACACACAAGGAATTTGTCTTGGTGCATATGCTCTCAGTGTACATAAAAGAAAAGATACGTTCATCAAGAATCATAAGGCACAACAGTTAATGATAGTCATAGGGTACAAATAAGCAATCAAATTATATTAGGAAGCAGTCAATATAAATCATAAGGATACAAGCAACGAAGTTACAGTCATACAGCCATAAGTGGTAGGAGATGGGTGATGGGAACGATGAGAAGATTAATAGTAGTGCAGACTTAGTAAATAGTTTGACAGTGTTGAGGGAATTATTTGTTTAGCAAAGTGATGGAGTTTGGGAAAACACTATTCTTCTGTCTAGTTGTTCTGGTGTGCAGTGCTCTATAGCGTCATTTTGAGGGTAGGAGTTGAAACAGTTTATATCCATTTTCATATCTCTTCCCATGTGGTATAGTTTGGCCTTAAGAACCATTGTCAAGAATTACAGCAGGAAGAAATAGTGGGTGAAAAGGTGCAGTAGAAGTTTTAGATTAAAGATATAATATATAAACCAAAAAAGTATCTGGTATGAATTGTATTTTGCCCACATGCTTGGAAAAAAATTAGGACTGCTCCAGGGCTTGCAAAATGTCTGCAAGTGGCTTCATACAGCCCATGAACTGCTTGCCCCTGATCCAGGAGAACAAAAATTAATCAGGCTGTAGGAAATGAGGTTTTGACTTTTGCATCCAGAAACAGGTAAGAAAGGCATGAAAAATCTAATGGGCTCACTTTCCTGGCTCTCAATCTACTCTTCTTCTTTTTTTTTTTGAGTGCAAGATGTGCCGTATTTGCGTACTCAGGTCAAAATCTACTGCTGCTATTGTTGGCATGTAAGTGAAGTAAACTGATAGGCTTCAGCCACTCTTAATGAGTAAGAGTTTCGGCTGCATGCCTCAAAAACATCTTGGTGACAGGAGCATGCAAAGCTGGAATCAGGCCAGTGGAAAGGAAGCCAGAGATCTGGAAATTTTCATTTTCCACTAGAAAAATCAAGGTCTCTGCAGGCTGGCACTGCAATCTATGTGACATATCAGCTTTCAAAACTAATGAGTAGAATTGACATCAGGTAATTCATCCCAGCTCTCCATTTATATCCGCACCAAGTGATAAAACATAATAACATGGGTTCATGATTGCTCATCAAGGAAGAAAGAATAGTAGCAATTCTTGACAGCTCCTTGTAATAATGAAAGATGCTTCCTGCAAATAAGGTCTCAATATACTGGCTCCCTTTCACAGCTTATGTAATGAACTTCTTCAACTGGCATCTTCTAGAGTTGTGGGGATTGCAGTGCACAGAATTCCCAGTCAGCATAACAGAAGTAACAAAAATAATAGAGCCTCTGCTCTGCAGCTGACCGCCCCTAGCAACCCCAGACGGCAAGGATTCCTGTCCAAAACTCTGAGAAGCTACTACAGGTCACTGCAAAACAATATTGAGCTACATGAAACAGCTTCCTGTGAGTCACATTTCCAATATTTTTGAAGGGCAAAAGAGCTACTCTAAAAATTATTCCAAATTTGGTTTTCCAGCTATATGCCTAGTTTCTAATGAAAAAAACATGTGTTCTAAATACACATACGACAATAGAGAAAGAAATTAAATAACAGTGCTGTGACTCAGCCAATGATTCATAGGATTTTAATGGATGTAGGACTGAAAGTATCTCCATGCATCTACTGATGATGGATCATAGCAACACTTTGGAATTGTTGCTGTTGGACTGTCCGCAGTTGCTTCCCTGTTGAGACATACTCAGGGGTGTTGCTGGGGAGCCTCAAGATCAGGGTTCAACATAAAGCAAGATCAATTCTGCTTTTTCAGTTTTTATTCATTTATAATATAAAATACAAAAATACAAAAGCAAATAGTAGGAAAAATAGGGAAGGGAAAAGGGAAGGGAGAAGTGTAGTAAAGAAGTGGGGGAAAGTGTTGACTTCTGACTCCCTCTGCTGCAGTAGAATAAGACAGTAGCATCAAACCTGACCTTTTTAACTTTTACATAATAGTGTAAACTAGCCATTTCTATAACAACAAATCTATCTAATCAGTAAAGCCCAAAATCAAAGTTTCATTTTTTTCCACCTCAAGCACAAAGTCCAGAAGTGGTTTCCAAGTAGAAACAAAAGTACTTTTTTTCTTTTTTCTTTGATCAAAATAGTCAATTTGGCCATCTCTGCTAACTCCATCAACTTTTGCAACCATTCGTTCATTGTGGGACTCGAAATGTCCTTCCATTTTTGTGCACAAAACATATATAACACCAAAGTTCCAAATTCCACCCCCCCCCCCAGTCTTTTCCCATCAAACCCAAAAGAAAACTTTTTAGTTTTATCTTTATATTTACTTTCAGAATTTTCTGTATTAGAATATGAATCCTACTCCAATATTTCTTTGCTTTACACATTTCCACCATAAATGATATTTTACCTTTTCATTTCCAGCATTCATTTGAAATACCTTTATATACAGTCTTGATAACTTGTCTGGTGTTAAATACCAATGATACATCATCTTATAGAAATTATCTTTTAAGTTGTAATGTAATGTAAATTTTAAACCTTTTATCCAGATATTCTCCCATTGTTCAAGCTATACATTATATCCAAAGTTCCTTGCCCACTGAATCATGCAATGCTTTACATATTCACTTTCCCAATTCAATTATACTGGATCAATTCTGGATTTGATCGGGATGTTTGGAAGATAGGGTCCCAAGGAGAAAAGAGAAGTTAGCCATCACTAGCGAATAATGAAGAACAATGTTCAAGTGTGATCAGAAGAAATACATATAGGCTTTAAAAAGCTTTGCAATAAATTGCAGGAGTATCAATCTTTCTTCGGCTTTAAGCTATTGATTTAGCTGTCTCTTAGAGGGCTTAAGTTAGGCATTCCTCTATCCTCAACTTGCACATTATAAAAATACGAGTAGGGCAGTGGTGGGTTTCAAAATTTTTTACTACCGGTTCTGTGGGCGTGGCTTGGTGGGCATGGCAGGGGAAGTATACTGTAAAATTTCCATTCCCTCCCCAATCCAGGGGAAGGTTACTGCAAAATCCCCATTTCCTCCCGATCAGCTGGGACTTGGGAGACAGAGAATAGATGGGGGTGGGGCCAGTCAGAGTTTTTACTACCGGTTCTCTGAACTACTCAAAATTTCCGCTACCAGTTCTTCAGAACTGGTCAGAACCTGCTGAAATCCACCTCTGGAGAAGTTACACCTCTGTAACTTCTCAGAAGGAAGAGCGAACTGGGAAAATTTAATAGAATATCACTTAGCAGAAGCATCCCTCTTATTATGCAGAGTGGGGAAATGGAGGTAGGCTGGGGAATAACTGTGAATAGTGCCACTACCATCCATATGTTTCAGCAGTGGAAAATGCAGTCTGAACTTCAGCATGGAAGAAAGTTTCAACAGCCAGCCAGATATACATGGGAAAGGCAAATCTTGCTTTTTGCCACAGGAAGCAACCATTTTGGGTTTTTCATACTTCAGGGATACACGCTAGGCAGTCCAAAAAACAGATCCATCTCCCTGACATCTTTTTTATGATCCTCCAGAGCTGGGCCCCAAAAGGTGGCATTTTATGATTTTAAGGGTTCTTAAATCAGTGTTCCCCAACTTTTCTGGTTTTGCGGAGCAGCAGGAGGGGGGGAGAGGGGATGGTTCCATGTGAGAGCCTGCTGCCTGCTCGCCTGCCACTTCCGCGGCCAGGTTGGGAATGGGCCACTGCCCGATACTGGGGCTTGGGGACCCCTGCATTAAACCATGCAGAACACGTGGGCTTCAACTCTGACAATTCCCTAACAAGCATAGAGCTACTAAGGTTGACAACTATTAAATAAAAAATAGACCATATTCCAAATAAAAAGTAATAGTAAGGGTAGCAACAGTTAAAAATCAGGCAGTCATTACCTTCGGGAGGAGTTGCAACGCTCCCACCAAGCCCCAACATGGCAATGGCATGATTGTATGGTTCAACCATCATTGCACTCTCTTCACCCCTTTCCCAGTGGGGTATTTTTACTGGCTCCAGGTGCACATTTTCTAAGCCATCTTTCCTCAAAGTGTCCTCCATGTACTGGATAGCCAGTTCTAGATTTCTAGAACCACTCAATCGTGGTCCAAAAGTGTCCACAAACAGCGCCAGCCTTTCGTAAGATCTGTTCTGGGCCTTGCCATAAACCGCAAGTTTGATAATCTTCTCAGCAACGTCCGAATAATTGGCTATTTCTCTCTCAATATCGCCAAATGTTCTTTGGTGGCCGTAACTGGTGTTGCTTAATAAACAAGTCATGCTTTCAGAAAATAGGCAGATGGAGATCATTAAAAACAGAAGCTTCATTTTTCTCTATTATTTGTGAACCTGTAGGAGGAAAAAAGGCAATATTACATTACAAATCAGCTCAGCAAGTTTTAAGTTATGAAGCGCGACAGCCTGAAAACTAATCCAGTTAAGTAATGTCATATGAAAGTGCAGTGACAGAAATTAAGAATCCAGGTTTTGTGATGTGAGGAGAGGGGAGAACACAAAATCTCTGCAGTCATTGTCCACTACCTAAAGCGCAGGCAGAGGCCTACTTTTTGAAACTGAGAACTAGAATCCCTAGAGAAAGTAGTACATGAATGCCTTGCTTTTTCTGTTACCCCTTTTCTAAGAACTTCAGATTTAGATATAGTTTGGCAACATCAACCCTCCCAACCTGGTGCTCTTTAGTTGTGTTGTACTATAATTTCCCATCTCCAATACATTTAGAGCAGTATTTCTCAAGCTGTGTGTAATTCAGAATCCTGATAGTTAAAAATCCTCACATCTGAAACATTGTTCTACAAGGATACTATAAAGGTAAAGGTTCCCCTCGCACATATGTGCTAGTTGTTCCCGCCTCCAAGGTGCGGTGCTCATCTCCGTTTCAAAGCCGAAGAGCCAGCGCTGTCTGAAGACGTCTTGGTGATCATGTGGCTGGCATGACTAAACGCCAAAGGCGCACAGAACGCTGTTAAACTTCCCACCAAAGGTGGTCCCTATTTTTCCACTTGCATTTTTTACGTGCTTTCCAACTGCTAGGTTGGTAGAAGCTGGGACAAGTAACGGGAGCTCACCCCGTTACGCAGCACTCGGGATTTGAACCACTGAACTACCGACCTTTTGATCGACAAGCTCAGCGTCTTCATCGCTGAGCCACCGCGTCCCTCTAGGATAGTATAGTAAAGGATATTATACAAACAGGTTAAATCTTATTTCCATTCTTTTAGACAGCATTTAGTTCATGCTTTAGTTGGGTATTTTGTACTGTAATGTATAATGTTTTAAAAATAAAACTGAGGAGCAGGATTTTTTTTTGTAATATAAACATTTTTAAAAGAAGGATGTTTTTCTAACAGAAACCACCTGAAAAATTAAGATGCAGAATTAAAATCAATTATTGTTAAATATAAAAGAGGTCAGAACTGTTAGTCATTCGTTTCAATACAGTATTAGTCAGACTTCAAATGGAATGTCAAATATTGGACAGGTAGTCCTTGACTTATGACCAGTCCCTTAATGTACTTATTTCTCTGTTCCAAAGTTATGAGAGATGGATTACTCCTGTGATCATGTGATACATTTCAGGTGTTTGGCAACTGGTCTGCATTTATGGCTGTTTGCAGCATCCTGCAGTCAGATGACCACAATTATGATGTTTTTCCTGGAAATCATTTACTTCTGGGTTTTGGCAAAAATGCCCCACAGCGAACAATGGGTTTACCTAATCATTGCAGCAGTTGCTTAATGGCCATGACAGTTTAAGCAGTTTTTTAATGACTCCAGAAGTTGCTGTATAACTGACAAAAGTCATAAAATCAGGCTGCTTATGTGGTGACCTTGTTTATGACCATCACGACTTACAACCTTACTGGGCAGGCTCCAGTCCTTATAAGTCGAGAACTACCTGTTCACTTATATATTAAATGGTAGGGGGAAATAAATCTATAGATTTATCTAAATTTATATTTAAGAGGTGTTTCAACAATAGGATCTCACATTAAAACTCAATTTTTAGCAAAAACTAAGCAATCCTTGGTTTCTTAAGAGTCTCAAAAACTCTTATTAAAAACTAATTATAATTGTCATAAGAATAAAGTAGGCTTATCTTTAAAGAACTAATCCCAGATGCAAAATTGAATTTTGTTCTACAAAGAATGTTGTTCAAGTTATTCCATGAAGAGGTGGACTGCTAATTAGTTCATTTTTAAAAGTGCTTTGAAATGGCTGTTTCGATTTTCTTTTTTCTTTTTTTAAACTCTCCTTTATGTTTTGAGATACGTTTCATGGACTACAGGGTACATTCTGCTGGGAATATCTCTAACTCCAAAGCAATTTCTGTTGACACAAGTAATAACACAGGAAATTTTGTCATCGCAATTGGATGAGCCTTGAATCTAGAACTGAAGCTAGATAATTCAAATACCAAGTTAAATTTAGACACCCCCTACAGCTTCAGTCTGGAGATGGATCTCTATAAGTTTCTGATCACAATCTGTACATCTAGAGTCTGGAATACAAAGTGCTCCTAGAAATGAAGCAGGGGTGATGCTTTCTGTTCCAGTAAACAGTCAATTGTGTCTTGCTCTACTTGCTCTGCTGAGAAAGTGGATCTCATCCAATCCCAGCTTCACAGGAGTGAAAAGAACTTTTCTCTGTTATGAACTACTTTGCATGGCTGTGTTCATTCTAGCATGTCACAAGTGGTGCCTCCTGGCCATGGATGGATTTTAATTTTAAAAAGCAACCCAAAATAGCTATTTTTTTTCTGGCTTCTTTTGCCTTGCTCCAGTTGGTAGCACTTGGGAATGCTTTAGAGTGTGTCACATCATAAGAGGTTTTGTCATTAAGAAAAATGAAATACAGTTTGGTGTTATTTTTTTTAAATACTATTTTTAATAGCGTGGGGAGGGGAAACTTTGCCAAATAACAACATATTCTGTTTGATCAATTGTTGGGGACAATATGCTGACTCTGTAAACTGCTTAGAGGGCTATAAAGCACTGTAAAGCGGTATATAAGTCTACGTGCTATTGCTGTTGCTATGTAGTATTCGGGGGTGGGTTCTACTTACCTTTACTACTGGTTCACAATGGGTTTGCGTGCCTTGCTTCTGCACATGAGCAGATCACCGATGATGACATCTGGGGCGGTAGGCAGGGCCTCCCACTGGTTTTACTTCCAGTTCTTGTGAACCAGTCTGAACCGGGGGCAACCCACCACTGGTAGTATTTCACAAGTAAGCTGTATTTCATACATGTAGTATTTCACAGGTAAGCTAGGGTTGGACTTTGATAGGGAGAACATTTGAAAAATATTAACTCCTTTTGGATGGCAATTTGTAGATCATCTTCAATCATATGTCTCAATGTTGGAAGCAACTATCTTTGCTTAGCAAGCCCAAATATTTGTGGAACTCTTATTACGCAACATCCAGAGTCAAAGAACGTGTTTATTATATGTTTATCTAACCTTTATTATGTCACAAGTAATTCAAGGTAGCGATTGGATATAATACTCCTTCCTCCTCCTATTTCCTCCACAATAACCCTATGAGGTGAATTGGATTGAGAGAGAGTGACTAACCCAAAGTCACCTAGGGCAGGACTAGAAATCACCATCACCTGGTTTCTACGTCATCATAACGTAGAATCAGTACACCAAACTGGTTCTACATTAATTACAGAAAGTACAGCAGACCCTTAAGTGTTTTACTGAGAGGCCTTTAGTAGGCAAGAGCAAGGTTTCTGGGTGTTGTGAGTCCTAATGCAAGATGTGGAGAATTATTTCTTCTTTCTTTACTATTATATCTACTTTAAAGCTTTCATTATAATTTTTGTGTGATTCCCACTTTCAAAATGCAGTTTTCAATAGCTGTTAGCCAGGATACCTAGGAGAATATATGTAGTTCATGGTTGAATCATGATGTTACCTAGTTGGGTCATGAAGCATCAGCAAGGAAACCAAGATTAGAGAGCATCAGAGATGCTACATGACCAGTGGTGGGATTCAAATAATTTAACAACCGGTTCTCTGTCCTAATGATTTCTTCCAACAACCAGTTCATCAAACTGCTCAGAAAGTTAACAATTAGTTCTCCCAAAGTTCTGCAAACTGGCTGAATCCCACCACTGTACATGACACCAAGGACCATAAAGATGAGTTTCAGGAACAAGCACAGCTGTAGAACAGCATATTGTTCTTCTGTAATTCACAGCACAGCAGCTCAAATCAGTACCCCTGTACACTGTTTCAACGTCTTTCCAGATGCTGATTTTCCAGAATTGATTCTCACCAAAGCCCACTTTTCATCTCCCCCCCTCCCCTAATACAGGTAGAGAATTTCCTCTGTCCACATGCTGTGTTACTTATCTGATTCAATGGTTCACTGGCTTTAGAATACAAAACAGAGAATTGATTATACTGTGCATATTTAATTGAATATATATTTAATTGAATATATGACTCACTCTTAGTTACTAGAACAATAAGATTCATGTAAAAGGTGTGACATTACAAGTCCCTAAGGCAGTTAAAGCTGCTATTCTTGATGCCCTACACATTAAAGAAATGACATTGATATTAATCTGGTTATTCCTAGAAAGCTGTGTCTTAAACCTTAAATTGCCTATGTAGGGCAGTAATTCAATGTGCAAAGATTATTGTTAACATTAAAAGAGTACAAATAGCATTTGTGTGTCAATTATCAGTGTTAGAAGGCATAAATGATAGTAAAAAGATGACATAAATAAATACATTAATAATAAAAATAATATTCCCTAGTGAGACACTACCCTAATGTGGTTATGTGTTCTGAAGAAAGGGAGAGTTATGCCAGACTTTCAACCATAGTGGACAGGTCTCATTGGAGGAGTCAGACAAATAGTGTCTCTCCCATTAAAAAATATGATGAGACATAAAAAGAAACACATACCAGCTTGTCATCTGAGTCAACAAGGATTATGCTAGGTGTTGGAGTTCCTGGTGAAAAATGGGCTACAAGGCTCAGGATTATTGGCTAAGCAACCCAGGGCCAGGAGCTGTAAAACTACTGGGAGGAGGAAAATGTTTACCCATTGCAAATATTCAGAGATAGAAAACAAAGAAATAATTATGTGTTACAAATTAAGTCCAACAAGAAGAGGATATTTGAAATGAATGCATCGATTCTGGAAAGAACAATATCCAGAATCAGAAATAAGAGAACATAGGTTAGCAGATCTATGTTGATTTATAATAATAATAATAAGAATATAAAGTATTTGCAGAATTGAAAGAATTGCAAAGGTCTATCCAGGGCAAAGAAATAAAAGCCTTTCCAGAAGTAGCTCAGACTGTAGAGGCAAACCGGGAAAACTAGGCAGTAGCGGAAGCCAGCATAGCTATTGAATTGTTTTCATTAGGAAACCAGACATCCTCTCCTCTGCCTCTTTAGGAAGAACAAAGCCCTCTAATAATTAAAGAAATAGTAGAACTGAAACAAAGAATAATTGACCAACATAAAAACAACAGAATAAGGTTGCCTGCATTGAAGCTTATTCCAGCTAGCGCAAGCATTAAAAGATACCAGTATTGTAATATCAGATCTAAGCACCATCTCACTACAAGAAACAAGCCAACTAATGTACAGCACAGCTGCAGTTATAACTGAATACATGGGACGCAATCTACAAAGAAGAAGAAAAAAGCCAGAGAGTACATCATCAAAATGGAAGATTGGGTTGGAAAGTAAGATCAGCAAGCTAAGATCAGATGCAAGCAAGTTAGAACTGATGAAAGAAAAAAAGCATAAGAACAAGAAAATCAAAGAAGATCTTCTCAAGACATCACCTAGAAACAAGGAAGATCAAGGAAGCACTGGAAATAACAAAGCACCAAATAACAGCTACAGACAAGACAATTAGCACAAGAAGCTGGAATGGCAAATTATAAGCAGAATCTCCAATTTCAATCCAGTCAGAAGCATCTCTACCAATCCATCAATGAAGAGACTGCAATGAATCAGTCAACTCCTGACGAGAAAGAACCAGCTCAGTGCAGTTCTGGGCACAGATGTGGGATAACCCAAAGAAACACAATAAGAATGCAGCTTGGTTAAAGGAGGTGGAAAACAATTGTTCATTACCAGGTGAAGATGAACTGCATAGTTTTTGGTTGAAACATCTGACTGGTCTATACCCACTTGTTGCCAAGCAGTTTAACAGCATACTGCAAGGAGATGAAATTGAAGAGTGACTAACATCTGGCAAAACCTACCTGAAAATGAAAGATCCAGCAAAAGGGGCAGCACCAGGAAATTACAGGCCAACTACCTGCTTACCAACAATTTTTAAATTGCTAACTATTGCGGCTGATGCAGTCCAAGAGCATCTAGTTGAAAATAAGCTTTTTCTACTTGAGCAGAAAGAAAAGCACCCAAACAAATGTAAACAAAGCCAGAATTCAAAAGACACTAACAGATAGCAAATGCTGCCTCTGCAAAGATGCTGAAGAAACTGTGGGTCACCTGGTTAGCTGCTGCAAGAAGACCATACAGACTGATAACAAACAATGGCATGACAAAGTGGAACAATGGTGCATTGAAAGATCAGCAAAAAATACCATTTGCCTACAGGGACTTTAGAATTCAACAGGCACCTATCAAATAACACCCCAGACTTAACAATTGTCAATAAGAATGGCAAAAAATCTGGACACTGGTCTTGGCAGTACCTGGAGACAGCAGAGAAGAAGAGAAAGAACTGGAGAAGATAACAAAATACAAAGATGTGCAAATAGTAATGAAATGACTGTAGCAAAAGCAATCAAGGGTAGTACTGATAGTAATAGGTGCCTTGGCTGCAATCTCAAAGCAACTGGAGCACCACTTGAGCACCACAGGCATTGACAAAATTGCCATCAGTCAATTGCAAAAGGAAGCTTTACTCAGGACATCTTGCATCCTGCAACAATATCTGCAACACCGTCAAACATCCACTTCTGTTTATCCCAGGTCCTTGGATGGGTGGATAAACTTCTCCCTATCCCAGGACTCAATTGGTGAATAAAAATGCCAAATTCAGTCTGAACATCTGGCTGACTCTGAGACAAACCAAATAACATAAAATTTAGGCATCAATAAAGGGCTAAATCAAAAGTCTCCAGAAGAGCGACTTCCGGTTCCGGTCCCAGAGGCGATGGACACTGATCGGGCTAGCTCTGGCCCCAGTGTCCGATCCCCCCCATCTGGAGGCCCTATGGGCCAAACGCCCTAATATTGGGGCGTTTGCCGTTTGAGGGCGGTTCGCCAGGGGTCCCCTGCCTCACATCCAGGGGCCGGGAGGCCGATGCTGGCGCGCCCGAGGCTCCAGCGGGGGAGGGAGGCGATCGGCGGCCTTTTCTGGGACCGCTGAGGCGCCACAGCGCCTAAGGGGACCGGCGCTTACCTGCAAGACACAGCGGACTGGGAGCTGATCGACCGGAGAGTTGAGGTGGCATGATGGAGTTTTAACTGCAAGGAGCAGAGAGCTGACAAGGCATCCTGGAGGTGAGGGGGGGGGTTGGAGTCCCCCCCCCCTTGTAGCTGGAAAGGTGCCCTGGCTGAGAAGTAGGGGGAAAGAAATGGAAAAATACCCCTTCCTTTGCTGACTTTTTCTTGAGGATGGCTGAATCAGAATTTGTTAAAGAGGTCTGGTGGCCTCTCTTCCCGGTGGAGAGCTATAGCGGCGGTCCGACTTCCTGCTTCTTTATTTACGACTGAAGACATTACCCACCTCGAGCTTCCTGTTTGACCTACTCTGCACTCCGGACTCGTTGCTCCTGTGAGCGCCCACTGGTGGATACTGGAAAAATTACACCGACTGTCAATCCCTCTTTCTTTCCTGGAGGCTTGTTTTTTGGGATTTTTCATCTTCTATCATTGTAAGATGGCCAAGGGCCACAAAACAACAGCAGCTGACATGGAAAAAATTTTGGAAAGACTGGCAAAATTGGATCAGAAATTGGATAAGTTGGATGATTTACAAAAAGGATTATCTGAAATTAAATCTGAAATGACACTTACGAAAAAAGATTTAAATGATGTTCAACAGCTGGCAGAGCAAAACAAGAAGAAGATGGGAGGTCTGGAGGGGGAGGTACGGGCACTCCAGCGGGTGGAAGAAGGGAGAGGAAATGCAATGCTAACTTTACAATTGGATAAGATGTCTTATTTTCTCAGGTTTCAAAACGTGGAACAACTCGACTAGGAAAACTTGAGAGAAGTGATGGTCAAAATGTTGGGTGAATTTCTTGAAAGAGATTTGGAGTCTACTGGAAGGGATGTGGATCTGGTGTATAGAGTAAACTCACAATTTGCAATTTTACATAGTGTCCCAAGGGAGGTCCATATTAAATTTGTAAGAAGGGAACTGAGAGATGAGATATTGAGAAAACAAAGACTGGGGGCACTGGTGTACAGGGGCAAGGAGGTCACCATCCTAAAGCAGATTCCCAGACAGGTACGAGAATTAAGGAGAAAATATTATTTTTTATCAAACAAGCTGTACCTTAAGGGAGTAGGCTTTAGGTGGTTGATTCCGGAGGGTTTGATGATTTTCTGGAAGGACAGTAGGAAGAAAATTAATAACGTAGCGGAGGCTAAGGCCTTTTTTGAGCAGCATAAGTCCTTCCTAGAGGGAGAAGATACAGGAGCTGAAGAGGGGGAAGTATTAGATGAACAAGGAGCGGGGGCGGGTGGGGCTGTGGCGGCCCGGGTTGAGGGGGGAGGCCAGGCCATGGTTTTAAGAGCTAGAACTAGGAAATGAAGAAAGGAGGGGAATCTATTATCTAATGTTTTTTTTTTTTTTGACTTCCAGTGGGACAGCGACATCGCCAGACGCTTCTTTTTGAAGCGCCAGCCCAGGGCTCCGTAGAACCGCAAAGAACAGCGACTATCAGCTGTCTTGCGGTTTGAAAACTTTCCCCCTGGTATGAGGGGGGAAAGTGAGTAGACGGGTGGGGTAGAGCTCCCTGAAAGTGCCGGATTTCACACATAATCTGGCGCTTGAAGATGAGAGCTCCCCGTTAAGCCTGTCAGTACTCCGGACCCTGGATGCCTCTGCTTTGCAGAGCTAGATGTCGTTAACCATTCCAGCACCAACTTTAAACAGATATTTTTTGAATCGAGCTGGCGGAGCACAAGCAGTATGAATTAAACAGCAAGTATTTTTTTTTCCTTTTAACGCCAAAGATTTACTTTCTTTAAAAGATTCTTCCTAAGCTGAAAGTGAAAGCAAGATGGCGTTTGAGTTTTAACGGGGCGTGAAGAAGTGAAAGCTAAAAGTAATTATTGACAAGCCCCTGTTTGAAACGTAAAACTCCTTTTTGAAAAGTGGATGTAATAAGAAAGGAATAATAATAATTGAAGCAGCAATACAAATTATAAATTGTAAAGGATTCCCTTTTTTTTTTCTTCTTGAAACTCTTTTTTTCTTTTCTCTTCCCCCTTTTTTTTTCTGTCCTTCTGGGAAGGAAGAAGGGGGGCAAGATGGCTGGGCTTTTTGAAAGTAAAGGAGGGTTATTTAACCCTCAATGGTCTGAATTTGAGGAAGCTTTGAGTTCAATTACCTCTGCTTTATTGAAAAGAATTGATACTATATTTCAAGTTTCTCAAGCTGGAAATAATGAAATACATGGAAATACTGAGTTGCAATCTAGCAGTGGGGGATTGAATGAAGAGTTGGAAGATGCAAAAAAACAACAACAGATTATAGCAGATTTTACTGAGGAGAGAAAGATGAATGTTGTGCAAAATAAGGAGCAAGATAAAACTCAATCTGCACTTAAAGAGTTGTTTCCAGAAGAAGCTACATTTCTGCAAAAATTTTATAATATGCAATCCCAAAAACCGCAAAATTTTACTGGAACTAAAAAAGGCAGAGGGATCAAAGTTAAGAAGAAAGTTCGTAAAAAGGAAAAGAAGAAAGACTGGAGAAATGGAAAATAACCCTGCTTGATGAGATGATGGTCCTTAAAAAGTACTGTTTAACTGTTTAAAGATTTTGAATTTTTTGGAAAAAGAAAAAAAAAACAGACAGCAGTTTAATGCCAGTTAACTAAGCGATGAGCGACGATGAGGAGGCAACTTACAGCTGTATTGGAATATTTGAGAAGAATAAACAGATCACAGCAATGCTGGTGTATTGGGTTGTGAAATATGCCCTGACTTGAATGATTTGGATTATTTTATTAAGGACTGCAACAAATTTGGACTTAATTGCAATCGCAGAAGTTCTAC
The DNA here is from genome assembly GCA_012654045.1 of Ptyas mucosa. Classification (NCBI taxonomy): domain Eukaryota; kingdom Metazoa; phylum Chordata; class Lepidosauria; order Squamata; family Colubridae; genus Ptyas; species Ptyas mucosa. The sequence goes on along the minus strand of WNWU01000003.1, from coordinate 44,637,899 downwards.
TGAATATAGCAAATTGAAGTTTCTTGCTTGATGGTAATGAATACAAGGCAAAAGGACTATGGACCTAGGGCAATTGCAGTTGATCTGGTGGTTTCCCTAATATGTCTGACGAATTTATTAATCTAATTTTTGACTGGATTTGATGGATATCATTTCAAATATAACTACAATTACAAAGTCACTCGGGGGGCTTTTTTTTATATACAGAAGCAATTTTTATTTAGGGGGGTAGATGTAAATGAAGATATCTTATATGCTGTTGGAAGATGTGAAGACAAGAAGATTAGCAATTGGTTCAATCTAGTATGAAGAATTTAAAGGATTGATAAAGTTCTTAAATGATGTTTTTAGTTGATTTGTTAATATGTATGGATATAAGAGGTTTGATTATTAATTAAAAAATTATTGTTAATATTATTTCTTATTAAGTGTTTTGATTATAATTGGACCTTGATGGTTTAAAAGTGAAGGACGGAAGAGTTTATATAGTAATTTTTTTTTTAAAATCGGAGGTTTTTTGAGTGAGGGTTTCCTTTTTTTTTTCTTTCTTTTTGTTGTTGTTGTTGTTGTTGTTGTTGTAGTTGTTTTGTTTTAAATGAAAGAAGTTATAAAATATCTTGTTAAATTGTATAGACCTAATAATTTGTTAAGTAACAATTAGCCAAATTGAGTAATGATAGCTTTGATTAGATAATACTTAATTGTTTTAACTGCTGTAATTATAAATGGAGATAATTTTGTTGAATTAGATGGAATAAGGAGAAAAAAAGACTTGCTTTCCTTTTATCTATTTGTTTAATGATCATGATTATAATAAGTGTGAAATGGAGTTTAATTTAGAGAATTTAAGCTGTATTTTATTTTGTACTTGCTCTGGGAAGTCGGGGGAGGTGGTTGGGGAGGGGGGGAGAAAATGTATGTAAAATTTTTAAAACTTTTTCAATTAATGTTTTTTTTTTATATCTCTTTTTACTCTTTCTTTTCACTGTACTTTGTATAATATTTTGGCTATTGGCTTTCTTTGTTTACATAACTTTTATATATTCCGGTTGTTTGTTTTGACTTAACATAATAACGTCTGTTGTGTGAGAATTTAAAAAAGAGAAAATAATAATTTAAATATCTTTTTTATAAAGATATTGAAAAGTCTCCAGAAGAGCGAAAGCACTAACACAGCCCAAATTAATAAAATTTAAGCAATACTTTTATTATTTATCTGACAGACTTTTTAACGATTCTAACAAACATAAGGATTTTAAAAGGGGCTCAGTTTGTTTTTAATGCAGAATGACAAATGTGAAAAAGAAATAAGTTAAGGTTCATGACTAAACTTAATAACTAAAGTTCTCGTAATTTTATGAATACCGGTAATTTGTTTTCTATGTTCTCTATTTTATTTTCCTCTAAGGAATACATGAAATCACATGCTTAAAGTACAAGAGGTGATCTGTTTAACACTGACTTATACTTTAAAACTTCCAGGAAAAGTAAAGTACTTCAAGTACTACATTGATGAGTCTGATTTCATTAGTAGCATTAAGAAGTAAGTTTGTTATGACAGCTGTGAAAAAGTTGGCTCAGAAGTTGGCTGAATGTGTAGTAGAAGAGGAACTATGAGTTTTAAAGTTATGGAGCTATTTCCTTTCATGAAAAGAGAGCAAAAATGGCTGAAAATGGGAATATGAAAGAAATTGAAACTTTCTCCCAGAAAGCATTATTTCTGTACTTTGGGGACTCAGTGCTGTGCTCTGAGGTGTGGATTTTGCGCAGAACTATTTTGGCCTAATGAAATCCCCTAAGTCAGGAGTCTGCAACCTTAAATATTCAAAGAACAATTTGGACCCATTTCCCACAGAAAAGAAAACACTGGGAGCCACAAAACCTGGGTGGGCCAACTCGATGTCACTCACTTCCACCAGTCACATGACCCCCCCCAGCCACGCCTACCCAGCCGGTCATTAGGGCAGAGAAGCAGTTGTTAAAAAACACCAAGAACCACAAAATCCTTTTGGCATTATTCCTAATTGCAACTTCACTCTTTTTTGCTTTAATGTGATGTAATGTAATGTAATTGTACAGCAGATTGAGACCCAAACAGTGAGGCAACAAGGCTGCATATATAAGAACAAACCATTGTATTTCTCATGGGTTCTTTCCATGCATGAAGAAACTTATTTTCTGTGCACTACTGAAAATAAACATCAACTTGTGGAAGATGATGAGGGGAATTATTTTTTAAAAAGTATGTTAGCTCTAAAGAATTTGACAATGATAATGAAGCTTAATGAGCACTACTTATAAATAATACAAAGTTGCAGGAACCTTTTAGGATATAGGGCTGTTATTTTTATTTACTTTATTTACTTTTATCCTACTTTTATTATTTTTATGAATAACTTGAGCTGGTAAACATACTTAATATTCCTTCCTCCTCCTAGTTTCCTCACATTAATAACCCTGTGAGGTCGGTTAGCTGAGAGAAACTGACTTGCCCAAAATCACCGAACCTATTTTCAACTCTAAGGCAGGAATAGAACACATGGTCTCCTGGTGTTTATGTACCAATTTCTAGTCCCTTAGGTATGCATTCTCTAGTCCAGGGCTATCAAACTCGTGTTGTCACGGCATCATCATGTGACGTATCGGAACTTTTTCCCCCTTTGCTAAACCAGGTGTGGGCACGGCCAGTGCGTGACGCATTTGGCCCACGGGCCATGAGTTTGACAGCCCTGCTCTAGTCCCTTAGGTATGCAATACAGATAGCTTGAAAAGTTTGACAAGTATCATGTTTAATCATCTTTTTTTTTTGTTTATACATGTAGTCCTCAACTTACAACAGTTCATTTAGTGACCTTTCCAAGTTACAAGGGCACGGAAAAAAGTGACTTATGATACTTAATGACCATTGCAGCATCCCCTTGGTCATCAAAATTCTGATGTTTGGCAACTGGTTCATATTTATGACAGAGTGTCTCTGGATCAGCTTTTGTGACCTTCTGACAAGTAAAATCAATGGGAAAGCCAGATTCACTTAACAATGTTACTAATGCAATGATTCATATAACAACTGTAGCAAGAAAAGTCGTAAAATGGGGCACAACTCACTTAACAAATGTTTCACTTAGCAACATAAATTTTGGGCTCAATTGTGATCATAAGTCGAGGACTATGGTACCTGTATATTCCTCATTAGCTGGGAAATAATATCTACTTATCTAAGTCAAGTCAACTATGACTCTTGCCATTTTCATGTGACCATCGATGTTGCCAGAATTTCCAATCTGCAGCCTGCCTTTCTTTGTGTCTTTACCCTTCTTTGCTTCAGATATTGCTCTAACTTCTGCTTCTATTACAAATATTAAGAACAACTGAAAAAAGTAGGAATTCCTGTGATCACAAGAACCATCCAGTTGGGGAACCTCAACTGGCCATCCTGAAAAATAGCGTTCATAACAATAAGATATGAAAAACAAAAGAAAAGTATTCAGGCAGAAGCAAAACATATCATCTTCGGGAGTCTGGGGACTTCCATTTGATTTGCTCTGTTTCTTCCAACAGAACTGCAAGCAAAGCATATCTGGCAAAAGATTAACACACTACATTGTATTTGCCAAGTCAACACTGAAATGAAACAATGAAAAGGCTTCTGGACTGTCAAAAAGTTTATCAACCCTGAGGTAAGCTGGATAACGCAAGAAACTGTTACTTGCTGTGAAAGTTCTCATGTGTATATCCTGTCTCTTTTTCTGCCAGCTTCTTGCGCTGGGATTCAAAAGTAATCAAATTGTCAAATTACATAGCAGCAATAAAGGCATTTCTTGGGCACTCTTAAGCATCTCTTAGCAAAATGTTCCTCTGAAGCTGAAAAATAGAAAATTTCTGAAACTTGCTGGAAAACTTTTCTGGAAATGGTGGAATGCATTGGACTGCAGTTAAATAGTTGTGAGGTTTCTTCATCTATATATCAGCCTAATTTTCAATACCTTTTATAGACTAGAGATTTCTATTAATTTCAGGGAAACACATATGATTTCTAAACAATTGTTACTTGGGAAATATCAAAGATTATTATCCTGTGGTAAAATGGTTGGCCAATAAATTTGATAAACAAATAAAATAAATTACATATCACATACTTGAAACTGGATCAGCATTGCGGAGAACTTATTTGTATTTATTTATTTGTTGGTCTCAAAAAGTTTCTGATTATCTTTCATAGCTGTTGCAGCAATGTCATTATCAATCATGGTCTTTCCATGCTGTCAAACTGATCTCTGACTTAATTATAGTTTATTGTGCAATCTTCTTGCAAGGCCTCCATTAATAACATTAGCATGACACCTTATCACATAGCAGATGGAGGAAGCAATCTTTTTGTAGTTGGTATCTATGCACCTTAAATGAATTTCTCCAAGGGCTTGAAGACATGTGGCAGTAATACCATGATATCACAGAGGAGATGAGGCTGGAATTTATGGCCCTTTTTGTTTACATTTTTTGAACTTAACACTGATGGGCCACCCATCCACCACCCACTACCCACCCCCCGCCAAAGTACTTGACATTGGCAGTTACCATAATCTGGCAATCTTCTACATGTTTTGCTGATGCAATCTTGGGGGACCCTGAAGAATGGAAAAAGACTGACATATGGCCCATCAATTGCCTACCCATGCTCTTGACAAAGAGTTGCAACCACATTCCCTGAATCATTAGCAGAAAATACCCTATTCCAGAAAATGTCCAATTCTACTGAGGTTCATTTCAAATTTAGATGAGAATCTTTTTTAGGCTAAAGAAGTAATTTAAAAGACACCCTTTCTTCTGAATTTCCCAAAATATGTGTTGCACTAGGGTTCTAAGGATTGATGGATTATATAATGGCTTGATGTTATTGCTACTCCTGGTATTATTAGTTAAAGTAGCATTTATTAAACTTTGGAGGTTGATGAACAAATTGAAACTTCATGAAGGGTCAAAGAACTGCAGAGAACCCCCTATTAGGCTGATAATTTCCATTTGTTTGAAGATATAAAGCGATATAAACTGAATTACATTTTTTTTCTTCAGAATGAAAGCTAAAACAGACTAAAACAGATATTTATATCGGTCATGTGGGCCTTGGATTTTGAAGCGCTATAGATATATTTATTACAAATTACAGATACCGGTAGTTCTTTACCTATGACCATGATTGAGCCAAAATTTTTGTTGCTAAGCAAGACAGTTGTTAAGTGAATTTTGCCCCATTTTATGACCTTTCTTGCCACAGTTGTTAAGTGAATCAATGCAGTTGTCTTCCCCATTGACTTTGTCAGATCACAAAGGATGATCACATGATCTTGAGACACTGCAACCGTTATAACTATGAGTTGTCTGAATTTTGATCATGTGACTATTGGGGATGCTGCAATAGTCGTAAATGTAAAAAATGGTCATTAAGTATTTTTTTTTCAGTGCCATTATAACTTTGAACAGTCACTAAATGAACTATCGTAAGTCGACAGAGGACAATCTGATTATTTTTATGATATTAGTTTCTCCATTCACTACCTATATGTCTGATATATTTTAAAGACAAATTTAAATATTGAAAAATAAAAATTCAAACAGAATATGGAATATACCTCTGGAAGGATTTTTAGATGGATAATAGGAAGTTCCAATTATTACAATCAGTGGGGACTGCAACCAGATGCCTTTCGGATGACTTCGATCTCAATTCTTCACAGAGGATTTTCTCAATTCACCACATTACATAGAAGGGGGGGTGGGGAGAAAAAAACTCTATCAAGAAGCATTGCTAGACATTTAGAAAGCTCTAGAGGACACATTTTCATTGTTTAAAAAATTTGATTTATATGCCACCCTTTTCCAGAGACTCAGGGCAGCTTACAATGCATTAAGCAATAGCCTTCATACTTTTGTATATTTTATACAAAGTCAGCTTATTGCCCCCACAATCTGGGTCCTCATTTTACCTACCTTAGAAAGGATGGAAGGCTGAGTCAACCTTGAGCCTGGTGGGATTTGAACTTGCAGTAATTGAAGGCAGCTGATCTTAATAACAGTTAATGAAACTGCTTTAGTCTGCTGAGCCACCAGAGCTCATGTTACTCCAAGGGAGACTGTATCAAGCTTCTCCCAGCAAGATGAATAGAAATAGAACAATTGATAAGTAAATTTGTTGTATGAAAAACTAAACAAGCCATTTTGAAAGAATTACTGCAATTGTCGTGTATCAAATGCATGACCTATTTATAATGAAATCAGATGTACAGTAGATGATGGATGATGACCTAAGGAAAAATGGGAACAAAAAAAAAAGCCCTCTCCAAAATGGAGAATGAATTGAGCACTTCTATTTGGTAAGGTGACTGAGCAGAAAGTATGGGTAGATGAACAACTGGGCAGAATCTGGTACTGAGGGATGGGGGAGGACCTGGCCAAAGATGAAATAAAAAGAGGAGTCCCTGTGGATTTTATTCTGCTAGTTGTTGCCAACAATAGAGGTGGTGGGGCTTATTTCCATTTCAAGGCCATTAAGCTAGCGCTATCTGAAGACATTTCTGTGGTCATGTGGCCAGCATGATGTCATGGAGTGTTGTTATCTTCCCACCAAAGTGGTATCTATTTATCTACTCATATTTGCCTGCTTTTGAACTGCTAGGTTGGCAGGAGTTGGGGCAGCTCACTCTGTTGCATGGTGCTTGGGTCTCAAATCCTTCCAGGCCTCAAGCCCAACCCTCAAGTCTTAACCACTGCCGCTAGAGATGTAATAAGTCATCTTCGAAAACATCAGCAACAGCCAGTGCAGGATGGTATTCAGATCCTTCTCACATGAAAATTAGAAATAAAAGCCAAGAAAATGGTGTTCAAAGTCTCCTATTGAGAGGGTAGGGGATTCAGCAGACTGGTTAGTTTGATAGTTAGAGGCTTGATACGGTGGCAAATGTGACATGACGATTCATAGGCCTTGACATTTGTTTGGACACAAGACCACCAAAAATCCTTAAAGAAGGGTGGATAGACTTAACTACCCTCATTGTCTTGCAATCATAGCAAAGCTTCTATATTTCTTCCTTCCAAAGAGGAGAAATATATTGTTAACTGTAAACATCAACAAGATCTGTTAGCCTGGAGTGCCAAATAGGATCCAAGCTGGAAAAGTAGATTAATATCTCTTTATGTACATAAGTAAGAACAGGCATCTCACCAAAAAGAGGGAAAGAGAACAACTCAGAAAGGTAGAAAATCACTTTATTGGTTAGCATCAATTGACTCATTTGTGTTATAGCACATATGCTCAGTAACTTTATATGTACCATGTAACATTTCATAGCATCCAATATATTCCTAGCATGAGCTTGTTAATGCTCATTCTCATGTTCAAGAGGTGTACTTATTGCATTATAATGAGTTTGTGAGTTACTAAAGTTCAAATCTATGATCCTTTTCCTTGGCAGGTGTGAACCATTTTTTTATCAAACTCTACATTCGTCATGGAGAATTTGTTTTGTTACTTCAAAGAACTAGAAACATAAATCAAAGAAACTCCTAGTTACTGAAACCATTATTCAAAGAGGCCTCCCTCTCCTGCTGCCATTAATAAAACTTGCTGTTGTGTCACAATCATTGGGTCTTATAGTTGGTTGTGGCCTGTCTAGTTAGACTACCAAAACCCATATTTGGTCTGGGCATTAGATTAGCTGTTGTTTTTTGCAACTTCCCAGTTTGAGTTATTTCAGTGTAGTTTTTCCACGGCTTGACATGATTTATTTATATTATATATTATATTGTCACATATTAAGGTATAGTGTGGTCTTATATTTTAAATTGCCACTAGATTGGAATGCATCCTATTTAGAGCTGATTTATGATTGTCATAACCTTGGGAAATAAATGAATAATGAAGAAAGAAGAATGCAATTATAAGTCCCATCTGGGAGCAATCTGTGGGAAATTTCCCTGGGTTGCAAGGATATACAATTCACACTGAATAATGAACACCTTTAAATTTCAAATTCTTCTATTTCTCTCTTTAGTCCATGTGATGTAAAAGGATAGAAACAGTCTCTTTTGGACAAGAAAAAGAGAGAATTTCCACCTTCTTTTGTTTTAGTCACACGTTGGTCCACTGTCCACCTATATTTGTTTACAGCCATCTGAGAACAGACTAACACACATTATTCAATTCTAAAAAGACTCTTGAACTCAAATTTACATAATATGTGCGCACATTAATTGACATAGATGCATGCAGGCTAGAAATTAGCAGTATTTATGCTTTGCTGAAGAATGTCAATCTCCCATCCAATTCAATTCAACAAATAAACTAGCCAATTAATTTTCACTCATCCCAGTATTATTTATTTTTTACTCTTCCCTAAATTCGTATTTTCTTTAATTTATCCATTATCCACTCCCATCCAGATGATACAAATAAAAAAGCAATTTCTTCACTTAATCAACAAAAATATTTGAAATAAGTAGAACTTTGTGGTGTATAGATTACCTTATGCCACCAGACTTGAAATTTTGGGCTTAGACAACTTAGACCTACGCTACCTTCGTTCTGATCTAAGCATAGTACATAAAATCATCTGCTACAATGTCCTACCTGTCAACGACTACTTCAGCTTCAACCACAACAATAGACGAGCACACAATAGATACAAACGTAAGGTAAACCGCTCCAAACTCGATTGCAGAAAATACGACTTCAGCAACAGAGTGGTCAATGCCTGACGCTGTGGTTTCTTCCCAAACCCCCAAAACTTTAACCTTAAGACTGTCTACTGTCGACTTCACCCCATTCCTAAGAGGTCTGTAAGGGGTGTGTATAAGAGCACCAGCATGCCTACCATCCCTGTCCTAATGTTCCCTTTTATTTGTATCCATCTCATGTATTCATAATTATGTCTATACTTTTATTTGTTATCTAATACATGCTTGACGAAATAAATATATAAAATAAAATAGACAGATAGTCCTAAAATATGACTAATACAGGGCTCTTCTCTGCTACAAAATTAAAATAATTCAATCTTTCAGTCAGCAGAAAACAATACCAGCATGAAATTGCTGTTCCTGCTGCTAATCCTTATCCTGCATCTATTACTTTTGTTCCAGCTTGCTGCCAAATGATGAAGTCCTAACTTCATATATGCATAATGGAGGTTACACAAAGCAATTGCTTCCTGGCTTTGCTACCCTCCCTTCAAAGTATCACTACTGGCAGGAAATCCTCCTCTAGTCATAGTAATCATAGAAGGATGTAGTAAGGCTGAGGGGCTTGGGAATGGAATGATGACTGATGGCTTGATCCATGCTGCCGTCCTTTATGGTGCCTAGCAAAACAGGTGAGGGTGAATTCACTAGCAATCCCACTGAATAGCTGAATAGTTTTGGGGTTATGCAGAGTTTTGAAATAGTTCTAAAATCACACACAAATGCTTTCATAACTGAGCCTTTCTGGAAAGGCCAGAATATTTAAAGACCAAAAGTCTCCTGCTTTCAGAAGACTGTTTTCAAAACCTGGTACTTCCCAGCTCTTTCTGTGGGACAAAGAAAAAAGAACAGCGGAGACTTGATGGAGAGGTTTTCCTTCAGATGAGGAAAGCATCTGATTTATGCCTCTGGCCATAAAACATGGCACAGTAGAGATGATAACGGGATGTTCGTACTGTGCAAGATGCAAGAATAAAGCATTGTATTCTTATTCTATTTCCAACGGAAAACCTGCTAGAAACGTATTTAGAACTGCCATCATAGCCTAAACTCAGGCACATATTGTACCAAATACACCGAAGACCTTATTGATAATTAAAAGTTTGTTAATGACTGAGAAGTCAATATCTAAATATTAAACTCTTTGATGTTGAGATTGTATTTATTTACATGCCAGTCTTGCAATGGATGAACTCTCCATCCAATATGTACATTGATCACCACAAATGCCAAAACCCCAATCAATTTCATCAGAGTGCAACTTATTTTTATTTACATAGTACTCAATATAGTTCACAGGAAAAGCCCATAAACAATAAAATACATCCAAACAAAACTAAGCATAGTCAGAAAACAGTTCAAATCGATAGTCAACTACACAATAATCATGTCAGGCAGTGTTAGGAAAGAATTTGACAGTAACATAAAAGTCTGAGGGTGCATGCTTTTTTGCTTGGTATTTCAATGAAATGCAGAGACCCTAATAGAAAATATCAATCATTTCTTATTCAAGCTGCTAAACAAACATTTGTTTGCTTCCTGTGGCCTCAGGATGCTTGGATTGTATAACACACAGGTTGCTAATGCTGCTTGAAAGGCCATAATCTTTTAGGATGATTTAGTTTTTAAGCAGTAATATCTGACTGCATGTGTCACGTTGGTAGAGAAAGGTACGTAACAGTAGCCTCATCTTCATCTATCTATATACTACTAAAACTCCCATGTCTGTAACCTTTAACTGGGTGAAACCGAGCAACACAGGGGAAAGTGTTTTGAACCAAGGTACCTCCAATGGGCTAATTTACAGAGTGCATCCAAAATCTAGGATCCATGACTCCTACGGAATTGAAATTTGGCAACTTTTATAAAATATTCTATGGCATAAAAATGATCATAAAGTACTTTATGAGATAATACAAAATGCCATAAAACATTTCCTGTGGTCAGTTTCTGATGACCAACTGTGCTGTACAGTTCAACATGGCTACTTTCAAAGCAGATACTTCTCTGAATATTTCCCTGAATTTTAAAGACCTTTTCAAGTACATTAGAAGCTCTGCCATTGTTGAAGGCATTGAAGAATCTGATAAGGAAATATCTCTGAAACAATGACTCAAGGGCCATAGTTATCTAGTGTAGCCTACATGTATATCAAAATGTGTTCCTATTATTATTAGAATTTAAGGACAAATTGCAAGGAAACTAAACTAACGATCACAGGGAAACTAGATATTCTTTCATTGCATTATTAGCTTTACTAGATGTTACAAGACATAGACCACAGAGACATAAGCCAAAGTTGTGTTTAACTTTAGAAAAAGCAAGCAGATCCAGGGACTCCTGAGAGATGAAATATACAGAGACAGCTGCTGTACTCTGCAAGCAAATTTTAAGAACCATGGCAATATCAAAACTCAGATAGAGCCATTGTTTTTAAAATTCTGAACTGGGCGAAGGGAGACTTAGATTCAAGTTTCCAGTCAACCCAATTTATATTACAGGGTTATTACAGGAGCCATGGTGGCGCAGTGGTTAGAATGCAGAACTGCAGATTACTTCTGCTAACTGCCAGCTGCCTGCAATTTGGCAGATTGAATCTCACCAGGCTCAAGGTTGACTCAGCCTTCCATCCTTCCGAGGTAGGTAAAATCAGGGCCCAGATTGTTGGGGGCAATATGCTGACTCTGTATACCTCTTAGAGAGGGCTGTAAAGTGCTGGGAAGTGGTATATAAATCTAAGTGCTATTGCTATTATTTTAATAATAATAAAATAAGAGCCTTCTCCCCACATGTGCTACTTAGAGATCTTAGAAGTAAGGTGTGATATGTAAGACCATTACTATGCCATTACCATTACATTACTCTGAGATCATTTGGTTACCCGTCATCAATACTTCTGCCTTATGCAGATTAACTTTCAATGATAATCTTTACCTTCTCTGCCATTTATGCCACATATTAATTCAAGACTCCAGCTGGACAAGACAGAAAGGAAAATAAATCATTGGGCATCATTGGCCAACAGAAATATTGATACTCAAGAATTATCTGCTTACTTAAAGTTTCTCTAAGTAATACAACCTCACTTTGCCATTGGATGAAAAGTCTACACTGTAGTTTTGTTTCATGAAATGATGCTGAGTGAAGAAAGAAAGTTTCATAGAACTGTAGATTATTCACAATTGCAGATGCCATGATAAAACCAAGATTAGATTTTACCTATATTAGGGCTCAGCAGGATGGATGGACACAACCATAGACAGGATTCATCAATCAAACTCTGTCATGTTTTGCATAATTATGATTTGTTGAATTAGTTACAGTGGGCTGGTGGCACTAAGCAATAACCCATGACCGATAAACAATGTCTTGATTTAGGTTATAATCACATTATGGTTAGCATAATCTTTATGCTTTTTTTTCTTTCTCTCACCTCTCATTTGCCCTCTGTAGCTTTCTCCCTGCCTTACATTGACTACATCAGGGGGTGTCAAACTTGCATTGTCACGGCGATGTATTGTATTGGCATGTATTGGCATCACCAATACATGACGTATCGGGACTTTTTTCCCCTTCACTAAACCAGGTGGGGGCAGAGCCAGCACGTGATGCACCTGGCCCACAGGCTGCAAGTTTGACACCCCTGGACTACATGAATTGGCATGAAATGCACCAGTAATCAGAGACTTAATACTTGTGAGCCATGTTGCCTAAAGCTTGATGTGCAACATTTTTAGGAGGTGAAATTTCTAAGGCGGCTTTCTATGAGGTTTTAAATATGTTAAACATAAACACCCACAACTGCGTATAAATTATAGCCTTACCATATCTTCTTTTAGTACACGTATAGGTGAAAATTCAGTTCTGCTTAAAATCCTTATGCATATGATCATGCCTTCAATAATGGCTCAAGGATATTAAAATAATTACACCCAAAATATAGTAATACTTTGGAATTTGCTATATTGCAGTTAGAAATTGCGAGACAATAATGGAATTTGAAGAGACAAAAGAACTTAGGCCACTTCTTAAAATATTTACCATAAATATTGTCTGGTTTTTTTTAATTATTAAAAACTTACATTAATTTATTAAACTTATATGCCACCTGGCTCTTGGGCAACCTTTGTAGTTTGCAACAATCAAACACCCTGCTTCTTGTTTTGTTCCATTTTCATATGCATAATTTATTGTGACATTTTCCTATAACTCTCACTATATTATTTTCTTTTTCAGCTACTGGCTTCAGATAAGATACTGATTTCAAATAAGATTAGGAAGCAAACAACTTCAATTTCCTTTGTTTCTAATATAAATTGCAAGGTTGTGTGCACCCATCTTTTCGTATAGGTAATTTAAAAGTGAGAATGACAAAAAGAGAGAAAAGTAATCTCATTTTTACATGTATCTCCTCTAAGAATTTCTAGATAAACTATCTGAAGTTATTGCAATCTCTCTGTCAAGAAAAAATATTTTTAGAAACTGTGGAATAAACATATTGATGACATGCACTAGTTATGATAGAAAAATTAAGTTTATGAATGTGACCTACAGAAATAAAAACTACCTGTTAAAAAGTATACTTTAGGATACTTCAATATTCATGTGAAAATTGAAATATAAGAGTCTTGTAGAATTTGAGAAAGAGTCTGTCCAGTCCAGTTATCTTTTCAGTGATGGACAGATGCGTATTGCTTCAAAGCTTACATGAACATCTTGTGGTTTTTCTATTTGTCCCCAACAATTATTATCCAAACTATGGAAGCTATAACTCATTCTTACTAAGATTATCTAAGTAAGATTAGGACTGTCCATGTCACAGCTACCACATCTTTTGGCTGCAAATTGTATAAATTAAAGTTTATCTTGTACGAGTAACCAGACCATAGGTTATACCAGTGATGGCGAATCTTTTTTTCCTTGGGTGCCGAAAACGTGTACATGCACTATAGCACACACACGGGCCGACACCCATAATACAATGCCCTCTACAGGCCCCGCTCCCCATACATGCACATGTGACCCCCCCACACTCCCCCGTATGATGCCCATTTTCGTGCTAGCAGGCCTCCCTGAAGCCTCCTGGAACCAAAAACGATGGATGAGGGAGCTGCGGCGCACCCCCACCCCATTTTTGTGCTAGTAGGCCTCCCTGAAGCCTCCTGGAACCAAAAACGATGGATGAGGGAGCTGCGGCGCACCCCACCTCATTTTTGTGCTAGTAGGCCTCCCTGAAGCCTCCTGGAACCAGAAACGGGGTATGAGGGGCGCCGCACCCCTTACCCCCTGCACATGTGTATGCGACTCCCTACCCCCCATGCATGAACATACATCTCCTGGCAGAGACCTGAAAATCAGCTGGCCAGGAGAAGGCGCACGGGCATGCGTGGTGGAGCTGACTTGGGCATCGGCTCACGTGCCTGCAGAGATGGCTCCTTGTGCCACCTGTGGCATGCGTACCATAGGTTTGCCATCACAGGGTTATACTGTAGCACCACTAAACTGGCTTTGGTTGGTTTTGGAAATGAAGCATTCTTTCTGTAGAGAACTATAGGTAGTTCTCAAATTACCTCAATTGAACCCAAAATTTCTGTTGTTAAGTGAAAGATTTGTTAAATGGGTTTCGCTACATTTTAGCGTGGGGGAAAAAATCAATGAGATCTACAATATTTTGTTTATATATAAAACAAAAACATAAAATAATCCTTTTTGTGTTATGGACGGCCATGCGTTAGGTGAGGTCAATATTGTTCTATCTAGCTCATTCACTCTTCCTCAAACTCAGCCTTCTTAAAAACATAGATTATAAGCAGCATCCAGGTGGATGGGATCCATCCATCCCCTAACTCAGGGCGTCGAACTTCCGGCCCGTGGGCCAGATGTGCTGGCCATGGCCACACCCAATTTAGTGAAGGGGGGAAAAGTCCCAATACATCATGTGATGCCATGAGTCTGACACCCCTGCCCTAACTAGTCCAGCAGTCTCTTCTCACAGCCGCCAACAAAATGCACAAAGAAACTCCTTAGTCTCTCAGAAGATGACTTCCAGAGACAGTCGCATTTCCATTAAAACTAAGAGCTACTGATTCCCATGGCTTCCATGAACTAGTCCCACTTTTTGTTTGAGCCAGCCAAGATGATAGTCAGCACCAATCACATGATAGCAAATTTCAAGTTTAATTACATATTGTGTAAAAATACAATCCTTTTATTAATCCTGATTATTCCAGGATTTAATTTCACACAAGCTTTCTTGATAGGGAAACTGCTCCAGTCTCTTGAACATCTTAGATGTCATCCCCCATATCTTCTATAATTCTCTTACATCCCTTTTGAGGTGTGCTAACCATAACTGTACACAATCTGTCAAATGCAATTACATCACTGGTTTATATTTTCAATACTATTTTTATTATCCTTAATAATTATCCCTATTCTATGTAGGTGAAGAAGACTGAGGGAGAACATTTTCAAGTATCTGGTGAAGGGAGTTTGGGACATGAAGACTTGCAGCACAATTTAATTGTCTTTAAATTGCTGCTGCAGAGTCTTTTCTTATTTTTTTTTAATTTGATTTATATGCCGCCCTTCTCCGGAGACTCAGGGCGGCTTACAATGCGTTAAGCAATAGCCTTCATTCTTTTGTATATTTATACAAAGACAGATTATTGCCCCCACAAACTGGGTCGTTGAGTCAACCTTGAGCCTGGTGAGATTCGAACTTACAGTAATTGCAGACAGCTGGTGTTGATCACTATGCTTTTAGTCTGCTGAGCTAAACCAGGCTCCTTGCTATTTAATTTATATGTTGCTCATCTCACAATTGTGCATTGTTTGTATAAGCTCCTTACAATTTTTTTTTCTTGTAGAAGAACCATTCATTCATATAGGCAAATTATTGTTTGTTGTTAGCAAGGAGTAAATTAGCCATGTTAATCTAATTTGCATGTAGTCTACATTATGTTTAAAGAGCTTCTTCCATCCAGATATCTTTATATTTGTTTATACAGATAAATATGTCCATTTCTTACGTGTTTGTTGTTGTTTTTGCTATTATTCAGATAAAGTTGGGCTAAAAACGCAAATTTTCAGCATGTCAAGTAAAGACAGAAAACTATTGCCAAAAGGGCATCAGTGGCTGCATTGGTCCAGGGCAGAAAGACCAAATATCCTTGATGATCCACGGTATTATATATAAACAACACCCTTATTTTCAGATTAGCAGCCTTACCAAATGCTCACTTTCCCTTTAGGTGCCAACACCTGACCCAAAAACTTCTACTTTCGAGACTAAATGCATGACAGAATGAAGAATACCGCTTACTCCCATTGTAACTTCCGCATGGTTCCCCCCCCCCCTTTCCATTTCAGTAATTCTCTATTGCATAAAACAATACGCAGCCGTGCATTAACAAGTCAAGCGGGCTGTGTGACAAGAGCGACCATCACACAGGCACGTAAAACTTAAAAAGTTAGATTCCCTCCTTTTTCCCGTTTCTCGGCATTTTCAGGAAGGGAAAGAGGCTTCCCGGGCTTCCATTTCGGCCGCTCGGAACAGCCGCAACCGCGCGCTCCCGAATCAGTGCACGCGAACGTGCACGCGCTCGAGGCAACTTTTAACTTACCCCCTCGTAGCTCTTTGGCTGCGGCCCCTTCGTCTGTCTTTGTAGCCTGCGACTCCTCTGAGAAAGAAGCAGAAAAAAGGAGCCTCTCCTGAGCCCGCTCTTATGAGGGAGTGGGGCGGCTCCACCGAAGCCCAGGCCTTAAAGGAGGAGCCTTCAGGTGTGGATTTGCCTAGGAGTATGTTGTAAGCCCAGGGCTCTTCAACCTTGGCAACTTTAAGCCTGGTGGACTTCAACTCCCAGAATTCCCCAGCCAGCAAAGCTGGCTGGGGAATTCTGGGAGTTGAGGTCCACCAGGCTTAAAGTTGCCAAGGTTGGAGACCCCTGTTGTAGCCAACACGGAGTCCATCTCCCCTCTTATTCTCCATGGGCTTTTTGGATTACATCACCATGGACTTCCTGAGCCCACCAGGTCCTTGGAGCAGAGGAGAGAAGTCCTCCCTTATTTTGAGCTGCCTTTAAAACGCCAAATAGGTTTTCCATCACTTTGAAGTGTGCACCCCTCACACACATACACCTTCACCCCACTTTTGGCAGGGTGCTGGCTTGTCGACAGGAACAAACTTCATACCCCTTGTAGTAGAGTCCTCTTAGCTACAGCCCGATGATCTGCTGCGAAGTGAGGGCTATTGAGAGAGAAGGGGGTGGGGGGGGAACTCAATATAAACAAATGTTCCCAGTTTAAAAAAAACTTCTAAATGCATGTAGTGGGGAAACTTGGTCTGTTTATCTTGGGGGGTTTGAATTGAAGTGCACTTCATCTGTCTTGGAGTCAGCAGAAAATTAGAGCAAGAAGTTTGCTTGCTGTTTGCTGAACCCTATCCTGCCTTGCGTGCCTCTGCTCAGCTATTAGAGTGGCTTGATTTCCCCATCCAGCATGGGAGTTGAAGTCCACAGGCCTTAAAAGTTGCCAAAGTTGACAAACACTGCTATATGATAATGGGTGCCCAAAGCTTTTGTACTCTCAGGACTGGCTTTCAGCAAGGTCAGGTTAAGGGGGAAAAATGCCTTCATACTGAGATGCTATGGGAAATGCGCTGAAGGCTTTGCGCTTATGAACTGAGGTGGGAGGAAGGCGGTGTTAGGGGGATATGGCAGAAAAGAATTGTTGCCAGGGCATGTTTTTGCCATTGTTAAGTGCAAGTCTAAACCTTCATATAGATTTCTTTATCCAATAAACATTATTCTTGGAAGATGTTCCTGTTTGCTGCCAGGGCAAAAGATCTCTCTATGCGGCATTTAAGCAGAGGAAAGTGACAAAATGCTTTTCTCATAGTTTATTTCCTATGGAGTGTTAACAGTGCTTTCATTCAGTAGTATCATCTTTCTCAGATTTTTTCCCCTCCTTCCTGACTTATGAATTTGTCAGGATACATGTAGTCTTCAACTTTTGAGAGTAATTAAGCCTGGAGCTATGATCATAAGTCATGCTGGTTGTAAAATGGGTCACCACCATATGATTGTGCCCTGTTTAATGACCTTTTTTGTAGTGGTCCTTAAATGAATCCTTTGTCTGCAAAGGCCATTTTTGCTGGAAACTGGAAGTAAATGGCACATGACTGGGGGACACTGCAAAAGAATGAAATCTGCCAGCTGGTTGCCAAGATCCCCAAATGACCATGGAGGGAGCCTGGCCATTGCAACTTCAAATCTGACCCTGGGGAGGGTCCATCATAACTTTGAACAATTGCTAAATGACTGGTCCTAAATCAAGGACTACCTGTACATAAATTTCCAATTAGTATATTAGAATTCCAAAATGCTTTTCAGTTACAGTACAAAATTGTCAGATCTGTAATGTTTTCCTGTTTTTAGCAATAGACGTTAATTGAGCAATTTCATTGTGCAACTGAGTGCTGCTTTCTACAACAGAATCAGTATTGCAGAAATAATATATTGGCTGCTAGGACACCTGGGAAATTTAGATTTTCTATATCCTAGGAAATTACTTTTTGCAGGATCCATGGCATTCAAGGCATGAGGGGTGCTTCTCTGGGGCTGCTGTTTCCGCTTATTATCAATAGGAAAACAAAGGTTGGAGGGCAAGGATTTACAGCAAAGTTGGAGGAACAACCATACTTGACATTTGGAATTCAAAGGTGGGTGAAAAACCCAACTATCTTGAGTTCCTTATTTTTGTTCTGAAAAAATAATTTATTCTGTTGCTCTGCATTCCAAATAAAGATGTCCTACATTTGCTGTCAGGCCTTCAGGCATTGCCTAAACTAAAAATAATTTTTGGAAAGTAACTTTTGCCCCCACGCATGAACTCAGCATTCATTATAAGCAAGATTTATTAGTTTTTCTAAGAATTTCAGTGGGTGAAATAATTTTCACTCAGTATATCGCAGGGAGCAGCATTAGGTAGAAAGTTTATGAATCTTTTTCTCACAGTTTCATACTACATGAGAGGGAAAGCAGCTCTCTCCACTGTTAATTGAGAAGTCTGCAGCTGGTTGTTTATATAATGACCAATTAAATCTTGAACAGTCTGAGAACCAACTCTTACATTTCCTCGGCACTAATTTATCTGCCTAATTTAATACTGAGAAAAGTGTAATCAGCTTTTATCTTCAAACAACTTTGTTTCCTCCATATTTTATATTTGAGAAGGAGGGGAGATAGGTTGGGAAAATGCCACTTTTTCCTTCAGTGTATTGAAAGTAATGGTGTGCAAAAATTCACATTGCATTTTTTTTAGAAATTTTTTTCCTTGAGAAAAAAAAAGGCCTTGGTTTTTCTAATTTATTATTTTGGTTGGGTTTCTGAACTATTGTTGGAGGTGGTAGAAGATCCTACGCCTGGCACTATGATATATTTTCTTTTCCACAACTTTCCATCATTCTGAAGCCTCCTTGGTTGCCCACACTTCCAAATCTGAATAAAATATTGAACTTGAAAAAAATGTGTGAAATGGCTGAAACTCACTGGAGAGACATTTGTACAAAGAAATACAGTATTATTGAGATGCACATTCCTTAGTCCATCTTGTTGAAGTATGCCACATTTTATCCCATGGAAATTTTTCTGAAATTACATTCTCCTATGACAAAAATATTCAGAAGAAATTCTTATCATGTTGAAAAAGAATTGATAGAGAAAAGGCAGAAAATTGGGTGTTGTTTTGAGGGATTTCTTTTGGATGGCATTAATTAGTTCTGAGCATTTTATGATGCTGAATTACGGTATGTTATGAGCTGAATCTCTCTTGGAGGCAGCTGAGTTCTGGGAATACTATGGTACACATATTTGCAGTGTTGAAGTAAGCTTAAGGGATTTGGCATTTAACAGTAGAAATAATTAACCAATTTTTTATATGTCCAGTGTAATGAATTGCTGGTCAATCATTCACTATCTTCAGATTAGAAAAGAAAGGAGAAGGGAAGGATACGAATGTGGGAATCCATATAAAACTGCCACATTTGAGGTCTGCAATTATGCTTAAGCAGGAAAGCAGCATATGACTGGGCAGGTGCCTCCCCCCCCATCAATAGTGCTTCTCCTTTTATAAGAAAATCTCTCCCTTTACCCCTCCCTCCTAACTTTGTATCTTTGCCATATCCTCTATTCATTTTTACAAACAGAGGAAATAAGATCTTTTCTTTCTAGTGGTGAAAAGTTCTTAAATTTATTTTTTTCCCTCATGAACTTTCCACCAAAAACTTACTTAAATTCAGCCTGAGACTGAATTCAACCTGAAATTTTGAACACTGCTATTCCCAGAACCATTGCACCATTTTAATACAAGGTCTTTCAGTGGCATTTAATGCAAACACTGATTTTTGCTTCTGATAAGAGTACATTTATACAGTGATCTCCCAAGCAAGACTAAATCTTTCTGATTTGTTGATACAATTTTAGTTTCAGTTAACTAAATGGAAAACAATAATAAGGTTTCAAGAGCTGCTGACTTTGTGCATCTGTTTCTAGAGTTCTGTTTTTCCTACTAAATAAAAAAAATATTGTAAGTAGATATCTTTGTCAGCTCTTAGAGCTGCTGTCTTGCCAGGATTTGAAACAATTCAGCCATTCCACATCCCACCAGTATTTTTTCTCTCACTCTTTTCCCAACACAATCGTTAAGAGGTTAGAGGAAGCAATTACATTTCCTTCTTTCTCTCAATAACCCCGTTACAGATTGCTAGTTTACCATGGCCAACAGTAAGGGCGAAGTCAAAGTTTGTTTTGTGTTGATCAGCTGCAAGCTAGAAAAGTGGTTTGGCCTCTGAATTGGCTTTGCAAGCTGCAAACAAATACATGGGATTAGGACAGTAGGTTTCCTACTCCATCAAACCTGTAATAACACTTGTGAGAAGAGGTTGTGGTGCATAGCTCAATGAAAATTTAATGTGTGTGCATCTGCAGTGAAAAAGGCAAATTCCATTTTCAGGATTAATTAACAAAGAAATTTAAAGTAAAATAGGCTATCACAAAGCCTTTACATACAAAAGTATGAAGGCTATTGCTTAATGCGTTGTAAGCCGCCCTGAGTCTCTGGAGAAGGGCGGCATATAAATCGAACCAATACATAAATAAATATTAAATGATAAAACAAATATGATTATGATTGTTATGATTTTGCTGAGTTCAGCTGTGGACACTGGTATTTTTTTATTGGCAGCTATATGGAAGCAGTTTGCCATTGCCTTCTTCCAAGATATAGAGTCCTGGTATTCTAGGAAGGTCTACTAAAAACCAACAAAGCTCTTTCTAATTCTAAGCAAGTTCTAAGCAGTCTTGGATCTGAAACATCATAAATCAGCCACATTCAAAAACAAGACAGAGCAGGCAAATTGCTAAGCTTGGCATGGTAGTTAGAGGCACTAAATTGGAAATGGGAGGATTGTGGATTCTAATCCTGCCTTAGCTACAAAACCAGCTGGTCAAAGCCAGAAAGTCATATTCACTCTCAACTGGTGCTCAACAACTCTGTCTTTTATTTGTTGTTGTTGTTGTTTGATTTGATTTGAATGACTACCCATCTCATTTAAGTTACACTGGGTGGTTTATTGGTATAGTCCAATAAAAACAAATTGAAAACCAATATACAAACATATCAAAAGTATACATTATCTTTTTTTTTTTAAAATCACAATTAGCAGCAGAATTCTGATATGGTAGAAAGGAAGATAATAACAGGTGCT
Source organism: Ptyas mucosa (assembly GCA_012654045.1). Taxonomy (NCBI): domain Eukaryota; kingdom Metazoa; phylum Chordata; class Lepidosauria; order Squamata; family Colubridae; genus Ptyas; species Ptyas mucosa. The sequence goes on along the minus strand of WNWU01000003.1, from coordinate 44,616,403 downwards.
GGGAGATGTCATAGCTTCTTAAGTGCAACTTTGTTTTGGATGGGAATTGAATTCGTTTTTATTATTATTATTATTATTTTTTATTTGATTTATATGCCACCCTTCTCCGGAGACTCAGGGCGGCTTACAGTGCGTTAAGCAATAGCCTTCATACTTTTGTATATTTATACAAAGTCAGCTTATTGCCCCCACAATCTGGGTCCTCATTTTACCCACCTTAGAAAGGATGGAAGGCTGAGTCAACCTTGAGCCTGGTGGGATTCGAACTTGCAGTAATTGCAAGCAGCAGATGTTAATAGATGTTAATAACAGGGTGCTTTAAACCACTGTACTACAGGCTCTGTACTTGAGTTGAGTTGATCTCAATGAACATTTCAAAACTTACATTATACGATTCTATGAAATTTGTAATCCTCAGTGCATCTGATACCAATGAATATCTGCTCCATGTCCTGAAATACAGAAGCTGAAACATGGGGGGAAATTCATTGCTATAAGATACCCAGGAGTTGAATAGCTTTGAAGGACAGTCTGACAATTTATGAAGAATATGATTGTCAATGGCTTTTTGTCATAATTATGTCTACTAAGAAGGTAGGCTTGGAATCCTAATTACAGGAAGCATAAATTGGAGGGGGCAATTATTCTCTTGTTTTGGTGTTCACTGGCCACCAGGGAAACAGAATGCTGGATTAGACAAATTTTTGGATGAATTAGCACAGATCTGCTTATATTCTTATATTCTAGTTTAATAAAAAGAAGGACTGGGGGTGACATGATAACACTGGTCCAATATCTAAAGGGCTGCCACAAAAAAGAGGAGGTGAACCTATTCTCCAAAACATCTGAAGGCAGGATAAGAAGCAATGGATGGAAACTAATCAAGGAGACATCACTTAATGGCCCGCTCCTCCTGCCTTGCTCTATGGCATCAACTCCCAGTCATTGGCCATTACTTAATTTTCCCCAAAGGATGAAAAAATGTAAAAATTTGTCTGCATTTCAAGGCTGCATTTGAATGGTAGGAAGAAAATAAGAAGGAAATACTGTTTTTAATATTGATACAACCCCTGGACCCAGGGGTGCTATTCAGCAGGTTCTGAAGAACCAGAAGTGGAAATTTTGAGTAGTTCGACGAACCGGCAAATATCACCTCTGGATGTCCCCAGAGTGGGGTGGGAATGGAGATTTTGCAGTATCCTTCCCCTGTCACAGCCACCAAGCCATGCCCACAGAACCAGTAGTAAAAAAATCTGAATCTCACCACTGTATGGACCTCTTTTGAGGTTTGAGGTTTATTTAATTTATATACCGCCCTATCTCCCGAGGGACTGAAGGCGGTGAACAGCCATATAATAAAACAATATGCATACAAAATTTAAAACAAATTAAAATCCGATTAAATAATTTGGCCTTAATAATTAAAACCCTAATAATTTAAAACAAATTAAAATTTTAAAATTTACATAATTATTAAAAGAGGAGAATTAGGCCAGGCTGGCCTGGTTAAATAAAAAGGTCTTAAGAGTGTGACGGAAGGTGCATAGGTCCGGGATCCTTCGTATCTCCGGGGGGAGCTCATTCCAGATGGTAGGTGCCCCCACAGAGAAGGCTCTCCCCCTGGGGGTCGCCAGCTGACATTGTTTGGCTGACGGCACCCTGAGGAGACCCTCTCTGTGAGAGCGAATCGGCCGGTAGGAGGCTATTGGTGGCTGCAGGCGGTCTCATAAATAATCAGGTCCTAAGCCATGGAGCGCTCTGAAGGTGGTAACCAAAACCTTGAAGCACACCCAGAAGACCACCAGGAGCCAGTGCAGCTCGTGCAGGAGAGGTGTCACATGGGAAAGCCATGTCGCTCCCGTAACCACCCACGCAGCCGCACTCTGCGCCAGTTGGAGCCTCCAAGTGCCCCTCAAGGGGAGCCCCATGTGCCTCAGTCATGGCTGTAGACAAAATGATGGATGGTCATTTGGTCATGCTGTGGTTAGTTAATTCAGAACTAAAGTCTTTAATAAGTGGCATTTAAATAAAAATGGATCATAATAAAGCTGCACCCGTAAAACGTGATTTTACATTGTAGCTGTATAATCCTGCTATGAATATGAACTTTGGAGAGAGGGTTATTTCTTTCATTGCATTGTTGATTCCATTTACCATCAATTTCATATTAAAATCTCTTCAGAGACAGGAAGGAAGAGGAGCTTCAGAAGCATGAGATAGTTTAAGCCATTTGATGTTTTCTGGGTTTTAGGGCAAGGGAGTGATGAGAAAGAATCACCAGATGTTCTGAGATCCTATGATAGGGATTGGGAATAAGTTCCACAGCTGCAAGCCAGCTGCCAAAAAATGCTTATACCACTCTACTTTTGCAGTTTCATGATTCTTTGGGGTATTGCTTTAGTAGCAGGCCATGAAACACTTAAGAAGGTATTTTTGCATGAAGTATACTTAGTCTAGGTTCAGAATTCCAGTTGGGAAATAGACCATTTATTGCAATTAATGAGGCTTTATGCAACTCACAGCTGAAGGTAAACAAGCTTTTGGCCAGTGACTGATGTTCTTCCAAAAGAAAGGGGAGGGGCACATAGCTCCTTCTCATGGCAAAATTAAAGTGCTATTCACCAGACATCAAGCTGGCAGAAAACTATACCAGCATAGCATTACTTACTTACTTATTTATCAGTATATTATATATTGCCTTGGTCACAGAATGAAACCCCATGGTTAACAATATAAAGCTGATTGCATGAAAGAGTTGAATGACCGTTGCATATTAAATAAAACATTAAAAATATAGTAGAATAAAATTAAAATAGAATGAAAACTCATGAGAACCGTAATATTCTAACCCAGCCTGGCTGACGAATTCTGGGAGTTGACATCCATAAGTCTTAAAAGTTGTCAAGGTTGGACACCCCTGATCTAAGCCGTCAAATTAAGAGCAACCTGCCCTCATTCCTTAGAACAGTTCCATCTATGCAAACCTTTGGAAAAACCAGACATCTGATGTTAATATTTGGGGAAGTATAATGGTGTATGAGAAATTATGTGATATCACATAATAAATCCTTGCTTAAAGATTGAGTTGGTCGATTCCATGTGGAGATGGCAGCTCAGATGTTACGTAGGAACCAAGCATATAGGGCTTTACAGGTTAAAACCAGGACTATATGATGAATCCGTAGATGTATTAAAAATCAGTTGAAAATTGATGTCATAAGCAGTTCATAGTCACCAAAAAGTGGACCATTACATTTTTCACTGATTTTTCAGTTGGCTTTAAAGCCATTCCCATGGCACTGGTTCAGAGACTGAGTCATCATCACTAAAGTCTCTTGTTCCTGGCAGGGCAACAACTGACATATCAGCCAAAGTTGGGCAAATGAATCCCCTGGCACGTCCTCCACTTGCCCTTCCAGCAAGTGCATTGAATCTAGGAGGATTTGTGTGTCAAAAATCTGCTTCTTGTGCAGAGTGCAACTGATTCAGATTTAAAACCTGAACTTAAAGAAGGCCATGCTGAATAGGTCCATCTTGCTATGATTCATCTTTAGCCTGTTTTGTCCTATTCAAAACCCAATGGTTTTCAGACCATAGGTTAAGACATTCCCATCACCTATCGGTAGAAGCATAGTTACAAGTGCTGTAGGTTGACATTATTCATGATTCTTCACTCCAAGCAATTATCTTACCTTCTAGTGCTTTCATATAGATGCTATGCTATTATAGACATAGTGCTGGCAAATAGTTCTATTAATTACACTACATGGGACATGCTACGGGACAGAGATTGATGGGTTTCCTTGGGTTTTTTCCCTCCCTCCCACAAATGTCATCAGATTGCCCTACTCTAACCCATATTCTGTTAGTGCAGAAACCTCCACCTGACTTAATGTCGGTTAGAGAAGGTGGGGAAGGGGATGGATTTTAACATATGGCTTGATTGAAAATTTTCTTTTGGTCTGCTTTCTTTTGGCCCAGAATGTTTGTGCAGATGTGTCAAAGAGAGTCAACTATCAACTAATATCTCTTCACTCTCTTCACAACTGGAACAGGCTACTCTATGTGGGCTGGAAAAGTCCAGATGACTACTACAATAGATGGCTAGGAGATAAGACTTCTTTGCTACCACCTAGCTTTTTCCAACCTACATGTAACATCACTATAGCATAACACTCTAATTTGCATCTAATCAGGCAACAAACTCACCCTCTCAAAGTCTTTTCTCCTTTTGGTATTTGTAATATTGCCTTCATCTCATTGTCAGTATATACAGGCTTAAGTTGTCCTTAATTGTTAAAAGAATACTGAGACATCCAAGGAGACATGGAATGTAATCTTAAGGTATGTTAATTTCAACCTAAGAGTGGGTAGGTAGCAACTGAGGGGGATTGGCAGGGCATTAACAATTCATCTTTAAAAATGTTCATTTTCTGGAGTGTTAGATTATGTACAGTGCAGACTACATCTTACCCTGTCTTGGTGGCTATTTCTGTATGAGATCCTATGTGCTGGTCCTTGGACTTTGCTTGGACTTTATTTCTGGTAAACATTATGCTAGCTTTGTACTAGTCCATTAGTCCTGAGATACAACTTGCAGCCAGTTAAAAGTAAAAGTCATGCAATTCTGCTCAAAAGCTGAACTCTTTGGGCAACAGTAGTGAAATTGCAAGCTTGACATTGGTATCAAAAAGACTGAATCTTTGATGTTATAATTTGAAAATTGAATGCAGGTGATTTTCCATTTAAGGATGAATATCTACAATAGCCAGCTGAACAAGTATTACCTGCATGTGTATGATATAAATGAATTTAATCTATGTATTTAATGTAGATTAGAAATGCAAATTAGTTGCACACAACAGACATGAGAAAAGCTGGAATGAAGCCCAGATACATTAGTACTACCTAGTAAGAGGCAGGACTATCTATTTTCTGAATATGTAACAATAACATTGCTTATTTCCATTAACAACATATAAAAGAATATCCTCTTGCAATCATTTAGAGAGTGCTAATAGGTGTCTCATGCAACTGTATTTTTTACATTAATACTGTCTCGTGCAACGTATTTTTCTCTGATAGGGAAACTATTCCTGCAGCTGGGTTCCCAAGGAAATATTTTGATGGAAATGATGTACAGAATGGATTTGTGTATCAGTTCAGGGTTTGTGTACCTGATCCTGTTCCAACAGAACAGATGCTGCAGATTTTTACTCTTCATAAAGTTAATTTTCTGGAATCGGATGTCATGGGAATCCTGTCAAGTGACAGTGGGAATAATCCATATGAGGGAAAGGATATATAGTACAAAAGCTTTATTTATTTGCCAGTTTCAAAATACAATTTCCAGATATTCTTCTTGGGATAATTGAAAATATACATAAATGCATCAAGAAGTGTAAAATGTCCAATTTCTCGGGAGGCTGGAGTTATCTTGAAAAAGATGCCTTTTTAGAACAGAGTCTGCTTTGAACATAAAAAAAGAAGTAGCTCCTCTAAATTCTGCTTCTTGCGCCAAAAAAATGTTGGAATAACATGAAGTTGGCTAATTTTAGCAACTGTATGTATTGGGGGGGGGGTAGTTTGATGTAGTGCAGCGAAGCTTGGAAATTTTGCGTTCTAGTCCCATCTTATGCCTGACATCAGCTGAGTGTCCTTGGGCCATTCATTCTTTCTCAGCCGTAGGACGCAGGCAAGGGCAATCCACTCCTGAAATCTTGCCAAGTAAACTGCAGGGACCAGTCCAGGCCGACACCTGGATTGGTGTCATCAACATTGATTCAAAAGCACAGAAAAATATTGTGTATCTACACAAAGTTAGTTATCTTAGTAAATCAGTTATGGCTTGGATCAATATTGATTAGATGTAGCATTCTGCATGCTTTATCAATAAAGTCTGACAAAAAGCCTTCTTAAAATGAGAGATCTGGTGAAGGATGAACTCATTGCCAGAATGAGTGACTGTTTCTCTGTCTGTGGATTTTAAAGTTGTCTGGGACAGCATCAACTTGAAAAGGCCTCAAAAAATAGACCAGGGAGTTGAAGGTCCATTACAGCTTCAAGTTGCTGAGGTTGAGAAACACTGTATTAGAAATATATAAACATTGAAACGAATGAATAGCTTGTACCCATTCAAGCATTTCTGGAGGATGATTATTTAGATGCTTTTGATCACACCAAGAACGTATCATTTGTTCCCATGTAGTATATGGCCACCTTTAAGGAATTTATTGCAGAGGTTCTGGACCTGTTGCCTGTGGACCCCTGGGGGTGGGGCACAATGTTGTCATGGGGTCTATGAAGGCTTGAAGAAATGTTGTGATTTACATCTTGAGTTACGTCTTGGTGGGCTGTGGTCCATGGCCACAAAAGGTATTTAAAGGGAATCCATGCTGAAGAAACGGATGAGAACCACTGATCTATTGAATTGTAAACCATCAGGAGCAAAGCATCAAACTGTACAAAGAAAACTGTTTGACCACAATAGTTTTCATCTTAAAACTTTAAATTCATAGTATACTTCACAACAGTAGTTAAGAGTTTTATTTTGCTTTGTCGAGGGGGATAATTGTCAGAATATTACATTCTGCTACTTTTATCTTACTACTTTGTGAACTCAGCTTTGCCACATATTGTGCAATTAAGGAACACTTGCTGAACACTATTTTAAAATTGCTCAACTTGTGACAAATCCAAAGTGTAGCATTTCATTAATTTTCAAGTGTTATTCAATAACTTTGCATAGCAGAAAAATAGCTGTTTAACCTCTTATAAGTAATCAAGAAAGAAAGAATTAGCTCAACCGAATACTGAGATTTTAAAAATTATAAATGATATCGTAATAAAGATTGCATTCAGACAGTTGTAATTCATCTGTATTGCTGTAATCAGTGAGATTTAACATTAATTACAGTAGATCTATATGAGCATAACCAAGTTTGTTTTCATGATACATATCCTAAAATGTTTGGTTAATTTTACAGCTTTGTGTGCCCTAAAAACATAATATATCAATTTAAATGTCACTCCACATTGGTTTCTGAATAAAGAAAAGGTGCAGTTGCCTAGAAAACAGAACCATTTATTCCATGGGAAATATGCCATTAAATCTCTCCGGCTCAGATTAGCTGGCTTCCATCCTTCTTTTTTCTATTTTTGATGACTACATTATTTTCTGTTGGCACCAGCATGATCCCCTCCCCTTTCATTCTTGTTGTATATCTCTATATCATTCTAATGATGAACAAGTACTAGAAAAATAGTTAAAATATCTATGGTACCCAAATTACAACATCTGTGCTAGTAGCCAGCAAATTAATGCTAAATTAAAATGAATTAGCTAAAATAATAATTGAAGCCATCACAGAAAAAAAAACCCCATCAAAACACAGATAAATCCAATGGACCATCAGAAATGTTCAAGATCCATTTTTATCTGCCTCCAAAAAACAATCACTGAGAGAACAAATCTAATTTCTTAGAGATAGCTGTTCCATAAGACCGAGCCATTACAGAAAAACAACATCTGCTTGCTTCTGTCTCCTCACTTCATGAAAATGATAAACTAACAATAGTTTCTCTCATATTAAATAAAGACTTAAATGGAAAGTGGTTCTCTAGGCACCATCTAGGGCAGGGCTGTCAAACTCAATACCCGCAGGCCGGATGCGTCACATGCTGGCCACGCCCAGTTTAGCAAAGGGGAAAAAACTCACTTGATAACGCTGTGGGTTTGACACCCCTAATCTAGGGCTTTTGTAGGTTAAAACTGTCACTTTGAATTGCACCATAATCAATGTTCCTGGTAAGTAGCAGAGGCTAATAAGCAGCCTTCTGTATTTTGATTTAACTGCAGTTTCCAAGTGATTCTCAAAGGCAGCCCTTTGCAGAGCTCCTTGCTATTGTCATAATAAATTGGGATAAATCATCACTGAACATCCATTCACTTTAGATAGAGCTGTTTACCGTATTTTTCGGCGTATAAGACGCACCTTCCCCCCCCCAAAAGGGGGTGAAAATTTAGGTGCATCTTATACACCGAATGTAGCCCCGCCCACCCACTGGCCCCTACCCTTTGGCCTCTGCCTTGCAGCAAGCAAACAGCAAGAAAAAAAGCTCCTTTCAGCTTCAGCACAGCCTAATTAGCACAAGTTGATTGGATCGGCCTACTGACTGTCAGCTGATTTGCGCAGGGTTCTGCTGCTTGCTGCAAAGAGGTAAATTGCTGGAGCAGATTTTTTTTTCCTTGTGCTAATCAAGCTATGCTGAAAACGAAAATGAAAGTAAAGCAGGCTGTTTGCTGCAATGAGGCAAAATTGCTCAGAAGCAGAGGGAGATTTCTTTTTCTTCTTTTTCTCACCAAAAAAGGTAGGTGTGTCTTATACTCTGGTGTGTCTTATACTCCGAAAAATACGGTAAGTTAAAGCTGGGCAAAAATCCTCCCGATCAATGCCCATCCAGCAGTAGATATAAATCCAGGAGGATGTGCTTCAAATAAAATATGTTCATCCAAAGCATGTTTGTAGAGACCATTTGTTGAAAACCCTAATCCTTATGAGGTGTGAAAGAGGGGACTTGGGAGCAAGCATTGTCTGCAGCAGCTCTTCCCATCAGGCAAAATTAATAACAACATAACAGAGTTGGAAGGGACCTTGGAGGTCTTCTAGTCCAACCCCCTGCTCGAGTACCTTATACCTTTCCAGACAAATGGCTGTCCAATCTGTTCTTAATAATCTCCAGTGACTCCTTGAGGCAAGTCAATCCACGAATTAATTGTTCTCACTGACAGGCAGGAGGATTCCACCTTCACGTAATATTAAACATCAATTTTTTAAAAATGTATGTCCATCTATCCATCCAACCATCCCTCCTTCCCTCCCTCTACCAAACTATCCAGGGAACTCTCTGGGCAGCAAACAAAACAAAAACAGAAAATTACATTAAAATACACCCATGTTTTATAAGTTTTCAATGGTTTTCATATGCACAATCAAGAAAAAGTTTTAATATAGATAAAAAATCTGAGTGGAATTGAACAATATAAGACATATATTGAATTACAAAATGAATTACATACAAATGAACATGTAATTGCAAACATTAGATTATTAGATTTTTTTAATTAGATTTTTTACTTACTTCACATTACTTTTATAAGTAACTCGAGGCAAAACATGCATAAGCTTTTTGTAAAGAATTGAAACTGGAAATGAATAAGTTAAGGACTACATGATGAAATGGGCTATGCATTTTGGTAATGATATACAAATGGATAAATAAGAAAATGTAGATAAATAGATTGAAATTCACATTGTTTTAATTTAAGAGAGAACATGTATAAAAAGTATGTACTGCTGGTATATTACATAGACAAAAAAGATGTATATACTGTAGGTACTTCAAATCAATGTTGGAATGCATGGTAGATTTATGAAGCAGTTAAAAATTATGAATAAAAATATATAGTGATAAAAAAAATAAAGACCAATACTGAGAAAAGAAAACTATTTTTATTAGGATTTATGGACAGTGGATTAGGAAAAACTCATGGAAGATTGGTTTTATATATGGTAACTGCAGCAAGGTTATAACCACAGGAATGGAGAAGTACTGAAATTCCTACAATGGAGGAAAGGACTATGACAAAATTGACAGAAATAGCCAAAAAAAACCCCAAAACCCCTGTTTAGTTAGGGTGGAAGTGGTAAGTATTTTTCTGAAAAAATGGAAAATCTTTATGATTTTTTCTCTGAGTTTTTGCTGAAATCAGAGAAAAGTAAATGACAATTTATGGATTTGATGACTGAAAAATAATATGCAGGTGAAGGGATTTTCGTAATATTGAGGAGGGAAGATGGCTAATCAATTTGTTAATTTCTGTTGCAAAGAAAATCAGAAGTCACTTATTTTTGTTTCTTTAGATATTTTTTTTGGTCACACTTTTTATTCTTTTTCTTTTATTCTCTTTTCTTTTTCATTTAGATTTGTCTTTTATTGTTTATAAAATTGTCAATATTTTAAAAAAATATTGCCAGAGCAGGGTATATTAACATCATGATCCCAATATCAGGGATAACTTTTCAAAATGGCCAATTTTTACATCTAAGAATGAATTCTAATCTTTCTGCTAGATCTGTTCATCCATTCTATTAAGCATTGTTCTTAATATAAAGTGAAAAAATGTGGTTCCCCTGTCACATCCAAAATAATATCTGTAGATTAAGAGTCAAAAATGGTCCATCTGTCACTGATTTATAAGAGCACAATCCTTTAAACCATATATGTGTTTTCCTGATGCAATCTCCAAGTCTCAGCTACTCCTAAGAACCTTTCTGGAATGTAGAAAACCATAAAATGTCCACTTTTAATATTTTAAGCCAAATGGGCAGGAATTGTATTAGTCATGCGTTTTATCTATTTGCTAAGATGGTTGTAACAGTTGTAACATCAGTGTGTTTGAATTAAAAATCAAATTAATGAAATCCTTGACTGATGGACCATAATTGAGCCTGAAATTATGGTCATAGATTATTCCAGTCATTAAATGGCTCACCATGTGATTGGGCCCGATTTTTGCGGCAGTCATTAAGTGAATCCATTGTCCATAATGGATGATTTTTTTCTAGAAACCAGAAGTAAACACCAGTTTTCCGCAAAAAACATAGTAAATGGCAGTTATGTGACCACAGGACACTGGAAACAGCTATGAATGTGGACTGGTTGCTGAGCATCCAAAATGTCATCACATGTTGGGGGGGGGGCAGCTGTTGCAACTTTGAATCTGGAGTATAAATCATCCTGGGAAGTCCATGGTAACTTCAAATGGTTGCTAAGCAACCAGTTATAAATCAATGAAACAAGATTTATATAGCTAAAACATTCTGAGGGATGTTTGACCTGGCTGTGGTTGAACTTTGAATGCACAGAAGCTTACGTTTTTCTTGTGGGCAGAGACCTCTGCTTGTAATTTCCTCTGTTCTGTAATTTATCAGACACTGCAGTGAGTGTACTTAAATAACCCCTTCTTGTAAATTGTAACCTCAGCAAAGAATATGATTTAATGCAGGATAACTATTTGCTTACATGAATTGATTAGATGCATTTTATTGTGATATCCTTGTTTGCTTGGCAAGAATGAGCATAGAAATTCTCAGTCGGCCTCTGACATTTGGGATCTCTGGATCAGAGAAAAGTCATAAGGAAATGAAAGAGGAGATTTTCAGAGAAGCAACAGTTGGGCCAAAATTGAGTTTTTTAGTATATAATATTACTATAAATTAGTTTTCAAATACACCTTAGCAACAAAGGCAGAATTGCTTAATTTGTCCCATTGTCTGTTTTAGACTTCTCCCATGTACATCCGCCATACTCTGTGTCTATCAGAACAATCATTTTGGCCAAGCTACAGATATCTTAAATCCTCCCTGCTTATAGAATAATTGTGTCCCTTCTCCTTAAACTACTTAACATCAAGTTACTAATTTCAATAGCCAAGTAAGGGGATGGGGTGGGTGGGTGGGAAAACCATATAAATAACAATAGCACTTACTTATATACCGCTTCATAGTGCTTTACACTATGTGTAAAGTGGTTTACAGAGTCAGCATATTGTCCCCAACAATCTGGGGACCTTGGAAGGATGGAAGGCTGAGTCAACCTTGAGCCAACGAGAGTCGAACTGCTGGCAACCGGCAGAATTAGCCTGCAATACTGCATTCTAACCACTGCGCCACCCCGGCTCTAAATATAAGCTGCACAGAAATGGCACCTATTAATTACTACTTAAAATCTGTCTTGTGTTAAAGAGAATTAGAAACTTTAAATGCTGACAAGGCAATATTGATTTTCTACTGCAAAATGTTGCTAATGGTTTTCTGAGATGCTTATTTTCACACAAATCCCTTTGTCACATAAAGGTGCTATTTGTAATATGCAGGATGATGAAAATAAAAACCCCAAATAATATATTTCAGTATTAGGCCACATGATTTATTCAGTAGTGTTTATGCTTCCAAATTACAATTTATGTCTATCCATGTAAGACTACAAAAGTTACCATTAGAATTGTCTGTGCTTATAAAATATCAACATTTCTTTGTTTTAATGTTATATATTCATTAACACCAGTCTGCAACAAGTTACATAGAATCATAGGCACTTCAAAGGCTTTAAAAGACATTTACTTTAAATGCTTAAAAAAAAAAGAACAAAGGATTCAGATTCATTTTGAATTCCATCTCGTACCTTCAAATTGAAATTAATAAAAAAAAAGTGGCCAAATAAATTTTGCAGCAACCCCTTGCAATACTGTTAAGAGTCTTTGGGTTTATGTAGGCTTGTCAGTAGCTTACTGAAAGATCTCCTATAAAGATTTGTTTTGTAAAGGGAAGTTGTAGTAGTCCAATTTTACACATTAATTTGCCGTTTTAAATTTCAATCAAGCTATAGCAACCATTGAGAAACAAACGGGGTAAAATGTACTTTCTGACAATAAAATTTATACAAAATGGAGGTTAAGGTTTACATAGCTGAAAAAATACATTTACACTAAGTGTTACATTATCTGAATTATATGAACACAAATTGCACTAGGACAACTACAAAAAGTCATTTTATTTTTAATTTTGGAGAACAGATAAATTAATGAAATAAAAACTAACTTGTGAGAGTCATCAGACATGCTGACAAAATTAAACAACTTCCATTGAACCATCAGATAAAACAATCATTTCCACTTATGCATATTTTTTGTAAATAATTCGGTGAACATCAACGGCTATATAAAATCATACGTTGCCACTGCTATTCACAGAATACTGCAAAATGTTAAGATTTTATTTTACATTTTTTAAAAGGAATACATGAAAAGTTTTAAATACAATGGGATCTCTTTTTTTTTCTTATCATAAAGGTGCCATAAAGGCTCTTTAATGAAAAAAAAGTTCTTCATTATTCTAGGCCAAAAAAAAAAAGCTTTATTTAAAAAGTTCAGTGATCTCTGAAATAGAGACACTACGTTTAGAGTTTTATGCATAAAACTCTTTAGTGGGTGCCTTCTGATAGGCAGCGCTGGAGGGTTTACGCTCCCCGAGGTCGTAACTCCCTTCGTCCTTCTTTCTCATGCGGTACACCAAAAGCAAGATAAGGAAGATTGCAAAAAGAAAGCCAATGATTCCACCAGCAATAACCGCTGTAAACAAGAAGAAAAAAAAAGTTCCACTGAATTCCATGAAGTTACTTTTAACCGGGCAAAGTCTATCTTTGAGAGAAACTGGGAATTTAACTTTTCATAAATGCTTTATTGTAACAACAACATGACTGACTGTAACAATTTAAAATTAACATGTCCTTGGATTCAGTAACTCAGATCATAAAATGGGGATGGGAGGGAGATCACAGTATTTTCTGGAGAGAACAGTATTGAATGTTTCTTGACAGCTCAGTGCTAATTATCATTACTTTTAAGTCCTGCCAAATTCAACATGATTTATTTTTTTGGCGGCTGTGTTTAGCATTGCAGCCTAAGAAGCAACATTAAAGCGTGTGTTTGAATCTCATGCTTGAGATTCTCCTTCTCTCGACTACAACCCTGCGCAGGTAAAGGATATTTACATTTCCCCCAGGTTGTCACTCAAGATGTCCTCTTAGTGTTTTAATATTATCAATATTATCTTATGGAGGTTCTCTTATCATCCAGGTCATGGTTGTCCCAAAGGTGCTTTTCTTTTTCAAAAGGCAACTGGCCTTTCTTAGTTTTATTTCTTTTGAAAACATGTTGCTTCTCATCTAAGAAGCTTCTTCAGTTCTAACTGACTGGTGGGGAATGGAACTGTTTATAGATAGCTTTATTGATTAGCCTATAGTCCATATCAAAGCACAAGGTTCAGACACATATCACCAATAAAATCCTATGCAAACAATTTTTAAAAAGAGTAGGGTAAAATACAATAGTTATAGGATAAGATACAATATAATTTAATTTAATACATCGATTAGAGGAGAACGCTGTAATTCCTCTTAGCCAAGGCTTCTGGTGGCCAACTGTTTATGATGTTATTTTTCCCACGTTCTTTTGTAATTATATTTGTATTTTGGTCTGTGACCGCAAATAAACATATTATAATTTAATACATAAATATGTAAAATAGCATAAAATGACATAAAATCTATCAAATCAGTCCCATGTAAGCAGATCTCAACCGAACCATTTTGTTTAAATACTGTGCTGTGTTAAATGCTGGCTGCACATAAAGTAAGTTGTTTTGATATGGGAATCCCAATAGGTCATTTGTTTGGTATATAGACCAAGGTACCTGTCTCTCACCCCTTTATACAAGCAACAGTCAAATAGGATGTGAGACAGGTCTTCTACCTCTGCTGCTCCACAAATGCAGAGACGCTCATTGTAGGGTCTACACCCATATCTCCCATATCTGACCATTGTGTCAAGCTGTTCGAATCTCGCTCACATAAATATCTCCCTAAGATGTTTGGCAGTTATAACTTCAACTATTTATATTTTATGACGACTAGAAAGAAAGTCCAGTTGCCTTTTGAGAAAAGAAAGAAAGCACCCTTGAGATTAACACCCTTATCTTGTTGGCATAACTTACTTGGGCACAAAAGGAAAAAGGGGGAAATCTATTCAAGTGGGGAAGACACATTGTATAACCTATATAGCAATGGGTTGCAAGAACCCATCAGGAACTGCTTTTTTTTTTTTTGCTTTTTCTAAAACTAAAAATATATTGATGCATGGCCCTTACCTGCCAGAACCTCTGTTCTCTGAAAAAGGTTCTCTGAATGTTTCCGAGTAAATACATCAGTATCTTCAATTGGCTCATTTTGAGCATTTCTGTTTTCTGCATCAGGCTTAAGTATCTTTTTATCAATCTCCTCAGGTGACTGTGAGAAAAACAAGAATACCAAATCAATACAGACAAATAAAATACAGAAACAACCACACACCTACTATTCTCGCTTTACATTTCTACAGTACTGTTTCAAGGCTTGCTACTTGGCACAGGAAAATACATTCCTTTCCTGGAAGCTTCAGCTTCTGTCTCAAAACTGTTCTTGCGATTCAGTTTTTTTTACAAATTGTATATAAAATGGTTCAAATATATTATCATACGGTTCAATAATATTTCATCTGGTAATCTGAATGTGGAGATTTATTCATTTTCTCTTAAAACGTTCAACATCAGTTAGAGTTCTAAGGATTGTACTAAGTCAAGGACCATTTGGTTCCTCAGGATACCTGCAATTCCACTTAACCTTGGTCAGATACTGTACTTCCACAGATTCAAAGGTTAACTGTATTTCCATTTTATCAAGACGAAGCCACAGCTTGTTTGCTCTCCTCCCATCCATCCCAATACTGTCTCCAGGCACCATTTAGATGTAGTGACCCCAGCAAATTGTTGGAGGAAAGAAAAAAGTAGAGCTGCAGAGAATCTGCATATTGATCACACTATGATTGAGTTCTTGGCTTCAAGCATGAAAAAAAAAGGCAAGACTCAATATAACAGGCAAGAGCTATGAGGCAGAACAAGAGTTCACACCATTACCTTCTGAATAGGACTGAAGGACTGAAGCTGTTATAATAGTAAATCCCTCAAATTTACTGTCATGGCTGTTTCCTAGACAATACACAAGCACCTGATTGGACATTTGCAGATAACCGGGGGATGGCCAGGGTGGATGAGAGACAACTTTCCTTTCCTGAGGAAAATCTCAGATTCAGCTTATGCTACTTCTGTAACCATTTAAGCATCAGTAAATTACACTCTTGGCAAAACAAATGGCCAGGAGCCTTTCTACGTTACATAACTCAGTGGGGATGGCTGACACTTACACCTGCCAAATAATCTAGGATATCATACTTGGTATATCTAAAAGCATCTTTTAGATGCAGTATTTGCATTGCTTCTGCTCATTCCCTAGTTTAAGTAATCCTCCTGGAGAAGCAACCTTCTTTTTGTCACTGAGAAGTCCAGCAACCAGATGTAAATGTACCTTGTTTGCATAATTTCAAAAATGAAAAGCAATCATTTTTCTAGTTTCTTATTCAAAACTATGCTGGGCCATAAAATCATTTTTCAGAATTCAGGGATCCAATTTACACATGTATGTCAGTAGTGGGATTCAGCCGGTTCTGTTTGGATCGCGCGAACCAGTAGCGGCGACTGCGGGAAGTTCTGACCACCTGCCCGGATGTAATGCGCGACTTCTGTGCATGTGCAGAGGTGGCACATGACTCACATTTGTGAACCAGTAGGGAAGGTAAGTGAATCCTACCTCTGATGTACGTGTGCACAAAGACAGATTAATAATCATAAATTCATATACAGAAGGAATCAAACTTCCCAAATCCCTCCAGAAGTCCAGATGAGTGCAAAAGTAGAAGTTTACCCTTACATGCTTGAGAACCTGTGTTCTCAAGCATGCAGCTTCTGAATTCCATTTCTGTAGCCCTCTGAAACCTCTCTAAACATGACTGCTTAAAACTGAGTTACCTATCATTTTCTAGGTGGAAACAAAATAAGACTATAATCCTAGCTTTTAAAAAGGCATATTACAGTTTAAAAATAAAATAATATTTCTAAAACATCTCCCTGTCCCAATCACATCTACATACATTATATAGTTTCACTCATTCTGGAAGTATAAGTCCATCCTCCACAAATAACAAAAGCAGGTATTGGTTATTAAAGGATTATCCATTCCTTTCACCCATCCCTGATTTAAAATATACAACTGAGCAAAGCAAGTATTAAGTGCCTCTGTTTTCCTCCTTAGTACTTATTTTTGCAGTTATAAGACTGGAAACCCCACTTTCTATCTTTTTGCCTATTGGTATGTTGAACTTGCCCATGTAAATGATACATGTCCGATCTTGAAAAGTTAGGGATGGTCAGACCAAAACTGTACTTTGTGGGGAAAACACCAAGAAATTCCAGGAACATAAATTAGACTGAGAAGTTGAAAAAATATCCTGGAAAAAAGCAACGATAAACCACTTCCTTAGCAAAAAAACCCCAAAAACATGTTTCTTTAAAGATATCTGAAATTGAACTTGACAAAGGAGACTTTACATGTATATTGAACTGGACACAAGCATTTTGAAGCTTTGGAGTTAAAGATTCTTCACTAGAACAATCTGGTACTAGGAAAGAAAATGTCTAAACTAATGTGGGCTCCCTATTTCTAAATGGAGAAAAATACTTTAAAAAAAAACACAATTCTATATGTTCTTCTATGCTTTCCATTAAAACCTTTTTCCTCTTTGCAACTGAGTTTTCAGCAACAGAGATATAAATAACTGGAAACAGTATTGTGTGCTTAATTTTATGGCATTTTATAAAGCTGATAGAGCTATGCAAATTGTTAAAGTTAAGTGTTTTGGACTATCTGGGTATATTCCAAAATAACACTTTTTGTATTGTTATAGCTGTGACATAAACTTCTGAAATACAGTCATCTGAAAAAATACACTCCATTGAAATTTTGACTTTTTCAACATATTTCACCATACAAATATTTGACGTTCAATTCAACAATATTGACAAATAAAGGGGATATAACAAGGATCATGATTTAATTTAAATAAATATAGATGCAAATTTCACATGTGGAAAAAGTAAGTACACTCCTGTATTTATGACATCTCAAATAATTAAGTTTAGGATCAGGTGCTAATGATGAGAACATTGTGACAGACAATCTGGGAGGAACTTACGTAATTTAAAAATTTGACATTTGAGTTTGCTCTTCTTTCTTAAAGTGTATGACATCACCATGCTTAGATCAAAAGAGCTGTCTGAGACCTTCCGAAAGATTATAGATGCCTATGAATCTGGGAAGAGATTAAAAAGGTTGCCAAAAAACTGGATGTAAATCATTCCACTGCCTGAAAAATCATCTACAAATGGAGATTTTAAAGAGCTGCCAACTTGGCTGTCCCAGAAAGTTCAGCCTTAGAGCAGAATGCAAGATGTTGAAAGAAGTAGTTAATCTGATCGAACACTGGTAAGGTCGCATATTAAAGCCTACCTAGTGGCGATAAAGGCGGCAAAGTTGAACTACTTTTCCGCATTTATTGCGTCATCAGGGAATCGTCCGGCCGCCCTGTTCAGGGTGACCCGCTCTCTGCTTCACGCGGGAGTGCGGGAGGATCCCTTGGAAGGCAGGGCGGAGGATTTCGGACAATACCTGTATGACAAAATTGCTCAGATTCGGGGGGATTTGGACTCCGACTGGGTAGATCTGGGCGGGGTGACAAGGAATAGTCTTGAGAATGTTATCTGGGAAGAGTTTGACCTTGTGACTCCTGATGATGTGGACAGGATTTGGGGGAGACTTAGTGCGGCCACATGTTTACTGGACCCGTGTCCCTCCTGGTTGGTACTGGCCTCCCGGGAGGTTACACGAGGCTGGCTCCAGGGCATTATCAACGCTTCCTTGAGTGAGGGTCACTTCCCTGCCGCCTTGAAAGAGGCGGTGGTGAGGCCCCTCCTCAAGAAGCCTTCCCTGGACCCAGCAGTATTAGCTAACTATCGTCCTGTCTCCAACCTCCGCTTTATTGCGAAGGTTGTTGAGAGTGTGGTTGCGCAACAGTTTCCACAATTCCTGGAGGAAACATCTTATCTGGATCCGTTCCAGTCGGGTTTCAGGTCTGGGCACAGCACAGAGACGGCATTGGTCGCGTTGGTTGATGATCTCTGGAGGGCTCGGGACAGGGGATGTTCCTCTGTCCTAGCCCTATTAGATCTCTCAGCGGCTTTTGATACCATCGACCATGGTATCATGCTGCACCGGCTGGAAGAGTTGGGGGTGGGGGGCACTGTATTACAGTGGTTCTCCTCCTTTCTCTCCGACCGGTCGCAGTTTGTGTTGACAGGGGGGCAGAGGTCGACCTCGAGGCCTCTCGTTTGTGGAGTGCCGCAGGGGTCGGTCCTCTCGCCCCTTTTGTTCAACATTTATGTGAAGCCGCTGGGTGAGATCATCCGTGGCTTTGGGGTGAGATACCATCAGTACGCTGATGACACCCAGCTGTACATCTCCACCCCAGGCCACCCCAATGATGCCCTCGAAGTGATGTCCCAGTGCCTGGAAGCCGTGCGGATCTGGATGGGGAGAAACAAACTCAAGCTCAACCCGTCCAAGACGGAGTGGGTGTGGTTCCCGGCATCCCGATATAGTCAGTTGACTCCATCACTGACTATCGGGGGCGAGTCTTTAGCCCCCGCAGAAAGGGCTCGCAATCTGGGAGTCCTCCTGGATAGGCAGCTGTCTTTGGAGGAACATCTGACAGCTGTAGCCAGGGGGACCTTTTGTCAGGTTCGCCTGATTCGCCAGTTGCGGCCCTTTCTTGATCGGGATTCCCTGTGCACAGTCACTCACGCCCTTGTCACTTCCCGCCTAGACTACTGTAATGCTCTCTACATGGGGCTCCCCTTGAAGAGCACCCGGAGGCTCCAACTGGTCCAAAATGCGGCCGCGCGGGTAGTGACGGGAGCAGCGTGGCGCTCCCACATAACACCGCTCCTGCGCGAGCTGCACTGGCTTCCGGTGGTCTTCCGGGTGCGCTTCAAGGTGTTGGTGATCACCTTTAAAGCGCTCCATGGCATAGGGCCTAGTTATCTCCGAGACCGCCTGCTGTCACCGATGACCTCCCATCGACCCGTGCGCTCCCACAGAGAGGGCCTCCTCAGGGTGCCATCAGCCAAACAATGTAGGCTGGTGACCCCCAGGGGGAGAGCCTTCTCTGTGGGGGCACCCACCCTCTGGAACCAGTTGCCCCCGGAGATTAGGAGAATTCATGACCTCAGTGCCTTCCGCCGTGCCCTAAAAACACATTTTTTCCAACAAGCCGGGCTGGCTTAAGAAGAAATTTTAAATATTTTTAATATTTTAATTGGTCTGTGAGTTTTAAATTTTGTAGCCAAATTATATATATTTTAAATGTCTTAATATTTATATTTTATGTTTTTTATGTCTGGCTGTACATCGCCCTGAGTCCTCAGGGAGAAGGGCGGTATATAAATTGGAAATAAATAAATAAATAAATAAATAAATAAATAAATAAGAGCCCCAATATTTTGTCACATGACCTACAGTTTGCTTTCCCCACTATTGATGTCAAAGTGCATTATTCTACCATTAGAAAGCAGCTATGCAATTTAGATTTACATGGCAGATGTGCAAGCAGGAACCCTTTGCTATCCAAAAAGACTATCAAGAAAAACTAAAGTTTGATGGTAGAAATGTTATGGTTTGGGATTGCCTTGCTACATGAGGCCTGGGCAGTTCCTCACAGAATTCACTATGGATTCTTCATTGTACCAAAAAGTTCTTGAGGATAATGAAACCATATGAAACCATCTGTCAGAAGATTGATGCTTAGCTGCAAGTAGATCTTGCAACATGACAATGACCCTAAACAATTCACCAAGGAATGGCTGAAAAAAAGGAAATTGAGGTTTGTGGAATGGCTAAGTCAAAACCCGCATCTAAATGCCATCCAGATGTTGTAGAGTGATTTGACACAGGTTGTGCATGCAGGAAATCCCTCAAACATTACACAACTGAAAAAAATTCTGCAAAGGAGGAGTGGGGAAAATTATTTGTACTTTATCTCTGAGACTGGTAGACAATTGTAGTATAAGAAACACATATAATGTTGGTTCTGCCAAAGAGAGTACTACCAAGTATTAAAGGCAAGGTTATAGTTATTTTTTTCACAGAAGGAAATGGTGTAGTTTTGAATTAATGATTGCATAGTCAATTTTTCAGTTTTTTGCTCAATTAACCACTTTTATCTTTACATACTGTTTGAAGATAACATATCAAAATTTCCAAGTATGTTTTTTAAAAAAGAAGGCTTTACATGGGATGGACTTACTTTTTCATATGATTGTAGCTACATAAATCTAGAGAAAGATACTGCTGTTTTAATTTTTTTAAGAACTGCTTTATGTCAGCTCACATGAAGATTTGCCTCATTTTAATAGGCATGCAGTACTTTTAACAGAGAAGAGCCAAGTCCAATAGTCCTAACAGACTGCACTGCTATAATATCAAATACAGTCATCCTTACAACTGATCCACAGCTTTGCACCGAATCTAGTAAATCTTAAAACATAACCAAGTGGTATCTCTAAAATTTATTACAGTATTTGAAACAACCAAAACCGGAATCTCCTTCTCTTCTTCTTCTCTTGTACACACCTTTGTTTGTGTAGGTACCTTGGTCTTTATTTTCGATGTAGTTCTCTCAATCGTAGGAGCATCAGTTGTTGGCAGTATCTTTGGAAGCATTCTAGTGGTCATCACTATTGTGTTTTCTTCTTCCTCTTCTTCTCCATCTCCTAGAGAGTATGAAAAAAGAGATGCAAATTTAGTTTTATACAGTTATTCTTTTTTATTGTTATGTGTGCTCTCCTTAAGACTAGTTATAATAAAGTTGTTAAAGATGTCATAGTTTTAAGCATTTACACGTCAAATCCAAGACATTCAAAGATGCATTTTTTCCCAGAACAATCTCTAAGGACACTTAGGAGCAAAGGTAGAAATACATTTCAGATCTCTGGCAGAATGAAAATTTCAATCCATGTTTTCCAGACTCAACTGAAAGTAATGAAAACAATTAGTTTCCTGAACAGAAGAGTTTCATGATCTTAAAAGAAATTACAAGCAAGTCAACTCAGCAAGTTTTTGTAAGTAATAAATTCCAACAAATGGTCACTGACACTAAAAGGTCTTGCTTCTTATGCTGATTATTTCCACCGATGAATAACATGACAACCAATTTCATCTGGTGACACAGAAAAGGTAGATATGGAAAAAGGCAGATGACACCTAGCAGTAACTTAAGGAGTTGTGTTGTTTTAAACAGGGCTGTGTAAACAATTTTATGCTAGACGTTAATTTTAAGAAATTCTGGATCACAGCACATTTGATTATGTGTTACAAGCAAATCTTTAAAAAGGCCTTTGCAAGAGAAATCTAAGCATTATATAGACCAGATGTGGGGAACCTGCAAGCCTCTGGATATAACCAAAGATGATAGATGATAGAAAATGTTTAGCAACATCTGGAAAAGTACTGATTTCTCATACCTGATTTAAACCAGCAAACAAAATGACACATGAAAGCCAGAGTTAAAACCACTTAAATAAAACAAAATATTTTTCCACTTTCATCAGCTCTGGAGGTCACAAGTGGAGCCCCTTTTCTTAAAACTGCTTAAAACATAGTTCTATTGCTTTTAGTGTTTTTTAAAGCATTAACTCCATTTTGTTGCACTGGGTTATTAAGACTTCTGCTTGACTTTCATACATGATTTTAATAAGAGGAATTGTGTTAATGTAACAAAGAGCATTGCTGCATAGCATATGATAATGGTGATAATCTAACCAGTGGTGGGTTTCAAAAATGTTTACTACTGGTTCTGTGGGCGTGGCTTGGTGGGCGTGGCAGGGGAAGGATACTGTAAAATCTCCATTCCCTCCCCAATCCGGGGAAGGATACTGCAAAATCCCCATTTCTTCCCGATCAGCTGGGACTTGGGAGGCAGAGAATAGATGGGGGCGGGACCAGTCAAAATTTTTATTACCGGTTTTCTGAACTACTCAAAATTTTCGCTATCGGTTCTCCAGAACTGGTCAGAACTTGCTGAAACCCACCTCTGCATCTAATTTGAGCTTTATAAAGAAAAGCGGAGGGTACATTTTTAAATAATAAAAGCAAAAAACAAATCTTCAAAAACAATCCATAATGACTTGGCTTCTTTTCTACCATTTTCAAAAGAAAATAAATGCTAATAACCATCTTCAAAACATCACTTGTTAGGCAAAGACTTTGATTTTATACAGTATAAGGCAGCTTTGAACTTCAATTTCAGAAAATACCTTTGCTCAGTCAGAGGCTATCAATATCTATTTAGGGTAAAGAAACCTAAGAAATGAAGAAACTACCCGTGTTTTCCCCAAAATAAGACTGGGTCGTATATATTTTTTACCACCAAAAAAGGCACCAGGTCATATTTTCAGGGGGGGAGATGTCGTCCACTGACTCACCTCACTTGCACACATCACCCCCAGACTCTTTTCCATTGTCAGAGGCCTTCAGGAACTTCTGCAGCTGGCAAGGCTTTCCTGAAGCCTCTGCAGCTGATAACTGAGCTCCGGATTGATCTGGAGCTCTATTATCGGCTACAGAGACCTTCAGGAAAGCCTGGCCGGCCATGCCAGTGAAATGGGCCGGCAAGGCAGGTGTCGAGGTATGCGAGGCCTGGCTGCAATTGTCCAAAGGTAAGTAGTAGGGCAACTCCACTCCCCCATCCCCACCCTAGCTTAATTTTTATCCGTACACCCTGGAGTGGGTGCGGTCTTAATTGGGGCTTATCTTGGGAGGTAGAGCTTATATTGGGCACATGTGTAAAACTCAAGCTAGGACTTACTTTCATGGTAGGTCGTATTCTTTTGAGAAATACAGTATTAGTGGGTTTAAAGAAACTTCATTGGTCAAACCCTTGAATTTTAAACCTCAGTATTGTTTAGCTTTCCCTTCGCCTTATTATGGCAATTTTTTGATGTTATACTGTTATTTACACATGACAACATGAGATGCCAACATGACAACTTTCAATATACAATGATTTATTCTTATATAGTTGGATTGTTTCCATAAGCAATACTTGTTTTGGTTATACTATCAGATTTGGGCCGCAAAAGCAACACGATTACTAGATAACAGCAAATAGATAGGGAAAACATGTGGCTGCCATCTACTGGTCATTTGGATTTTGGCAGCCCAGATCTGACACGATAGTAAATCCAATTTCAAGAATGCTGTGGTATTTTAAAAACTAACAGGTATAAAATTAGGGTTTGTAGCTTTTGATTCATTTCAAGATATGCACAGAAGTAAGTGCCAACGAGAAGGATTTGTGTTTTTTAAAAAAGACAATGCTTTGAATATATGAGGGTCATCTGAATGAAAAACTCAAATCCATTATATAGGTGTTAGCTGAGCAACAACTTTTATTTTTTTCAAGTTTCTATAGGTTGACTCTAAAATTAGATTCTCTCTTCTGCCTCTACCCATTGCCTGTCTGTCTGTCTATCTATATCCCACCTATTTTTACAAATAACTCAAGGCAGTGACTATACCCAACACCTTCCTACTCCTATTTTCCCCACAACAACAACCCTGTGAGGTAGGTTCGGCTGAGAGAGAGTACCTAGCTGGCTTTGGGCCAGTCACAAATCCTCATTAGCCCTCACTTCTGTGAATTCATATTATCTGAACCCATGAAAACAGCTTCTTTCCCAAAATCCATTCCATGGTTCCATATAATTTCATCCAATGTGCCAGTAAAATCATTCTTATAAAACAGAATTTTTTTAAAAAAAAATGCATCTCATGTAAACAGCATCACTGTTAGGATGCATGGCACTTGTGATATCAGATTACAAGAGTGGAATCAAACTTATTCACAGAAGCTTTTGGAGTGACCTTCAGCCAATCATTCTCTCTCAATTTAACTTAGGTCACAGGACTGTTGTTGAGGGAAAACAGATGTAGGAAGTAATATACACATGCTATCTATGTTCCAGATTGTACTTCTAATCAGTGGTGGGTTTCAAATTTTTTTACTACCAGTTCTGTGGGCGTGGCTTGGTGGGCATGGCAGCGGAAGGATACTGTAAAATCTCCATTTCTTTCCAATCAGCTGGGACTTGGGAGGCAGAGAATAGATGGGGACGGGGTCAGTCAGAATTTTTACTACCGGTTCTCCGAACTACTCAAAATTTCTACTACCGGTTCTCCAGAACTGGTCATAACCTGCTGAAACCCACCTCTGCTTCTAATTAATACACACACACACACACACACACACACACACACACACACACAAACATCCCTACACACACATATGTTGCTTTCTGAATTTTCTACAGTCTATGAATTAGGTACATTCTGTACATATTGACTAAATATTGCCTCACACGTTACAGTCCTTTAGGAAGACATAAATACCAGCCATGATGATACATACAGAGAACATAGAAAGTTGTGCATTACTGAGTCGGATTACTGCTCTGTCTAGTCATTGCCATCTGCTTTGACAGCTCACTCCTCTCTAAAGCCAACAGCTGGAAGAGAAAGCCAGACAAAGGTTGCTTTGCTGGCTAGGTCTTGAAGTAACTATTGGGTACACAGCAAACCCACACAGGAGTCTGTATCTCTTGTCTCCCAAATGTGATTGGAAGAAGTAAAACATATTGCAGGTAGTTCTCGACTTACGGGAAAATTTCTCTTGCTAAGCAACAGTTGTTAAATGAGTTTTGCCTCCATTTACAACCTTTCATGCCACAGTTGTTAAGCAAATCACTGCAGTTGTTAAGTGAATCATGCTGTTCTGACCCAAACACGACAAACCCTCTGAAGTTAACTCAAAGATATCTTTATTAGGAGTGCCAGCAGCCCCAGCAAAAAGTTTCTCTCTCACCGCAGGCTAACAAGTCCATCTGGCTGGGAGATGAATGCCACATCTATTCATCTCCGCCCCCTGCCTTTTATCCCCAGAGCTAGGGTGGGGCTTCACTAGCAGCAGTGGCTCTTCCTTCCCAAGGATCAGCCCACAGATTTCCACTGCTCTCCTCTCCTCTGCCTTCTGTGCATCAGGCACTGGACCCAGCTGTTCCTCCTCTTCATCATCAGCCACGTCCAGACCTGGGGGATGTTGACTCTCTATCTGAGGACTGATGGATGGCCCAGACTCTGCCTCTGCCTCTCTCTCTGCCAGCTCCATTCCCTCTTCCCCGTCGGAGTTCTCAGGTTACCTTGATACTGACCCTGACCCCCATGCCTCCTCCTCCTCTGATTCGGCTGCTGGAGGGGCCAGCGGCCGACAGGCCACAACACATGCAGTCATTACATGTGGCTTGTACAAAGGGTGATTATATGATTCTGGGACAGTGCAACTGTCATAACTACATGCCAGTTGCCAAGTGGCCTGTATTTTGATCATAGGATGCTGCAATGGTCGTAAATATGAAAACTGGTCATAAATGTTTTTTTTTTCCCAGGGCTGTAGTAGCTTCGAATGGTCACTAAATGAATGGTTGTAAATCAAGGACTGTAGTTTGCTTTGGTTTTGTGTGCAACCAAGGTTTGGAGCAGCTTTCAGGTGCAAAAACGGGATTCTGACTTGATTTCAATCTGCAGTTCTGCACTGCAGAGTGGTGGGATATTAGGGTGAAGGAGACATTCCTGGCTAATTTCGGACTCAAAAGAAAGATGTGCTTCTTCAGCTCTCCAAAAACTGACTGTCCTAATGAGAATGGCAAGCAAAATGACCGATCTTTCCTACTGCCTATTATTTTTTGAAGAAAAAAAAACTCAAAACCCTAGCGGTGCTAAGGATTGAATAAATTCTCTCATGCAACATGTTATATAATTCATAATCCTTTCTTCTTACAGACTATTGACTTACCAGAGCCTGATCCAGAAATATAATCATCGTCATCGAATGGGTAGACTCCTGATGCTTCTTCAATAGAGCTGTTGTCAAGGTATAAGTCTTTATCAGAGGTCAGTTCTGCTCTCTGGAAATGAGCATAAAACAAATGCATCATTAGTTCACCGCCATATTACAAAAACAACCAAAACAACTTCTGATTTAGAGATCCCCTGGCGCATCGGTACTGTATAAGAATGGAGGAAGCAACTGCGACAAAAAGATAGTGGCAAATTATTTTAAAATATCAACTTTTAACATGGAACGGTGCCATGAGACTATAAATCACAGTCAGTGTTGAAACGGATTTACCAAACAGTTAGACAAGAGAAATGGAGGATTCATTAACTGTCATCTTTGAGCTTAATGAATTTGTTGAAGCGTAAAGTTTGTATTTCTTTGGCTCAAGAGGGCATTAAAAGTTACATTAAAAATTAAAACGACCCTAGCTCCTCCATCTCTTTGGATATCTGTGCATCATAACCTCCAGGAGAATATTCCCAATGCTGCAAATTGTTAGTTGCTGACATGATCCACGTATTAGAAAAAGAGATGAGAGATCTCTTATTTTCCTTTTAGGTGACAATTCATAGATAAATGAGTAAAAGCGGTAAAGGTTCCCCTCACACATATGTGCTAGTTGTTCCCGACTCTAGGGGGCGGTGCTCATCTCCGTTTCAAAGCCGAAGAGCCAGCACTGTCCAAAGACGTCTCCATGGTCATGTGGCCAGCATGACTAAACACCAAAGGCGCATGGACCGCTGTTACCTTCCCACCAAAGGTGGTCCCTATTTTTCTACTTGCATTTTTTACCTGCTTTCAAACTGCTAGGTTGGCAGAAGCTGGGACAAGTAACGGGAGCTGACCCCGTTATGTGGCACTAGGAATTCGAACCAATGAACTGCCGACCTTTCGATCGACAAGCTCAGCGTCTTACTCACTGAGCAGTGTGGACAAGCAAAAATCTAGGGTTAGGGTTTCAGTTTAGGGCTCCAGGGCTCCAGAAGTAGAATCATAGTCTATCAAGCTTCAGCTGTACCAACATGGGGGCAAGAAGGCACTGTTTGTTTCAAGATCAGGATAAACCAAGCTATTTTCCAGCTGTTCAAGAAAACAGGTGTTTGTTGATCCCAGTTACAGATAACTGGGGTGGATTATCTCTGGCTAATATTTCGTCTGCCATTCCAATCATGTGACTAACAAAATAAAAAGGTAAATGTGTCTATGCACAAACACACAGATATGCAATCCACCATTCATTACACCTAATGTAATATTAGGAGTCATAGGCAAGCTTTCTGAAACAGGCAAGCTCCTAATAAGAATTCTCTTTGAACCCTTTTAAAGGGGCAGAACACTTCCAAGACTACCAGATGGTAATCATTGTTCTGTCTCTTTGATAAAAGACATGAAAAGCTGCTGCTCTTGAATGCAAATAATTGATGACTTAAGTGAAGTTTATTCATATTACTTTCAAGTTTAATGTGTAAAATTGTGCAAAAATATGATCTTAAAAAGCTTAAATCAAGGCAAATATGTTTACTATACAATACGATACGTAACTTAGAAGTAAAAGTGTGCAACAAGTATGATTTTAAAAAGCTTAAATCAAGGTAAATATGCTTACTATGCAATATGATGCGTAACTTAGAAGAAAAATCCAGCAAAATTTAGCAGGATTTACTTCCAGAACAGTTTGTATAGGTTTCCTTCTGAAGCATTTAGCATTAGACTCATAAAAAAGCTACAAAAACTCTGTTCAGCACACTTAATCAGGGATTGCATTCCCATCTAGCAGTTATTATCCCACTTACACTGATATTCTTAGAGTATAAATGCTGAAAAATCCTCTGACCTAAATTCTTCACATATTATAAGGCAATGATCTTTGGTGTCCAGTTGAATATTGAATAAACAAGAATAAATCTAAATGGATGTGCAGTAGATTAGTGCCCACTAAGCACTAAATACAGGTTGCTTCATCTCAAATATCTGCTGAATGCAGACATCCAGAAATAGCTACCCTATTACAAGACATCAACACATTTCAAAATGTATTTCTACTGAAAATATTTCCTGTTAGACCTATATTCAATGATACTCTCTGGTGTTAAGTTTCAAGAAGAATAAAGTTTATAGGATGGCAATTGCTTCCCTTCCCTGTTCAGCTAACATATTTAAGTAAATAGAAGTATTCTAATATTCATTTCATAATAACTAGAGAAGAAATACGGCAAAGCAAATATTAAAAAAATGCTTATTCTGTCATAACAGTATTCATTTATCTACATAATAGATTCATAGCTATTTCCTGCTATGATATCTAATTCAATAAAAGATTTAGAGATACAAGAATTCTCAGAATCCTTGTAGAGATTATAATTCTCAGGATGCTTTTTGATGTGAGATGCTGAGATAAAGTATTTCCTGAAGTGATTTTCCATTCCTGTTCACTTTCACTAATTCTTCTTATTTGATATTTGTATAATATATATAGTGTATCTTCAGAATCATAGCAAAATATTAATGCATTTAAAACATTTTGTTAAGAATGTCAATAGTTTTGATAGCATTTCATTTCTAAATAGATCTATTTAAAAGTCTGTGTAAATGTACAAATAATGGCACTGTAAGCCATACACACTTTTCTGTCATCGAGCGTCTCAGATTCTTCAGTGTCAGGGGAGTAACATTCAATAAAGGATCAAGTCTTGGAAGAATCTGCCTCAGGACTCAATAAGTTTTATTAAGCATTCTTTCTACAATGAAGTTTTCAGTGACATAGAATATCAGCCTGAAATATTCCCAAATATTCCTGTCAATGCACAAAAAATGGTTGCCTATTGATAGACATTATCATTCCCCATGATGGTACCCTATGGATTCCTAGCATTTCCAGCAATTGCTAGCTAAAGGAAGATGAATAGAACCCCACAAACCTGGGAGGTCATGTTAGTTCGAGGAAACTGAATTTATCCATTGCTTCAGTAAAGGCTAGAAGGAATGTCATGGTGCAATTAATCTATTTATTATGTATTAATATTATTTATTAGGAATTCAGCTCTATGCAGAATTCGGCTCTATGCAGAATGTGTATGTGCATCTATTTTTTTCATCCAGTAAAAAAAGATGAAGACTTCCTCAAGATGAGTTGATTCCTAATGACTACATGGGAAAGGTTCATGATTTTTTTTCCCTTGGCAACAGCAAAGAGTGGTTTGCCATTTGTTGCTACAAGAACTGTGCTCTCTGTGAAACTATCTAAAGCTCTAAATGCAATATCCATTAGGGCCGGCCTTTCTGTAATATTTGTTATAGTTACTATAGTTTTATTGATTTACTGTCAAAACCAAGAAATGAGCAAAATGACAAAGATTGTGTATGAAAGGAATGCATTGAAAACACAGGTCTATTCGTTATCATAGCATTAAACAGCTTATATGGGTATCTTGGTCAACATAAATGTTATGCTACAATAAACAGGAGTCACAATTTGGGGGGGGGGGGAATTAGCAAGCTTTCTTGGAATTTCAGATGACCTGGTAGCTAAAATGAGAGCATTCACCTCCTCTCAGTGACTATGCTATAGCTTAATAAAGGCATTAATAGGTAGGTTCATCAAGCCATTTAGAAAGACAGTGTTTCCCTTAACAGGCAGGGGCAAATTTGGATGGCAGAGCATTAAAATGAACAAGAACAAGAAGTCTCTTGAGAGCTGGTCAAAGATATTAATTTAATTTATTTTTTAAATTTTTTAAATTTATATTTATATGCCGCCCTTCTCCGGAGACTCAGGGCGGCTTACAATGCATTAAGCAATAGCCTTCATACTTTTGTATATTTTATACAAAGTCAGCTTATTGCCCCCACAAACCGGGTCCTCATTTTATCCACCTTAGAAAGGATGGAAGGCTAAGTCGACCTTGAGCCTGGTGAGAATTGAACTCGCAGTAATTGCAGGCAGCTGGATGTTAAATGCTGCCTTAGTAGGAGGCATTAGCCTCAAGTATATTAGGTAGATACTTGGCATGGGAGAAAGGTCTTGCAAACAGAACTACCTGGTTCAAGGAAAAGTTGTACCAATGTCATACTGAATATTATTGTCATGGGCCTATTGCTTCAGCTGTCACAAAGCTTCTCAAGGTTAGATCAGATCAAGTGTTGGGCTGATAACCTATGGAATTTTATATGTAGGTCACTAACTACCTTCCATGATGACATCCTTACAACCTGCAAGCGAAACCAAATCTGAGCCCAAATTTCAGCAAGGTTTCATGTGAATCTCTACAGCAGGGGTGTCAAACTCGATTTCATTGAGGGCTGCATCAGGATTGTGTTTGACCTCAGGGGGCTGACGTCACTCGTGTCAGGGGCGCCTGTGGTGGCCCAAGCGCTCTACCAGCGAAAATGTGCTCCCGAGCTCTATTTTCGACTGCAACAGCCTTCTGCAACCCTTTGCCAGCAAAAATGGAGCCCTGGAGTGCCACCCGCAGCCTTCCCAAGCTCTGTTTTTGCTTGCAGAGGCACCGCGGGCCGGTCCTTCGCTGTTTCCAGGACAGCCCTGCGGGGCAGATCCGACCCCTGGGCCTTGAGTTTGACACCCCTGCTCTACAGCATGGGTATCTGCAGGAGCTTGCTACTTTCAGCAGCAGCAGCATGGTGTAAGCTCTGCCCCTTTTGAACATACATGTGGCATGACTTGCTTCACAGTGCTATAATGCTACTTTCGTCATTAGCCCCTCCTGCTCCCCCTCCTCTATGGATGCTGCTACTTTACAGCAATTAAATCAATTTCCAATCTCAGAAACAAATCAGATATATGAATTTGGACTCCATAGCTTCAAAAGAACTTAGATAATAAAATATCAAATCTTCCCACCAGATACAAGATTCCTTGCTCTAGATATTTTTGGCAATGATTGTTACCGAGTTTGGTGCATTATAGGATAGCTTTTGAGAAGTTGTTTGGTGCATTATAGGATAGCTTTAAGAAGCTTTTGAGAGGTAAAATGACAGCCTTTTGTTGTTCTTTCCAGATATTTGAAAAGAAATACCTAGATATTTAAATACACAAATCAGAAGTTAAATTGCTGATTTTCCAGCAAAAATGACTATGACAGTTCTTTTGGGGAAAGCAATTATTTGGGTTTTATCATAGTTAACAACTATTCTTTCCTCTCCTCGACAGAGAAACAAGGCTTGAAGACTCAATCTCAGCCCAACTTTGTGAGAAGAATTACAGCTGTACCAACAGACAAAAGAACCAAAACAGGTCTATTGATCAGTTCTAGGTGATGAAACTCATGAACCATGACTTGCTTCACAGAATTAATTTAAAGCTGAAAAGAGAAGAGCCATGACATGTCCTGGTTTCACCCTCTGAATGGAGAGTAAGCATGCCAGATAAATCTTATTGCATTCTTTGACAAAGTGACAGAATTAGTAAACCAGCGAAATGCTGTGGACATAGTATACTTAGATTTCAGTAAGGCATTTGACAAAGTAGACCGCAACCTCCTATTTGATATGATAGAAAATTGTGAGTTAGACAGCATCACCACGAGATGGATTTGTAACTGACTGACCAACTGCACTCAACATGTAGTCCTTAATGAAACAGTATCTTCATTGAGGGAAGTATGCAGTTGGGTACCCCAAGGCTTTGTCTTAGGCCCAGTACTTTTCAATTATCTTCATCAATGATTTAGACAAGGGGATAGAAGGAGGAATTTGCAGACAACACCAAGCTGGCAGGAATACCCAACACTCCAGAAGATAGGCTCAAGATACAGAAGGATCTTGATAGACTTCAACACTGAGCCCTATCAAACAAAACAAAATTCAATGGTGACAAAAAGTTCTACATTTAGGCAAGAAAAACCAAATGCACAGGTATAGAATAGGTAGTACCTGGCTCAATAGTAGTAACTGCAAGAGGGATTTGGAGCCCTAGTGGACAATCACTTAAGTGTGAGCCAGCAGTGTGCTGCAGCTGCGAAAAAAGCCAACATAGTCCTAGGCTGCATTAACAGAAGGATAGAATCAAGATCATGTGAAGTGTTAATGCCACTTTATAATGCCTTGGTAAGACCACACTTGGAATATTGCATTCAGTTTTGGTCACCATGACATAAAAAGGACATTGAGACTCTAGAAAGAGTGCAGAGAAGAGCAACAAAGATGATTATGGGACTGGAGGTTAAAACATACAACGAATAATTGCAAGAATTGGGTATGTCTAATTTAATGGGACAAAAGGACTAGAGGTGACATGATAGCAGTGTTCCAATATCTAAGGGGCTGCCACAAAGAAGATGGGGGCCAACCTATTCTTCAAAGCAATAGAAGTCAGGACAAGAAGCAATGGATGGAAACTAATCAGGAAGTGAACCAACCTAAACTAAGGAGAAATTTCCTGACAGTTAAAACAATCAGTGGAATGACTTGTCTCTAGAAATTGTGAGTGTGCCAACACTAGAGGTTCTTAAGAAGAGATTGGACAACCAATTGTCTGAAATGGTATAGGATTATCACAAAAATTGTCGTATGATGCCTGAAAATAATGAAGGATACTTGCAGAGCCTTCCTTATGTAAGTGTCAACCAATATTTACAATTCATACTTGCACACACAAAAGCATTAGTTTACGAATCTGGCGTTTGCCTATGGCAATAAAAACTCTAGATCTCAAGATCAAAATTCTTCTAGTATTGTATTGTTTGGGTTGCTATCATAGTTACTATAGAATGTGGAGGAAGTAACAGCAATAATTCACATATTGTGTATCTGATGATGGATATGTTCCTGGGGCTGTATAAATAGTGATATAGCAAGAGCTGTAAACTTTCATTCTACGTCTTTTAAAAAGCCACTGTATAAAAAAGTTGCAAACATCTGAAATTACATTAAAATGCTGCATAGTGGGTTGAAAGAGATTCTTGAAAGTGAGGTCATCTATCAAAGTATATAAACGTGATCTGAATTGTTAAACATATCTCATATCTTTGCCGAGAGAGAGAGAGAGAGAGAGAGAGAGAGAGAGAGAGAGAGAGAGAGGAGAGAGAGAAGAAAACAGAATGTTTTTGAAGATGCTTAATTGCTTCCAAACAGGTAAGAATACAACATCCTCATCCCCCATAGCAAAACTGTTTGTTATTCCCATACTTGTGGACCAACAAATATCCCCGTTGGCTGGAGGTCTTCAATGACTGGCTAAAGACAAAAAGTGTAGTCACCCAGGGTGTGTGCTATACTGCCATTGTCAGCCCCGCAATTTTTTTGAGTGCGCCATCTTAAAGATATTTACATTTCTGACTTCCACAACAGAAGTAGAAGTCTTCCCCTTCCAAGTTGGTAATGATACTTTGACTTAAAGTACTTTTGTTGGACATCGATAACTGCCAATTAACATTAATACTTCATTCATCTCATTAATTTTTTTAAAAAAAATTGATTTATATGCCGCCCTTCTCCGGAGACTCAGGGTGGCTTACAATGCGCTAAGCAATAGCCTTCATACTATTGTATATTTATACAAAGTCAGCTTATTGCCCCCACAAACTGGGTCCTCAATTTACCTACCTTAGAAAGGATGGAAGGCTGAGTCAACCTTGAGCCTGGTGGAATTCGAACCTGCAATAATTGCAGGCAGCTGGTGTTAATAACAGGGTGCTTTAGACCACTGTACTACCAGGCTCTTTAATTTGTTACTATCTATTTCAGTAGTCTCAGGGCAGCTTACAAAATCCAGTACAGGTAGTTCTCGGTGACTAACTGCCTTGTTAGCAACATTTAAATTTACAACGAAGTTTCAAAAAAGCTTTATGACCAGTTCTCATAGTTACCTTTGCAGTGTCTCTCAGGGTCACATGATCGCCATTTTGGACACTTTGCAACTGGCTTCCAACAAGCAGAATTAATGGAGAACATGGAAGTGAAATCAAAAGTTGTAGTCATGTGATGTCTTGTTTAGCAACTGCAGTGTATAGCGACAGAGTTGCTGGTTCAAATTGTGGTTGGTGAGGAGTACTTATACACAATATACAGATAAACCTCCAAGTGTCCTTAACAACTCTCTAAAAGGATGCAAATTGCCAGCTGTCTGCTCGGAATATAAAGCCTTCCATTCCCCACCACTCAGTCAGAGTTGAAGAAGTTTCTTGGATGAGAAGCGAAATGTCTTCAAAGAAAAAACAAGACAGTCCACTTGCCTCTTGAAAAAGCACGTTTGGGACAACTATGACCTTGATGACTGAAAATCTCCATAAATTAGTATTTGTACATAACTAAAATGGTTAAAAATATACAAGATAAGTATGCCTACTGTGTTTCCCCGAAAATATGACATATCCTGAAAATAAGGCCAAGCCTGATTTTTGGAGTGGTTGTAAATATACGCTCTCCCCCGAAAATAAGCCCTAGTGAAGGGCTGGGTGTGGCCAGCATAGGAGGCAGCCCTTTCCTTTCCCGGTCACCTCAGGGCTTCTCGGCTCCTTAATCGGATCAGCTGAGCCACTCAGGCCGCCATTCACAAAACAGCTGATTCTCAGGTGCTGCTCAGGCCACCACCTCCAACAAGCACGGCCGCTTTTGCAGCCAACTGTGGCTGCAAAAGAAGCCGGAGGCCAAGCGACACACCCCACACGCCTCGCACCCTCCTTACCTAATGGTGACAGTCACAGCACGCAATTCCGACCACGGATCAGCTGCCTCATGGTGCCGCTCCGGCAGCGCCTCCAGCAAGCGTGGCCACTTTTGCCATAGATTGCATCCACTTCTGCAGCAGAAGGCCAAGCGATGCGCCCCATGTGCCTCGTGCCGGCCTTCCAAAGGCTACTGTAGCAGCAGCAGCTATCCACAAGTTTTTTACTCATTTCATCCTGACCATACTGGGCCACGTGGGTCGGGATGAAATAAGGGTTAAAAAATTGTGGATATCTGCTGCTACAGTACCCTTTGGAAGGCCGGCATGAGGCGCAAGTCTCCTGCTGCAGAAGTGGCTGTGCCCGAGGCATGCATTTTGGAGAGAAGGCAAAGGGGAAGCGATTGCTTGCAAACTCCTGCCCCGCTCCTGCCTCTCTGCCGGGCGGCCCCTGCATCCCCAGATGCGCAAAGCCCGCGCCCGCCCAGCTCCCTTTTCCACAGTGCCCGTCTCTTTAGCGAGAGGGATGGCAAGTGGAGTGGGGGAGAAGCGAGACATGTGGAGCGAGGCAGGGCTCGCTCATCTTGCTGTCTCTTCTCCCCCCCCCCCTCGCCAGGCATGGCAGAGCTTCCTGCCCCCGCCCAAATTGGATGCAATTTGGAGGTGGCAGATGGGGAGGGCTGGGGCTGGGTAGACGCGAGATACAACGTGTTTGCCTTGCAGCTCCATTGTGTGTCTCGCCATTGTCTGCAGGCAAACACATTGTAGGGTAAAAAAAAAAACTACTCGGGACTTCAATCAAACTTCTCGAACTTGTGAGAAGTTTTTTTTTACCCTACAACGTGTTTGCCTGCAGACAATGGCGAGACATGTGACAGAACTGCAAGGCAGGTAAGATGCGTGTCTCACATCTCCTCGGTCCCATGGCCTCCTGTCCACCTGCCACCCGCAAATTGCATCCAATTTGGGCAGGGGCAGGAAGCCCTGCCATGCCCAGCAAGGGGGGGAGAAGAGACGGCAAGAGGAGCCCCGTCACGCTCCACACGTCTCGCTTCTCCCCCACCCCACCTGCCACCCCCTTCAACAAAGAGACGGCGGGGAAGGGAAGCAGCCAGGCTGCTGTTATGGTACCATTGGGGCGCATGGAGCCGCCTTACCTGCCTTGCAGCTCTGTCACGTGTCTTGCCATTGTCTGCAGGCAAACACGTTGTAGGGTTAAAAAAAAACTTCTCATGAGTTCAAGAAGTTTGATTGAATTTGTGAAAAGTTTTTAAACCCTACAATGTGTTTGCCTGCAGACAATGGTGGGCCACATGACAGAGCTGCAAGGCAGGTAAGATGCGCATCTTGCGTCTCCCCGGCCCCTGGCGAGGAGGGGGGAGAGGAGACGGCAAGAGGAGTGAGCCCCATCTCGCTCCACGCATCTTGCTTCTCCCCCACCCCACATGCCACCTGTTAGATCAGGCGCAGGAAAGAAGACAAGACCAGCGGGGTCTGTTCAACAAGTTTTATTCAGCTCTTAACTAAGTCAGAACAGACAAACGGCTGTGCTGCCGGAGCCCTTTTTATAGCGCTCCGGCAGACCAGCCGTCCAATGACAGCGGTTTAACTTTCCCGCCCGGAGGATTAACCAATCCCCGGCCGGATGTCCTTATAAGGACATAACACCACCCTCCTCAATAAAGAGCCGGGTTCTGTGGAAAAGGGAGCCAGGTGGGCGCAGGATTTGGGTGTCTAGGGCTGCTGGGAGTTGCCCAGCGGAGAGGCAGTATCGGGGC
Organism: Ptyas mucosa; assembly: GCA_012654045.1. NCBI lineage: Eukaryota > Metazoa > Chordata > Lepidosauria > Squamata > Colubridae > Ptyas > Ptyas mucosa. The sequence continues at coordinate 44,579,451 of WNWU01000003.1, read as the reverse complement.
AGGAGTTTGCAGGCAAGGGGGATGGATGGATGGATGGATGGGAGGCGGGCAAATGCCAAGAACGCCGGGGAGATTTCCACCTTTGGTTGCCTCAGTGAACAGCTTATGAGCGGCTGTGTTGCGTTACCACAGCAGTGCAACACAGCAGCAGCCATGAGGTGGCCATGCTCACCACCTCCTGCACCCCGAAAATAATAAGAACCCCCGATAATAAGACCAAGCCCTTATTTTGGGGTTCAAAAAAATATAAGACAGGGTCTTATTTTCGGGAAGCATGGTACTTGTTTAACTGTATACATTTATACAGTAAAAAGTGTCTGTCAGGCTTTAGATTACTGTAAGTAAGTAATTGGATGTACCAAGAACAGATCTGCAACCTACCCCTCCCTATTAAAGTCTCACTTTGATTGTTTTTTTTTTCCTGACAGATGGGGCAAAACATTTATTTCTATTTTTAGGGAAATAGAAATAACAACTCACCTCCCCCAGTTAAATACCATACCTGAAATAAAAGCCCCGTTTCTAAAGCTTGCTTCTAATTTGGAGCAATAACTAGTGTCAACAATGAATGCATTGTATTGTTACATAATATGGTAACACTGAAGTAGGCAATTAGACCAATATAACTGGAGAGTTTTTATTAATTTTGAAAAACATTACTATGACCATTAGAGAAGCGACATGGTGTTCCCAGTATTATTTTTTTATGGCTTATTTGCTCTTTTACTCTTGTACAAAATGCTGCTTTCAGAATAATTGTAATCTACTTTTGGCACTATTTTCCTTAGGAAAACAGATATAAATCTATAAAATGAACCAATTAAATTTATCAAAATGCTACAGGAATTTTAATATCTATGTTATGGCCAGACCTTTAATTTTCAGGCTCACTGATAAACATTCCAAATAAAATACATCTATCTTTTGCCATTACGTTAATTGCTAAAGGCAGCTTTACTCGGAACAGCTTACATCCTGCGACACTATCTGTAACACCATCAAACACCCACATCTGCCTATTCCAGGTCTTTGGGAAGGACTCAATAGGCAGACAAAAATGCCAAATCCAGCCTGAACATGTGGCTGACTGTGTGACAAACCATAATAACAACCAAACAGAATGATAAAGTAACGACAATGGTGCGTTGGAATATCTGCAACAAAAAGCACTTGACTGTAAGAATACTGGACACTGTAATACCTGGAGACAGAAGACTAGAAGAGAACGAAATATAGAAAATCATTCAATATAAAAATCTGCAGGACTGTGGCAAAAGAAAGCAAGGGGAGTAGCAATAGTGATAGGAACCTTCAGTGCAATTTCAAAACATTTGGAGGACTGTTTGAATAGCATTAACATTGAGAAAATCATTACCACTCAATTCCAAAAGGCAGCTTTACTTGGAAAAGCTTATATCCTTCAACAATACCTTTAATTTTATTAAACAACATCATCTATCTATCCCAGGTCCTTGGCAAGGAACTGATAAGGTAAAGGTAAAAGTTCCCCTCGCACATATGTGCTAGTCATTCCCAACTCTAGGGGGCGGTGCTCAACTCCATTTCAAAGCCGAAGAGCCAGCACTGTCCACAGACATCTCCGTGGTCATGTGGCTGGCATGACTAAACACCAAAGGCACACTGAACGCTGTTACCTTCCCACCAAAGATGGTCCCTATTTTTCTACTTGCATTTTTTACATGCTTTTGAACTGCTAGGTTGGTAGAAGCTGGGACAAGTAATGGGAGCAGCAGTTCGAATCCTTAGTAACGGGGTGTACGCGGCACTAGGGATTCGAACTGCTGAACTGTCGACCTTTCGATCAACAAGCTCAGTGTCTTATCCAGTGAGCCACCATGTCCCTGGCAAGGAACTGATAGATGGATTCAAATGTCACATTCAGTCTGAACACCTGACTTGTGCAATCAGCCATAATAATAACTTATTAAATTTATATGCTGCCTGACTTTCAACAACTCTTGGTGGTCCACAACAAAGAAATTACAATTAAATCAATAAAACATAAAGATAAAATGACAGTCAGAGCAATGGAATCTCATTTTGAAAGCTTTCTTGTGACCATGACCTGTTGGTGTAATAAAGAAGACTAGACGATCCAGTTCATTACAGTCTGAGGAAATAAGTTTGGTTACTCTTCCAATAGGGCTGAAATGTATGAATTAAAAATAGAATATACTATTTAACTTTGAAGGACCAGGAAGTGATGCTGGTGGTAGTAGTGATGATGATGCTAGTGGTGGCAGAGGAGGAGATTTCATATACTTCACGAGACTTCCTTTTTAAGGAAAATGATCATCTGAGGTTCATTGGGTTAACTCAGAGGTTCCCAATCTTTTTCGGTTCGCGGCTCCCATAGCAATCCGACTTGCAACTGCGCATGCGCACTAGACGTTTCAGAAATGGCGCATCAGCGTTAGACCCAGCGGGCGGAATATTTCGCGGCGCCCTTACGACGATAGCGCGGCTCCCCAGGGAGCCGCGGCTCACACTTTGGGAACCACTGGGTTAACTTGACTAACAGTTAATCCATCAAACACGCCTGGGTGGGGAGCCATAGGCTTTGACTCAAACCTTAGTAAGACTGAATAGCTTTGGGTTTTAGGACCCTCTGGTTCTGGGGGCCTTCCTTCTAACTCTGGTCCTAGATGGGGTTGTATCACCCCAGTCAGATCCTACGTGCAATCTGGGGTTCCTCATGGATTATGGCTCCTACTCAAAGAGAAAGTGGAAGTTGTGGTTGGGACGGCCTTTGCATAGCTTTGTGTCATGCACTGTGTCAGGGTTCCAAGTAACACCCCCAATGAAAGAAGACTCCGAGGCTAGAAGTTCCTCAAAGTTCTATTTTATTAGAGATGTCATATTGGCACATCTGGGAAAACCCGAATCTAAAAGCTTCCACGTTTTCCCCATCCAAAAGAATATGCAAGTCCCTGCCCTAGCACCCACATGTCCATCACATGGTCCAATCAATGCACCATTCTAGCTAGATATGCCTCCCAGTCACACCACTTCAGGTACAGAGCAAGATGTCCTTGACTCTCAAAGAAAAGAATGTTATCACTAGATATCAGTTCACTCCATACAATCCCCAGTTTCTCACAGCACTAAATGTGGCAGTCCTGAAGATCCAAGTAAAAGATGGCTTTCAGGACTGACACACTGGTTGCAACTCATAGGGTTGATGGTTATCTTTTAGGCTCTTCATGGTTTGGAGCCAGGTTACTTATGAGACCGTCTCTCCTCATGAAGGTGTCTACCTATCCTGTTAGATCTGGCAGGAGAGGTGTGACCATGTCCCATCCACTAGACGGCTTCACCTAGCAGCATCTAGGAAGTGAGCCTTTTTTGCCATGGTGCTCATCCTTGGGAATATCATTCCCCTGAGATTAGGTTTATCCCAATCTTGCTGGTCTTCCACCAGGCATTAAAAACATGGCTTTGCCATCTAGCTTGGGGTCCTGACAATACAGGTGAGGCCATCTTACAAGTGAATTAAATGTAGAATGTTGTGAATGTTCTTGGCGGCTATTCTATGTGATTGGCGTTGTTTTTAAAAACTGTGGTTGTTTTATCCTGATTTTATTTTGCTTTTAATTATTAGCCAAGTCATGCAACAAACAAATACAATGTCTCACAGCAACAGTAGTCCTGGCCAAAGGTACAACTCAGGAATTCCCAATGAGTAGTACACGTACATGAGATATTTATATAAAAGGCAGACTATGGCAACAAAACTCTAGTCAATTTTTCTCGTGTTTTTGGTGCAAAGGGAAGGAAACTTATTTCCTTTATGAAGGCAGGACAGTCTGCATTTGTTGATTGTTTTGACAACTGTGGTTAGATTTATTATCAGTATGAGGAATTAATCTCAAGGGGGAGTTACTCATGTATCCTACAGAGAACCAATTCCTCCTGAAGATTCAAGATATCCTTTTTTCTTCTTCTAAGGAAGTGGACTGCTGTTACTATCTTTCAATATACAGAACAGTGGAAACACTCTGATCAATAAAGTTACATTAAACATGGGTAGATATCTCAAGCCAATGCCTTCCAGATATGCCTAGATGTATGTTTCACAGTCTAGTGCAGTGATGGCTAACCTTTTTGCCGTGGCGTGCCAAAAGCGGGGGGAGTGCGGGGGGGTCACATGCATGCATGCCCACACCCATAATTCAATGCGCCCCGTACCCCTGCGCATGCACGTGCAACCCCCCGCTTCCCACATTTTTAGCAAACGATGGCACAGTGGGCTCAGTAGGTCCGTTTTTCGCCCTCCCCAGGCTCCAGAGGCTTTCTAGGAGCCTGGGGAGGGCGAAAACATCCTTCCCCACCCCACCGGAGGCCCTCCGGAGGCAAGAAAGAGCCCGTTTCCCGACTTCTGGTGGGCCCAGAAGGCCTGAAAATCAGCTGGCCAGGAGCACTGATTTCATGAAAATTAGCGAGCTGGAGCTGAGCTAGGGCAATGCTCGCGTGCCCACAGATATGGCTCTGCGTGCCACCTGCGGCACGCATGCCATAGGTTCGCCATCACAAGTCTAGTGCTTTGGATATATTGTTGTAGTCTTTGTTTGGTAAACACTCAAAGATATTTTTATTTGTCCACAGTATCTGAAGAGGACAAATTGGAAAGACTGATGTGTAAAGAGAAGCCAGTCAAGAGTGACTGCTGGTGATTTCAAAAACATTCATGTTGTTTTCTTGGCAACCACTTCTTGTACTGGAGGAATGAAAGAAGGCACCCATCGTTTTGCATAAATATATTTTGCATTCTGCATTTGAATATGATTCTGAATTTCCTGGAAACCATTTTGTGAAATCTTTACATTGACTCTTATCTATTATTTTTTAAATTTTATTTTCATATATTATTAAATAAGGTATGTATATATATGTTATAATTTTAATATTCAGAACACATAAAATTCTGATTTACTGAGTTTATTTAGCCACTGAGAATAAGAACTACATCCTTGAGCACAGAAAAAAGCTGTATGTCATAGCAAGTTTAAGATACAACCCTTAATTCAACTGTTGTGACTGAATTGAAATACATTTAGATATTACACTGCAATATACTCAATATATTATCTTTCCCAATGTGTAGTGATGGGGAGCAATGGCACATTCTGATTCAAATTTAATCTCCCTGAAATATATGGCAAAAATCTATTCTAGCAGCTATATTTCAGTATGAAAATCTTGAATATTGAAGCATTGCGATTCTAATGTTTATAACAAAAATAAAGAAGTGAGAGTCAGTTACTAATAAATGTCAGTCAAATCCTCTACTCATTTTGCTGGCTATAATAAAAAAATATATTAATTTTGCTATGTTTCTGTAATTCAGATGTCTCTGTCTTCTCCCTTCTCTTTATATCTAGTTCATTAATAATGCCAGTAATTCAATTTTTTATTAGGACCTAAAAGGAAAGAACGTAAATAGTATGTCTGTTGTATCCAACAGTGCTTTTATATTTGCAGAAAATACAGGGGAGGGTCCTTAATTTTTTTCTATTACCCCCAACTCCTTCCTCCAAAAGCTACTCTTAAATGTAGAAGAAAGTATGGAGAATAGAAGGAAAAGTTGCAGCAGTGAAGGAACAGAAACTCTTTCTCTAAGGTAAAGAGGCACCATGGGATGTAATCGCATTTGGCTAATTTCAAGGACAAGAAATGTGCATTAAGCAGGCAATAGTAAACAAAAGCAAATAGGAGTTCAAAACTAAGTGCATAATTCTTTTTTCTCCAAGAGATTAAAGGAATTTCAAAAGCTGCTGTTAGCCAATAAAAGAGGATAATTTACAATCACTGTCATGAGAATCCAGCTTGTAAGAAAACTAACGGTATAAATATAGATAGAAGGGGGTTTTTTTCCTGGTTCTGAACATTAACTTTTAAACAAAAAAAATGAAAGTAACGCCACCAGGGATGGCTACAGAGGAAACTCAGTATGTTTAGTCTTGAAAAAAGATGCCTGAGGGGGCATAATAGCAACATATTTCAGGCATTGGAAGGGTTATCACACAAAAGAAAGTCAAACCCTGTACTTTATCACCCCAGAGGGCAAAATACGGGAAGACAGGAAGTTCTGTTCAGCTGAACTTAACAATAGCGGCAATCTTGAAGGGAATGGTAGGTTCCCCTTGACTGGGGATGTCAGAGAAATCTTAATTTGGATTCCTATTCTGATTAGGGCATCGGATTCCACAATCTCAAAGGCCTTTCCCAACATATGGCCCGTTTCAGTCTTCTTAGGAGACGCCTCTACGAAAATCTCTATTCTTCCCAAAACCAAGTGAAGATATTTTAAGCAGCACTTACAGTCCATAAACTACAAGCAGCACTTTTCTCTCAAAAACAACATACACCGTTCTGAAGTGGTTTATAAAAAGGTTTATGAAATCATTGGTGTACTTTTTGTTCTGAGGACATGAATTCTGCACACACAAGCACACACAATCGAAACACGAATAAATCGTCCCCAAACAGAATTTTATTTCAGCTCTTTGTAGAACATCTATTATGAAGTAGGAAATGGTTTAAGAAAGAAACAAGTGATGTTTGGCCAAAATCAAATAGAAGGTTTATTTTAAAGAGAAAATAGCCATCTTGAAAGCTAACGGTTTTTCCCCCTTCCTGCTGTCCACAGGGGAAAATGTTGTGTCCTTTACATATTCAAGTGCAATGGGGTAAAAGGTTAGGAATATCTTCACATTCTGCTGGAACCATCTGTCTTCCTGACTTACAAAGAACAAAAATAGTTACTCTATGATGTCATGTTAACTATGTATATTAAAGGAAACCTTACTAGCATCTTTGGAATTTGGACCACTGGAAAATAATTGTGTTGTGAAGTGTGGTTTGCAGAAAGAACAGGGATTCAAAGGGGAACAAAACATCTGAGACATATGTTATCCACCCCAAAAGCTCCCTTTGCTCCATCTGATTCTTCTTCTTTTTTTTCTGCTTCTAATTGCATTTTTGGAAAAACACTCTGGCTTTTTATGATTTTATTCATAAGATGATTTGCTGTAACCGTGCTTGACCAATTTTCTGCAATCTGATTAAAATAAACACTGATTCTTTTCATATGTTCTTCCCCTCCTACCCAATATTAATGAAGCATTACTTTACATCTTTCCGTCTCTTGCAACTAGCCATTTAGCTACCAGATCTGCAAGCTTTCCAATGACTGTACCCTGTAAATCACAGTCCTTGATTTACAACCGTAATGGAGCCTGTCCATCGCAGTCATAAGATGTGATTATCATAAATCAGGTCACCCAGTTGGCAGACCCAATTTTATGACATTTTTTGCAGTGATAATTAAGCAAACGAATGGTTTGCTATGGGCAGGTTTTGATTTTTAAAAATGGAAGTAAGTGCTGTTTTTTGGCAAAACCATTATAAAATGGAGTCATGTGACTGTGGGACGCTGAAAACAGCTGTAAATGCAGGATGGTTACCAAGTGTCTGAATTGTAGTCACATGACCATGAGGGGAGTTGCTATCAGAACTTTGGAATTGGATTCTAAGTACCCCCTGGAGAGGCCCATTATAACTTCAAATGTTGTAAGTTGAGGACTACCTGCCTGAAGGTTAAAAAATGTGAAATTTGAATTGACATTTCAAAATGCAATGCCTAATTTTTAGTTTTTGATGTAATTGGCTATGTTGCTAAGCACGCTTATCTTCCATGAGGCCGAATAGGGCTGGGAACAATTATTTGCCAGAACTAAATTGAATATGAGATTAAGAATTCAGATCCTAGTTATGTGTTGCAGCTACTTGGTCTTGCTCTTTGGTGACTATCTCCTCAATTATGGCTCCTCCAACTCTCTACGGAACCATTTGGGAAGATCTCATCAATGTTTTGGCACTGGTGTTTGGATTAGAGAGGGGGTCTGTGTTGTAGAAAACTTGGAAGCCAGGTAACAATTCCTTTTGGACTGCACACAACATTGTTTTTTTACGTGTGAATGAAGACATATTTTTTACAACATACAGCTATTGGAACATTTTACCTTGTTAAATTTGAATAACATCCATGCGAAAGTACTATTGCTTGAATCCCAGCCTTTTTGACCTGAACATTGATTCTGAATGTTTAAATATAAATGCATATACCTTACTGAAAAATAAAAAAGAATCCTTTCATCTTTTCAAAGTAGCAATCACGGTGCAATCATAGGCAACTAAGGAAAACTGTTCATTTCCACTGCTGACATATGTAGAATCTAAAAATACAAGCCCATCAGATTATAGATTTGTACTTTCGTAATTGATGGTTGCATGATAACTAACTTGTCTCGTATATAATGCTATAGTTGAAAGCGGTGTCAAACTACGCAGTTCAGCAGTAAAATGTATAGTATAAAATGTAAACGTGAATATAGCAGTTCACTTACTTACCAAGTATCTCTGAAGTGGAGAAAACACTATTCAATGCAGCAAATCTATACCTATATAAACTACAACTGTTGCAAATTATTTGGTCAATTTACACAACTGTTGGGACTGTCACAACTTACAACCATTCGTTTAGTAACCATTTGAAGTTATAACAGCACTGAACGAAGTGACTTATGACCATTTCAAGATCAGGTACTAATACCACTCTATAAAGCCTTAGTAAGACCACACCTAGAATACTGCATCCAGTTTTTGTCACCATAGTATAAAAAAGATGTTGAGACTCTAGAAAAAGTGCAGAGAAGAGCAACCAGGATGATTAGGGGACTGGAGACTAAAACATATGAAGAACGGTTACAGGAACTGGGCGTGGCTAGTCTAGTGAAGAGAAGGACCAGGGGAGACATGATAGCAGTGTTCCAATATTTGAGGGGCTGCCACAGACAGGAAGGGGTCAAGCTATTTTCCAAGGCACCTGAAGGCCAGACAAGGAATAATGGATGGAAACTGATCAAGGAGAGATTCAACCTAGAAATAAGGATAATTTTTCTGACAGTGAGAACAATCAACTAATCGAACAGCTTGCCTTCGGGAGTTGTGGGAGCCTCATCACTGGAGGCTTTCAAGAAGAGATTGGACAGCAATTTGTCAGAAACAGTGTAGGGTCTCCTGCTTGGGCAGGAGGTTGGACTAGATGACCTACAAAGTCCCTTCCAACTCTGTTAATCTGTTAATTTTAATCTGTTAAATTTTTCACACGACCATTGTAGCATCTGATCGAAAGTCGGGCACTTGGCAACTGGCATTATTTATGCCAGTTGCACTGTCCCAGGGTCATCTGATTGCCATTTGTAACCGTCTCGGCTGGCTTTCAACAAACAGAGCCAATGGGGAGAATCCAGAATCGCTTAATGACCACATTATTCACTTAACAGCTGCAGTGATTCACTTAACTACTCTGACAAAAAAGTTGTAAAATGGAGCAAAACTCATCTGCTTAGCAATGGAAATTTTGGGCTCAATTGTTGTCATAAGCCAAGGACCACCCGTAATTCATTTATAGAACACAAAGATGTCCAAGAATATTGGATAGAGAAGGGGAGACTGCCTCAGTTAACAATTAGTGTTGGATCACAGCATGGGAAAAGCGGAGCACATCTGCCACATCTGGAATCACTTCCCAACTCACCTTTTTAATGGTTCCCCCCCCCCATGGATGATTGCTATGAGCATTCCAGTTAGGAGCTCTGTTCCAAGCAAATATAGTACTTGCATTGTAGCAGGAGCTCCAGGCTCATTCATTCAAGTTCTTTTCAGAAAGTTATTCAGCAAGGAGTCTATCCAAGACAAATAATAATATCTACAAGAAATTGCAAAGCAGCTATTTACAGGAAATAACATACGTACCAGAGTTCCTTTGCAAAACACAAAACGGAAATTGTATTGCCAAGCAATTAACAGTGATAATATTTTTTTGCCATTGTAATCAATATCTAGACTGTACTTTTATGTTGTTTTTATAACCTTTTATGATAGAGATTTTAAGATTAATTTTCTTCAATTTATTTTATCTCCATTGTTCCATGAAGAATTTATTGAGTTTCCATGATGGCTTTGCTATCAAAATGTAGTATTGATTTATTTAAAGAACATATATGGCTGCCTAGCTCATATAATGATTGTAGGCAACTTGCAACAATCCATAAAAACATTGCTAAAAGCAAAAATACCTTTTCTCACCAAGGACCAAACCAGTCTCCTAGCTCAACCCCTATCCTATCCTAATTCTTGGGGGTAAGAATCAGGTCTTCCAAAAGGCTAAAAGTATAGGGATCCCTTGTATATCAGTGGGAGGTTATTTCAAAGGGTTGGGGCAAACACCAAGATCCTATCAAGAGGCAACGTTTAAGGGAGGATACCTGGAACGCACCAAAATATTGGCGAAATAACTATTATTTTTATTTAACATGAATTCTGATCACTTATTTAATGATATCGTGTTCAATATCATTTGCTTTGTAGAAATTATTTTTATTACCACCCTTTCCCATTTTTTCTGTTTGGTTTTTTTAATATAAGATTTGAATAGCATTGTTTCAAATAAATAATTCATTAATGTTGAAAAACATTCCTTCTTGATACTGATGATTTCTGCAAGGCAAATACTTAGCAAGTTGTTATGCAGTTTCTGCTGAAGGTAATACTGTGAATCCAAAGCCTAAATAAACAATCAAGCAGCAACAGCAACAAAACTGTTGCTTAAATATAAGAACATATTATAGGAAAATAGAAGTCTCAAAGCCATAAAGTATGGCCTGCAAACATCTGCATCATTATCATTACCAAAAATCAACTGGTAGCAGTTGAAGTAGGACTACACTGAAACGCAAATATCTTAGATCTTAAGATAATTAGGAACTGCTACTCAGATTGTTGGACGAGCAGGCACAGAAACAGCCAGGGACGTGAGTCCTGATTTACCCCCAACTTATGAAGTACTTAGGAAGGGAGGGAGGGGCTTGACAGCACAAGGAAACTCCAGCCAAGAACTTAATAGACAGCCGTCAACACCCTAATCTACATCTAAAAAGCTACAGACAATAGGCACCACACTCAAAACAGCCCAAAGCACAGAGAGAAGTTCCCTGAGGATGGGCTCCAGCATGAGTCTGAAAGCTTGAAAGACAAAACCTCTGGTCCCAGTGACTGATTCAGATTGGAGCCTGCATAATTAGCAAAAAACAAACAAACCATTCCATGCCTTTGTTTCCTTCAAAAAATTCAGGAAAATACAGAAAGTCTGGCCTTGTCTACTCTGCATTACCATTCCCTTAAATGTGCCTTTCTAAAGAAGATTGACTCTGGCCTACAATCAAAGTAAGACTGTCCATTCACGATCCATGCATTTGGGGAAAATGAGATTAATGGAACTGTAGATAAAGAAATTAAGGAAACCATGCCTACACTACAGTGGTTTGTTTGTGAAGAAAGTTAGCACCCACCCCTCTTAGAAGAATGAAATATTTTAGGAAATATTAAAAAGGTAGAATATTATATTTCTCTGGATGAGAAAAGAAGAAACAAGTTTTTAACGAAAAGAGCAGCTCCCTGCCCCCCAGCAGATATTTGGTGCACATTAAGACTGGGACAGCCTATCTACAAAACAAAAGACCTCAGCTCCAGGATGATGGGATTAAGACATGACCCTACAGGACATAATAGGATTATCTATCAGCAGAGTTTACCACATGGCACAACTAAGCCCCTACATTACATCACCCAGCAAGGTTCAACCAAACTCGATTCAGACAAACATGACTCCACATGGGAGTCTGCAACCAATAGGATACATACCCTTGCCACAGGAACAGGAAGCTCAAGTTCAAAGCCCAAGAGAGGGCATAAATAACACTCACTCTGCACTCCATGTGTTCAGCTACCCAGGACTTCAAACCCATGTGGTCCTGTTCACCATTAAACCATACTTCCAAGCAGCCTCCATGTTTCCAGTGTCTTTCTCCCCACTTGGAACTGAACCCAGATGGACATTTCTTCCAACACTTGAAATAAACTATAACAAAGAGGAAACTCTGCTAAAAATATCATGCTAGGAAAATATAATCAATATGTGAAGATGGATGAGTATATGTGATAGGATTTACATGCATAGAAAAGAAAAAAGCCCTGTAAGCTCAGAACAGTTTTGCAGGCTTATTTACAAGGCTAAATTAACATATTTTTAAAAGATTAAATTAACATGTTTGTAAACATATAGACACAACAAACCTGGATTTCTGAACAACATTCCTTGCTCATGCATAAAATGAAGATTAAGGACAGCTTAGACCTGTTGATTGTGGATCATACTGTTGATTGTGGTTCATACAATCACACGTAACACTTGAGCTGAGTTCAATCCTTTCTACAAACAAACACTTGAAAAATCGGCTGTGCCCCAAGAAAGGAGAAAAGTATGTGTCAGAATTAAATTAACAGAAAAGGGATTGACTCCAATCTTTTACTGGCATATGTTCCCTAATCTATGTAAATACAGATTTCTCCTCCAATGTTCTAAGAACAGGCAACTTGGTGCAACTCAGCTGTTTTCTACAGACTCAGCAAGCATGACTAACATCAAGAGATTGTGGAAGTTACAGAGTAAAATAGATGGAGGCCCCAAGCTTCCTGTCTGCTCTACATGTCAAAGAACTTTCCACTAAAATACAGATCTAGATATAAAGCTATAAAGCACTTGGTGCAATATTTAAGCTATCATGCCTAGGTTATCTATGGCAGTGATAGTTAACCTTTTTGCCATCACGTGCCAAAAGTGGGGGAAGTGGGGGGGTCGCGCACGAGCCCACACTCATTCAATGGCTCCCTGTGCCCCGCCCCCATGCATGCGCGTATGACCCCCCTCCCCTCCGCACTCCCAGCATGCAATGGTAAAAAGATTACCAGTGGGCCCGGTAGGTCCATTTTTCACCCTCCCCAGGCTCCAGAGGCTTTCTTGGAGCCTGGGGAGGATGAAAACAGCCTTTCCCCCCCTCCCAGAGGCCCTCTGGAGGCCGGAAATGGCCCATTTCCTGACTTCCGGTGGGATCGGAAGGCCCATTTTTCGCTCTCCCCAGGCTCCAGAGGCTTTCTTGGAACCTGTGGAGGGCGAAAATGGTCTCCCCCCGCTCCGAGGCCCTCCAGAGGCCGGAAACAGTCCGTTTCCCAACTTCCGGTGGGCCTGAAAGGCCCAAAAATCAGCTGGAGGTGAGCTAGGGCAACGCTCGCATGCCCACAGATATGGCTCCGTGTACCACCCATGGCACGCGTGCCATAGGTTTGCCATCATGGATCTATGGTTTTCCAGTTCTTAAATTTGAATGGAAAATCTGAATTGAGTCATTTATTTCTCATTAACAAATGCATTCAGTTTACCAACACTGCCTTAGATGATTCTGAACTACAGTTTTCTGGATTTTCTTCCACTTCTACTTTTTATAAAACACTTTTGAGGAAGAATTCTAGAAAACTCACAAGCTGGTACACTTTTGCCTAATTTTACTTTGTTCCAATTAGTACCACACGCACTATGGATTTTGAATTTTTAAACAAGCAAGAAGTATTTTGTCTGGACAGCTATTTAATCTGTAACTCAAACCTTGATCTGAATCTAAATTGTATAGCCCATAGTTTTTGCAGAATATAGTTAGGTGTTGCATCCTAACTGACAAGTAAACCTTTAACTAGTCACTAGAGTAAATTATGTTTTGGTAATATACCATAATTAATCTTCTTTGTAATTTCAAAGAAGCAGGAAGGAAGAGTCTATATATTTAGTTTTAGTTTGATAATTAGCTTGATTTTTATGCTACCTAAGCAAAGAATGCAACTAAATTTTGGATGCACTTATAATATGATATCAGTAATTATTAAAGATTGGAATTCTTGCTCCTGCCTTTTCTGTAATCAGTTTGAAAGTCTCAGGGTTCTGTGAGAAATTCCTTTGATTAATATTTTCATTTAGAAATAAAATTACAGAGTTGGAAGGGACCTTGGAGGTCTTCTAGTCCAACCCCCTGCCTAGGCAGGAAACCCTACACCACTTCAGACAAATGGTTATCCAACATCTTCTTAAAAACTTCCAATGTTGGAGCATTCGCAACTTCTGGAGGCAAGTTGTTCCACTGATTAATTGTTCTAACTGTCAAGAAATTTGAGTTTACCCAATTCACTTTTCCATGAAACTTACACTTTTCTAAGTATAAAAAGAATTAGATAAGAACCATGGAAGATTATTGTTTTATATATTTACTGCTGTATTACTATATGCACAAAAATGGAAAGACTCTGAAATACCCACATCTGAAGATTGGTTGGTAAAAACAACAGAACTAAGATAAATGGCAAAATTACTTGTTTGATTAGAGAACGATCAACGACTACATTTGTTAGTGACTGTAAACCCCTTATGGACTTTTTGTTGAAAACAGAGAAAAATGAACTGGTGATTTATGGGTTTGAAGACTAAGGAAGCTTATGGAAAGAAATAAATTATGATGTAACCTTAGAGAGAGAGGATAAAATATAAACATATTTGGAAGCACTTCTTTAGAATCTATTCCTTTCCTATTTCTTTTTCTGTATTTCTTTTTCACTTTGTTATTATTTTCCTTTATTCTTCTTCAATTCAAAAATTGTACTGTTTAATTCTGTTGAAAAAACTACTTCAGTTAAAAGAAAGAAAGAAATCTGTACGTTAGGCAAATTCAAAAGAGTATTATTCTATCTTTTAAATGATGCGATTTCAACAGCTGACCTGATTTGATTTGATTGAATAGATAAATGCCAAAGTGAAAAAAGCAGTGATTCTGTGTGCCTCAGCTATCTTTTTAAATTGCCTAATCCTCTCTTTTCTCTAATGAAAATCCCAATCCTGTACAAAGAAATACTGATTTTAATGTATACTAAAATTGGAGGATCCAATTCTTGCTGAAATAACCTGGGTTTGAATGATCAACCATACTCTTAAAATGATTACCTATACAGATAGAATTGAGTCAAACTGGGCAATATGGATGCTTGTTGGCAACAGCAAAATTTGGTTTAACACTGTTCATTTATAGGATTTATTTCCCCTTCTTTTTATTTTCAGCCTGACTTTGCCTAGTAAGCCCATACAGGGTTGGCCAAGTGCTGTCACCTACAGAACAGTAGTGGGTTGCTACCGGTTCGCCCCGTATCAGGTGAACCCGTAGCAGCGGCAGCGGCAGGAGGCTCCGCCTACCCACCCAGATGCTTCTGCACATGCGCACCCACAAGCAAACCGGAAGTTATGGGATTTGAAACCCATTACTGCTACAAAGGTATCATTATCTACACAATTAGTAACAATTTTGTTCATTTTACAAAGGCAGATGTTAGTATTATCAAGCAGGCAAAGGAATGCAAGAACTATATAATCATTTGATAGAAACTTAGTCGTTTTTATAGTTTTGTACAATTGCATATCATATTATTAGGTAACATACAGTTGATCTCCTTAGGTTTTTTTACTTGTCTTGGGGGAAAAAGAACTTGAAACGAAGTAGATGAAATCCTAATTTAAGTCAGGTCTGTCATATACCAACAGGGGAGATTTAACTGCCCTTTATTAATGCTTCTTTTCCAGAATTACATGGATCTTATTCTTCCACAAAAGGCCTCCAGTTTTGTTACACTGGTTGTTTTCAACTTTGCATTAAGAATGTTCAGATAATTTTGGAAAGACAGAATCACTATGGGATGAAAATTCAAGCCAAGTGATATTCTGCCTATTTATCATAAACTAATCAGCTGCATTTTACAAAGTTAATAAAGCATACAATCTTATCGGAATCAAAATTAGCTCTCTACATTTCAACAGTATAGGTGTATATCCAAACAATTGTTTTTAATAAAAAATGATAAGCATCCTGTTTCCATTATTTTATGGGTTTTCATACCCCTTAAATAATAATTACAATGATATGAACCATTATGAAAGCTCCATGAACTTTTATGTTTAAAGAATCTGAACTTTCAATGAATCTGAACTCTGTATCCAGGAGTTTTTTGGGGGGAATGGGGCAGCAGATGAAAATGGTATTTCTACCATTTCAACCTCTCAGCGAAGTCTATGCAAAGTTTGCAAAGGCAGAATATCAAATGTTAGCCAAATGTAGGGAAGATTAAGGGCTCAGTATTGTAACTTGAAAAAAATCAGATTACAAAGAAAACAAATCCCCTCCTTTTTAAGCCCTTTATTATGAAATAGCTATTCATAGATTCCTGAAATACCAATAATTCTTTTCATTCACTATTAAGAAACTCTTATAAGCTTAATGAAAGGAAGAAATACTATCCTCAAACAAAGACAAGATGCTTCAGGAAACAGAAGGAATGTCCATTCAGTATTAAAAACCTGCACAGAAATCATTAAGGCAGAAAGTATGAGGAAAGGATATAGATAAAAGGAATCTATGCTTAGGGACTTTTAATAATAGTGAATCTGTTTGCTTAACTGATAAAACATTTCTGAGTTTTTTATGCCTACCCTTACAAAGCAAATGTATTTTTAAAAATATTTGAAAATCAAATCAAAATCAAATATTTTCAAGAAATCAAGAATATGAGTGTATGCTCGCTTGTTTTACATGCAGCTTCCTAGAAATGTGTCTATTGTAACCTTTTTCAAAGGACATGAAGTTTTCTAAATAATTCAAAATTCTTCTTTTGTTTCCCATAACATTCAAACCTTACAATATTTTAAACTAATCTCCAAACCAAACCTAATCAACATACAAGAACGTTTTAATTTTGTGCTAAAGCTCATGATTGCAATGCAATTCCTTTTTTTCTGGGGAAAAAAGTGTTTGTGAGGCTCAACCTGCTCAAAGACTATTTCAATAGTAAATTAGAAGAAATATATGGTGTAGACAGAAAGGTCTACCATCTTTGTCCTACTATGATGAAGTTCACCATTAAAATACTAAAAAAATAGAGTAAGAGATAATTTAGGGACACAGAGGGACACAGACCATAATCAATAAATATGAGATACTGGGTGCTGAGGTACAGGGAGGCCATGACACATTTCAGCATCTTCTAATGCAGGAATCTGCAGCCTTAAACACTCAAAGAGCCATTTGGACCTGTTTCCCACAGAAAAGAAAACACCGGGAGCCACAAAACCCTTCCCCATGCCTGACTATTATTTCTTGAGCGGCCACAAAACTAGCATATGTAGTTGAATTAAATGTTCTGTTTTCTTCTGAAACTTTTCTTTTCTTGGATTTATCCATGGTTGGCCTACCGGGGGTTGAAAAGCTTAATAAATCGCGTGCCAGCGGGTATCACACATTGGCGGTTGTGATGCATATTTTGAGTGATAGGGAGCCGCAGCAGAGGGGTGAAAGAGCCACATGTGGCTACAGAGCCACAGGTTGCTGACTCCTGTTCTAATGCAATGAGAAAACCCTGAAGAGCCATTGCCAATCACTGTACACCAAATAACCATTCCAGAACAAGGCGATTTCTATTAAACTCCCGAGGATTAAAACGCTAAAGAGCCGGAGATATCTTTTTTAAAATCCTGTCCAAATATCCAGTTGTTCTGTCACAAAGAATCTGTGCAACCACTGTCCTTGTACAAGAGTCTTCTCAACTTGCAAAATCTTTCTAAATCAGTTTCTAGAATATTTAATGACCACTTATCCATAGAAGATTTAGCAGCAATCCACTATTTACATTGCTTATGTACTTTAACAAACTAAATATAACAAGGAGATGCTACACATGCGTATGCAGCTTAATCAAATATGCAGGTCTGTCCGTTGCACCTGGGTTCAAATCTTGAGAGTAGGCATTTCTAGTAAAAGTAAGTATGGAAAATCAGTACAAACTATTAATAACAGAATAACAGAGTTGGAAGGGACCTTGTAGGTCATCTAGTCCAACCCCCTGCCCAAGCAGGAGACCCTATACCATTTCTGACAGATGGCAGTCCAGTCTCTTCTTGAAGGCTTCTAGTGATGAAGCTCCCCCAACTTCTGGAATCAAGCTGTTCCATTGGTTGATTGCTCTCACTGTCAGAAAATTTCTCTTTATTTCCAGGTTGAATCTCTCCTTGATCAGTTTCTATCTATTATTCCTTGTCTGGCTTTCAGATGCTTTGGAAAATAGGTTGACCCCCTCCTCTCTATGACAGCAATTCACTTTTCTGTTCAACATAGTACTCAAGGCTGCTGACAATAATTAAACAACACAATATGCAAAAAATGAAAAAATGAAAATGAAAAAGCAGCTTAATTGCTAATTAAAAACCTTTAGTAAAGGGTTTTTAGCAAACTGCTCCTTTAAAAGCAAATATAAGGGTCATTTAAAACAAAACAGAAGTTATAGAGGAAAGAAAGGTCTTTGCTAATACTATGACCAAACAAAACCATTTTTGTTACCTCCATGCAACAGAATGGAACAATTCATCATCTTCTTACTGCTCTGCTATAAAAAGATTACTCATTAAAAAGATTTCTATTATAATACTTATTATATCGTCTGAATCAGGGAACATTCACCATAATGTGAAGATAAATGTAGGCAATGTGCAAGTCCAATTTAATTCTGGATTAATTACATCAAATGAACATGATCTTTAAATGAAGTGTATTTTGCATAAACTGATCTCATGAGCAGGTCATCTGAGGGAAATGAGAGACCATAAATGGGGAGGGAAATGGTTTTATAAAAAGGAATTACATTGACCTGTCCAATTTTGTAGAGCTAAACTCAGAAATCTGTAGATGGCTGTGAAGGCTTTGCCAACATCTTAAAACCCAGGTCTTTCCTGAGAAAACTATCAAAGGCCACAGAGTAGATGCAGATCTGTACTCAAAGTGTAATAGCACTTAGAATAAAAATGGTAATAGTTTAAGAATTGTCTAAAATTAGTAAATATTTGTATCAAATCCTAGGTAGTCATAGGCACTTGGTAGGCAAGTAAAAGAATAATAAAATACTTATTTTTCATCATGGCAATGGGAAATTACATACTGCAAAATAGTGAATCAAATCATCACTAAACTCCAGAATTTATTTATTTATTTATTTTATTCTTATTTATATGCCGCCCTTCTCCGGAGACTCAGGGCGGCTTGCAATGTGTTAAGCAATAGCCTTCATACTTTTGTATATTTTATACAAAGTCAGCTTATTGCCCCCACAAACCGGGTCCTTATTTTACCTACCTTAGAAAGGATGGAAGGCTGAATCAACTTTGAGCCTGGTGAGATTTGAACTTGCAGTAATTGCAGGCAGCTGGATGTTAAATGCTGCCTTGTAGGAGGCATTAGCCTCCTACGCCACTCAGGCTCCTGAGTGGCGTAGCATGTATTAGCATGTAATTCCTCACAATGATTGTGAAAAATCATAATAAAAGGAGGTAAAGCCTGTTTATTTAAACAATTTTGATCCAATGTCTGGGGACATGTACACTTACCTACCCATCTGGAAAGACTTATTTCACATAGACTGTGCTATGTTACACTATGCCTCATTGGATTTAGCAAAGTGCAATGTTTCAACACAGGCACTGTGATTTTTAGAGCATGCTGTAAAGCCCAGATAATAGTGGCTCATTCAACACAAGTAAATAACCACTATGATGGTTACATAAATCATACATACTGTACTAGGTCCAGCCACAAATTAAATTCCCACAGTTCCTGATGTTGTAGAAAATGGTGTGGATCTGGATCTTCAGCTTCATTTTAGAAGACTCAGAATGTAGTAATTGCCTTACCCATATCAAGCAATGGCACTAAATGTCACAATAAGCAAACCTTTCACGAACAACATACTTCCAGAGCTATGGCACATAATCTAATGCCTCAGTGTTGACTATGGACTACCCATTCCATGTCTTCCATAACCTATGCTTCCCTGCCCCATGTTTCTATTGTAATGATGCCAGATTAGTCACCACATGGTGGCAGAATAGGACTATGAAGACCAAGGCAAAATGTTATGGAGTCACAAGAGAGGCCTGAAGCTACTCACTCCCATAAATGTGTTTTATCCTCATCCAAACAAACTAAATTAAAAGAGTCATCTCGGTGGCGAATAATGACATGTGAATCATATTTTTCTTGTTTTTATTTGGCTCCATGATGTGTTTCAAAATGATAGCAATGATATTAGAATTAAAGTAAATTCTCCCTTGAGCTTAGCTCAACTTCTAGTGAATATATGGTGATGACATACTCTTTTGTTGACTTTACCATTGCTGGATTTTGGGGGGGATTTTTTTTGATAAAAATGTGGTAAAGTCTACAGTTCTGGTATTTCCTGTTGGTTTGTCACCCTGGGCCTTGTTTATTATTTATTAAATTTGTTTGCTGGCCATCTTTCTGTGATCCGCAAGGTCAGCAGGGTATTGTATGGCACCTATTTAAAATTAGAATTTACTTTTTAAAATAAAATATTTTTTATTAAAAAGCTTCAATTCTGTAGAAATTTTCAGCTAGTGGTATTCCATGCAATGTTTTCTTCAGCTGCCCAAAACAAAATTCAACACTGAATAGGCATTGGCCTCTTTCTATTCCATGATTCTACATTCAACTTTAATTTATTGTTTCAATGCAAACAGAGTCCTAAAAGTGTTTAGAAATCCAAGTGTTTCTAAGGAAATTTGCAGTAAATCCAGTAAAATGTCTCTCTAACAAATGCTTTGAGATGGGGGCTATGACCATCTGC
This sequence comes from Ptyas mucosa, assembly GCA_012654045.1. Lineage (NCBI taxonomy): Eukaryota > Metazoa > Chordata > Lepidosauria > Squamata > Colubridae > Ptyas > Ptyas mucosa. The sequence continues at coordinate 44,558,757 of WNWU01000003.1, read as the reverse complement.
AGGATTCCTAGAAAGCTTGAGAACTGAGAGACAGTTTGAAAAAAAAAGGATAGATTTGAAACATCAACATCACACTGCTCCAAGTTATGGATTAAGTAACACATTTTGTGCAAGGTGAAAACATTGGAGGTGAAAACATTGTGCAAGGTGAAAAAATGGAAGTAAGAAGGCCTACTGTCATTCTTCAATACAAAATGAAAAGATATTCCCCTTTTCTTCTAATATCATTTAAAATAATGCAAAGGACTTTTTGCATGGTAAAAATTAGCCATTGCAACTGATGTTAACACTCTAATATGAAGTCATTAGTTCAGTATTGTGTGCTACTAGCACTTTACAAATTGGTAGTCGATGCATTTCATTGTTGTCCAAAAATGGATCTCAGTATGTTAGGAAGAAGGTGTGTTGGTATCAGCCTGAAATAGCCATAAAAAATATGTTGCCTGGATATGCTATGCTTGTGGTATGGTCAGATGCCAAGCAATTCAAATGCCGCAAAACTCATCTGCTATATTATTCCTCCAATATCACTGTTAGAATTATTGGGGAAGAGATAAAAAAGATATACTTGCTTCTCTTCTTCAGTTAAACATTCCCATGCCACCAGTCCCATTATTCCTCTTGGTTGCTCTCCTCTGGACATGCTCTAGTTTGTCAGCATTCTTTCTAAGGTAGGAAATCATCATAGTTGCAATCTGACCATATAGGGAAAGGATAACTCCTCTTGATCCTAACACTATACCTTCTGTTGTTGTAGCCTAGGATGGCACTTTTTTTTTGCAGCTGCACCACACTGTTGGTCCATGTTTGGTTTATGATCCAATAAGATATCTGCATTGATTTACCTAAGTTATTATGGGTCCATATAACGATACACACCCATAGGTTGCTGGTAATTATGTCTTATACGGCAGTGAATTGTTATTGTAGAATATCTGGGGATGACCTCGGCAGGAAAATTGTGCAAAATTCTGAATGAATAAGGTTTTGAGGGAAAATATGTTCAGTGACATGTGTGAACTAGATGAGAAAATACAGAAAAGATGACTGGGCCTTCTGGAAACTAAGAATAAATGAGATTGTTGACTGGTGAGCATCTGTTAAGAGAATATTCTTTGTGTGTTTGGGTGTGGGTGTGTAAGTGGTTTCAGCACAAGTCTATTCACACATGACAAGTGAGTGAATCTAGGAGTATAATAATTTGCTTATGAAAAAAAGTTAAGAGAATTAGGGAAGGATAGCATTATAATAAGAACTGTGAATGTGGGATAAGCAATCTGTCATGTCAAAAGTGGATCTTTTGATTAATAAATAAAATAAAAAATGAGAAGAGTAGAGTAGGGTAAGTAGAATAGGGTAAGGTAGGGTAAGGTAGGGTAAGGTAGGGTAGGGTAAGGTAGGGTAGGGTAAGGTAGGGTAAGGTAGAACAGATCCGAATAGAACAGAATAGAATCAACAGCAAGAAGAAAAAGTCCTATATGCAAACATACCAGAAGATAGATTACATTTCCCAGTAGAATGAATGGGAAATAGATGTAAAGAAAGAAGATGCAGAAGCTGTTTCAGAGTGAATGGAACTAAATTATGTTCCGCATAAAGGTGTAAAGTTATGCTAATGGAAACTATGAAAAGAGATGCTTGGAGGAATCACAACAAAGTAAAAAGCCTGTGAATATTAGAGAATGATTGCTGGGAAAAATGATGAAAAATATTGTGTGTATTAAGAAAAAGATACCGGCAAAGAATACAGTCAAAGAGAGAAAAGCCGGCGAAGATTCAGCTTATACACAAATGGTCCTAGTAGATGAATCTGCATACCTTGATAGAATGCTTACTAAAGATGGGAAAATGGATGGAAAACATGTTAAGACACAAAAAGCTGGTACTGCAGAAAAGAAGTGGCTAGCGTGTAGTCTGCTGCAAGGATATTTTGCCAAAATAAGCATTTCTAAATGTTTTTTAAAATATGCTTCTGCTCATTTTATTATGGAGGTGAGAGTTGCATGTATCAAGAGAAAAATGCAAGTAAACTGAATGCAGGAGGAATGGCCTACTTATGAAACACACACTAAAGCAAGAAAAGGATACAGTCAAGAATGAATGGTTGTTAAGTGAATGTGGAGGGAACACAAAAGTATATGAAGAAGTATATTGAAATAGCTCAGCCAAGAGGAAGGGGAAGGCTGAAGGTTTTGTGATTGGATGGATTTGGAGATCCTCCAAAAGGAGGAGATGAGAAGGTTAAGGAATAAAAACACTGCATGAAACAGTGTTTAGATGGGAAAGAGGCAAGACTGATTTGAAAGGATGGAAAGGAACACAGATGTATTGATGTAGCCTAGGATTAATTCCTTCTCTTTTTTCTGAACTCATGTCTTAACTTCCATTTTTAATCTTTTGTTTTGCTTTTATTCGTTAGATTTATATCCAGGATTTCCTCCAAGAGGTCAAACAAATGGACAGAGTTTTTCTTCCTCCAATTCTTCCTTATAATAACAGCCCTATGAAATAAGTTGAGCTGGGGGAGAGTGATGCACCCCAAAACCACAGCAAGATGGATATATGTGTGATATATATTCAAACAAAATCTGACTTCCAGTAATTTAAGCTTACCTCTAGTTTATGTATTTTCTTGCAAAGTAACCAGCATATCATAAATGAAAAAGCATGCTGATGCAATTGGGTAATAATAACAGTACATGTATTTTATCCAGTTATAATTAATTATACAAATATTTATGTATCTGTATGTACCTTATACTAGAGTACTTATAACTGTCAAGAGTATCCCCACCCACCATAACTACAGATCAGAATTGTTCACTCAAACAGAATTAGAACCATCAAAGCTTGGTGCTCCATTCTAAAACCTCGTAGGTGGTCCAGTAAAATACCATGGCCAGTAATATAAAAAAACTGATGAGAGATCTCATAACTGTATATTATGTAACATAATAATGACTGTAACCTTGTTGCTGGTATCCTTACGATTTATATTGACTGTTTCCTAATACAATTTGATTGCTTATTTGTTCCCTATGACTATCATTAAGTGTTGTACCTTATGATTCTTAACAAATTTATCTTGTCTTTTATGTACACTGAGAGCATATGCACCAAGACAAATTCCTTGTGTGTCCAATCACACTTGGCCAATAAAGAATTCTTTTCTCTTCTATAACAGCACAAGAACCATGCTCTCATCCTACAAATATGGAATTATTATTTTAAATAGCTGACTGTTGATTATAAATTTGTTTAGTCCATGTAACATGGCATGGATTTTGATGTAAGCCTTCAAAAGATCAAGTTTTTTTAGTATTCTTCAAATTTATACTCATATTTTGTCACTAGCAATCTCAGCAAACAGAGAGATATTTTAACATTTGAAGAGATAAAGCATTCCTAAATGTTGACTTATCTCAAATATTAATACATAAATCTATAATAAATATAAGAGCCAGTTTGGTGTAGTGGTTAAGGTGCTGGCCTACAAACTAGATGACTATGAATTCTAGTCCCATTTTAGGCATGAAAACCAGCTGGGTGATTTTGGGACAGTTTGAAAACCTGACATTCTTGAATGGAAAATGCACAACCGGAACCTGAGAGAGACCACTATTGTGATTATAATCACAAAACAATAAGACAACTGCATGTTCTGTATAAATTTACTGAATAAATAAAATGAATAAATGTATCATGTAGAAGTTTAAACCTTAATTCCTTTTTTATTAGTTTATAATATAATTCAAAATACAAAAGAAAATAGTGTGAAAGTAAGGGAGGGAGAAGAGAAGGGAAAAGTGTAGGGCAAAGGGAAAAAGAAAAGAAAAGGTGTTGACGTCCAACTCCTTTGGTGTGGTAGAATAAAAAAACAGCATCACACCTCAACTTTTTACTTTTACATAGTAACATAAACTAGTCATCTCTATAACAACAAACCTATCTAATCAGTTTAAACTTAATTCCTGACAAAGTGAAAACATAAAATGTGAAAATATTCTAACATATAAGTTGTTGGAAAAAATAACCAATGGGAAATTATTTGGCTTATTGTAATATTTATTTTTATTTTTTCCCAACCTTACTAAAAATGTCTTTCCCTCTAACATCCTAAGAGCCTTGGTGGTGCAGCGGACAAAGTGCTGTTATGTAGCACTTAGCTGCCAGCTGCCTGCAATTAGTGCAAGTTCAAATCTCACCAGGCTCAAGGTTGACTCAGCCTTCCATCCTTCCAAGGTAGGTAAATTGAGGACCCGGATTGTGGTGGCAATAAGCTGACTTTGTAGAAACACCGCTTATGGGGGGGCCAAAAGCCCTAATAAGCAGTATATACAAAAGAACGAAGGCTATTGCTGTAAGTGCATTGTAAGCCACTCTGAGTCTTCGGAGGAGGGAGGCATATAAATTGAACAAACAAACAAACAAACAAACAAATAAATAAATCTTTCCAAGTTTACCTATTTGAAATAAAACAATCTTTTCCCCCACAATCTCATTTTAACTTGCCTAAATTCTCATCTTGTAAGCTTTTGAGAGGGGAAAGATAGAATGCAAATTCATCTTTATGCAGGCACAGGAAAAAAGAAAGACAAATTCTCTATTGTCTACCTTCCCAAAAAAGATTCAAAATAATTAATTAAAAACAAGAAATACAATCTAGTTCTCCACGGATACCTGTTCTCCTTTTGCTATAAAATATGCCCCTTGAACTACTGTATATACATTTTATACAGAACAGAAACCATTTGTGTAGATATATTTTCTACATATTGTTGTCCTCTTTGATTTTGTTGTTCTTTCTTCCTTTCCACTGAGAAGGAGGTTAATTTCTCCCAGAAGAACTAGATTCCCAGTATGCAAGTACAACAAAGCTTTCAAAAGCAATGACCTATTGTAGGTAAACAGTATTAATAAGGTTTACACAGTCTTTCTTCTACCCAACTTCAAGAGCTTGAGATAAACCTTTGCAGCCATTACAAAGTTCTTGTGCTGTATTCATTGCCTTAAGGCTGATTTACTGATAATATTGAGCATCTAAAATACACCTGGTTCGGTAACTGCATCCTAAAACAGCAGAAATCTTATACAGAATAGAAGCAGTGGTGAAGTTACAGCATGTATATGTATTGGAGATTTTTCATTTTCACAACGCGGAAGCTAATAAATAAATTGAAAAATGCAAACTTTTACAACCTGGTTTTCCCTTTGCCCATATAAAAGCCATACCTGCAAAAGACATACAAATATCTGTAATAAATATTTGAGTGGTAAAAAAAAATGAAAATGCTGTTTTTCTCTCTCTATGTCTCTCTGGATTACAAGAACCTATGTGGGCACTTAGTATTTTACTGAAGATGGGAAGAGAATAAAATATATTTTGAAATATTCTAAAAGTGCAGGTAGAAATGGGTACCGATTTGCTTCTGGATCCAAGTCAAGGTGTTGATTATCATTTTTAAACACCTTCATGGGGCCACCCTTCTTGCGCGAGCTGCACTGGCTCCCTGTGGTCTTCCAGGTGCGTTTCAAGGTGTTGGTCACCACCTTTAAAGCGCTCTATGGCTTAGGACCTGGTTATCTACAGGACCGCATTCTGCCACTGATTGCCTCCCACCAACCAATATGCTCCCACAGAGAGGGCCTCCTCAGGATGCCATCGGCCAAACAATGTAGGCTGGCGACCCCCAGGGGGAGAGCCTTCTCTGTGGGGGCCCCGGCCCTATGGAATGAATTGCCCCCAGACATACGAAGGATCCCCGACCTCCGTGCCTTCCGTCGTGCTCTGAAGACCTTATTATTCCAGCAAGCTGGTCTGACAGGATAAAGGATTTTAAATTGGGTTTTGATAGGGGTTTTAAAATGATTTTAACTGGGTGTTTTAAATTTGGCCAATGATTGAATTATTTTAATTAGATTTTAATTCTTGTTGTATATTGTTTTTACCATGGCTGTTCACCGCCCTGAGTCCCTCGGGAGAAGGGCGGTATATAAATGCAATAAACTAAACTAAACTAAACTAAGTTACCTAGGGAACAATCTTGTCCCAATTATTAGCTCCCATTCCACCCAGTTAGAGAGAGAGGGTACGCTGCAGATCCCATCAGTTAAAGAATTTCTGCTGACCGGATCCAGGAAGGGAGTTTTCTCAGCCATTGCCCCAAAATTCTGGAACATCTTAACCCTCAAGAGTCCTGTGGGACCCACTTCTCTGGCCTTCAGAAAGACTGCTAAGACCTGGCCCTGCCAATTGTCAAAGAGGGATATGCAACCCTAGAGTTGGTTAATGTTGTGAGGCTGTTCTCTCCACCATGTTAAGCTTTTAACTTTTAATACTGTAGCTCTACTTTTTAAATTTTGTTTTTAACTTTGTTCTTATTTGTGCTTTTATACTATGATAACTATACAGTTTTTATTGTAAGCCACCCACTATTGTTTAGATGAGATGGACGGTGTAGAAATATGACAAATAAATAAGTAAAAATTATCTGCTAAACAATTATGGATTTAATCAATGCTGAGAGAAAATAAAATTCCCCTTACACTCTAAGGATAGGAATATCTTTTGTCTTATGTTTATTAGAATATATGAACACCTTTCTACATTCTGTTGGTTATTACCTTTAAAGCCCTACATGGCTCAGGGCCAGGTTATCTTCAAGATCGCCTTCTACCGCATAGCTCCCAGTGACCGGTAAGATCCCACAGAGTTGGTCTCCTCCGGGTCCCGTCAGCTAAACAATGCCAGCTGGCAGGCCCGTGGGGGAGGGCCTTCTCTGTGGCTGCCCCACTCTCTGGAACCAGTTACCTCCTGAGGTCTGGACCATCCCCACCCTATTGGCCTTCCGAAAAGCAGTGAAGACCTGGCTTTTCCAGCAGGCCTGGGGCCGTTGATCTCGCTCTTGTGATCTGGCGAGATCCGGCCATGAATGGTATGAATGAGTTTTAATGTTTTTAATGTTTTTAATTTTTAAATGTTTTTTATTAGGATTTTAAATGTATTGTGAGCCGTCCTGAGTCTTCAGAGAGGGGCGGCATATAAACTGAATTAAATTGAAATTGAATTGAAATTGAATTCTTCCAGCAACCATTGCTTCCTGTCTGTGGTCTACCAAAGTTGCATAGTTTTGGGGGGGGCGGGGGAGAATAACAATAATTTTGAATCCAAGATACAAAAACTGCTGAGGAACTTCCAAATTAAATGAAGAACTGACAAAGAAAGAAATCCAGATGTAATGCATTATTTATATTTGGGATTTTAAATAGTGGTTTGTTAAAGAGTCCTGGTAGCACAGTGGACTAATTCATTGTTATCAAGATCAGCTGCTTACAATTACCGCAAGTTCAAATCCCACCAGGCTCAAGGTTGACTCAGCCTTCCATCCTTTCTAAGGTAGGTGAAATGAGGACCCAGATTGTGGGGGCAATAAGATGACTTTGTATAAATATACAAAAGTATGAAGGCTATTGCTTAACGCACTGTAAGCCGCCCTGAGTCTCCGGAGAAGGGCGGCATATAAATCAAAGTAAAAAAAAAAAGTAGCCAGGATAACAAATAATGTGAAGCATGGTAGATGAGTTCTTATCAAAGTAAAAAATGACAAATTATATTGAATCTTATGGTAGTCTTTCTCAACTGATTAGCTTTACATTAATTCAGACTGCAGGTCTCAGAATTTTATAGCGAAATTCATATTTACCACTGAAATTAGTGAAGGTTAGCTTAGCATTAGGTATGAAGCAAGCCATTGTGTTTCCAGTGCTACACTGAGCAATTTAATACTCTCCTGATATTTTGGACTATATGTCTAATAATCTCTTGTCCTCAGCTATAATAGCTAATCCAAATATCTGAAAGGGATCAAATTGTATACTTAGAGGTATACTTGACAAAGTCAGTACAATTTCAATATTCAATATATCATATTTTTATAGATAAGTTTTGAGCTAAAATAGTTCACAATAGTAGTTATAATCAGATAATTCTGGGTAGAAATGAATTCATGTGGAAAAACAACAGAAGCTCTTCAGGAACAAAGCTCAGGACAGACATGGATGGACTATTATAATTCCAGAGTTGTACAAATAAAGTGACACAATTTCCGAAAGTGATTAGAAAAGAAAGTATACAAATCCAGTGTCCTGACTACAAAAAGATGGCTATTCCCTTATCTCCCAGAGTTCTAAACCCACAAAGATCACGGACTTGCAATCTACTCGGGAAGAGCAACTGTATGGAGCACTTATGGGTGATCTCAAGTCCTATCTTTATCCGGACAAAAATTACAAAGAGCCAATCAACTCATTGGCTCTTCATTCCGCCAAGGTAGACAATTCTGCTTTTAACTTAGCCATGTTCATTCCAACATTTCTTCAAGTTTTACAGCACAAGTTTAACTTTTTGTTTTTAGGTAAGGGATGGAATTACTTTATAAATTACTATAATTATTTATACTTGTGATGAAGAGGGAAGCCATTTTTTCATATATTTCTTTTCCTTTTCCTTAATAAATTATTTTTTTCTTTTCTATTTTTCTACTTTTTCATTGTTTTAGCTTGTATTCATTTTTATCTTTTTATAAAAAGATAAAATTATAAAATTATAATTTTAATAAAATTACTGTAAAAAAATAATGTGGTGCAACCACATAGTAGGTAAGACTTTAAAAGCAATTCCTCAGAAAACAACAGTAACTCTAGTTTTGAAAGATGGGTTTTAAATCTTAAATTGATAACTTCTAGTACTGTTGAAAAATCCAACTCTCTAACCTCTCTGAGAAAACAAGAGAGACGAACCTACTTAGCAACTATTTATATTTGCAATGTAGGCTGTACCCTTTGGGTAACTATCTCAATTCTTTGCATGTGGAAAAACAATTCACGTGTTGCATGTGGAGAAACACAAAAGCAAGCATTAATACAAATCCCAAACAGAAAAAAAAATAATTCTTGGAAGAGATTTCCAAAGGTCTTGGGAACTTTCCTTCTTAGTTCAGAAGATAATATTCAAAATAATATTTTAAAGCTACATACATGCACTTGTCCCCCTCTTCCCGGTTTTTTTATCTACTTCCCTGCCTCCTTTACTCTTTTTTGTAAATAAAAACCTGCATGCCAACCACATTAGAGGGAGATTTTACACAGATTTCAGTCAGCATCAGAAACGAATCTACTTTTGAGAGGGGGTGGAATTCACCAAGAAACAGTAAATGTCCAAGATCTACCAGTTTTGGGTTAATTTGACACATTCTATTACAGAATTCCCTTTGGTAAGCTTAGTTTGAATTTCTAAAAAAGACTTAGGAAGTTGCTGAAGTTCTGCTAAAATATTCACTTCCAGGTAATCTGTCTTTTGTTAGCTTTCAGTAGACAGACTGAATATATTCAAGGCAAGATTGTCTCGCTAATGTTTAAGCGACTTCCTACTCTCAACCTGGTACCTTCCGGATTTGCTACACCATCTCTTGGCGGCCTTCTTTAATTGAAGTCTGATGCATTTGGCAGGTACCAGGTTGGAAGAAAGACAGTCTTCTGAGTTAATACATTGTTCAAAGTGCAGAATGTTCATAAGTACGTTCTCAAACAGCAGCTGCTGAACTGGAGATAATCCATCAAGAGTTGTGTTATGAAGTCTCTGTTCTCTCTTGCTGAGCAAGACAGTTTGGCAGTTGGCCTGAGATTGTTAGACCGTATGTTCCAGACACATTATATGCTTTTGACTGATGCTTCTGACTCAGCAAAAGCTATGAATTTTGAGCCTTTTCTACTGCAAATATAGCATCCTTTTATGGTTTTCAAGGAAAGGAAAGGAGAGGAGAGGAGAGGGGAAAGGAAAGGAAAGGAAAGGAGGGGAGTGCTCAATACTATTAGTATGATTTTAGTATTTTTTATATTATCTAAATGTGCCCTGACATGAGATGGTTATAAGATAAATATTAGATAGGATGCCAATTAGATGGAAAATATGAAAAATCATAGCTTATGCCAGCCTTCTTTGACCAGGTTCTCTCCAGTTGGGGTGGCAAATGTGAATTGAGTTATGCTGGCTAAATGACCACAGAAGTGTCTTCGGACAATGCTGGCTCCCTCGGCTACGAAACAGAGATGAACATCACCCCCTAGAACATTGTCAACCACCAAATGCTTAAGCATTCTTTACACATCATATCCTATGAATAGCACCTCCACACCACTCCTTGCGTTGCCTTCCATTTTCACAAATGGCAAGCGCTCTGCGTGGAAGGCTGAAGCAAAGGTGGCAAGACACAATAAATGCAGCATGAAAGTTGCCCAGTTGGACCAGGATGCTGTGTTTGATTGTGCAAGAATGGGGTTCACCAAAACACTAGGATGATGATGACGATGATGACAATGATGATGATGACGATGATGATGATGACGATGACGATGACGATGATGACAATGACTCTTTGATATCTCTTGCTTTATTCTCCCTATGTCCGCTTGATCTAATATTGCATATGTTGGTGGTTAGGTAAAGAGATTTAAAATACATCGTTCTGCAAATAAGGAGCTGAGGGGAAAAAAATCTCTTTTAAATAAACACATTATTAGAAGTAAAGAGAACATCCCAAAATTCACCCTCAAAATAGGCACCTGCAGAATAGCATACAAATTTACATTCTTGTTATTCAGGTAAGGAGCAAACTGTTTCAATTCAGCCTCCATTCACAAAAGCTTCAAGCAAACAAATCTTTCATAATAAAGGCTAATTGACAACTGCAGAACACCAAATGAGGGACTGCCACAACTTAATTGTAGGTCAGTTCTCTTAAGCTTCATGCTATATTTAACACTGGCCTAGCAAAGGCTGCTGTTTGCGCCAAAGGCTCTACAGCAAAGTTTTGTGTATACAGAACATACACAAAAAAATTACTTCGACTTTCCCAACAAATAAATAAGAAAAAGCCAGATTGCACCCTTTCTCACAACAATAGGTCATGACTTCTCTAAATGGCTCCATTTAAAGACATTGTTTAGAACATAGATAAAATGCTGTTCAATAAGATTCAAAAGAGTTACCTAAGAAATAAGTTTATATATAACTATTGCCAGGAAAATAGATGATAGCTAATTTCTTATGGACAGTTTAATCACCTCTGTTCCACAAAATAAGTAATCAAAAAAGGATCCATTGAAATGTATATGAGCAATTTGCATTCTTTGGGCTTTCAAAAAAAGCAAGTACAAAGTTTCCAGTTCCACAGAGAGAGATTTGAGAAACATGATAAATTTAGCTTTGAAAAAGAAAGGGATCAGGTAATATAACATTCTTCCAAGGACCCTTTCCAACGAGAACTCACTCCTGTACTCCCCAGGGCTCGAGTCTTAGATTCCAATTGGTAGCAAAAACTTCCTAGGGGTAAGAACTATTCAACAGTTAATCAACTAGTGAGTGCTCAATTTCCAGAAATGCTCAAGGAGAGACAAGACAGCAATCTATCAAGATGCTTTAATTTGGATTCCTGCACCAAGCAGAAACCAGGACTCAGAAGCCCAAGAGCTTTCTTTAAACTCTAAATAATCAACCTTCTTTTTTATCTCTTTCCTGACAAAGCCAAAGGGGAGGCTGCAAAATCATTATTCTCCTAGCCAACTATTACCTCAGCAACTGTTTCATAGGGTGGGGTGGGAGAGAAGATAATAATAAAGATATGAGCCAATATTTATTTCCAATGTATTGGAAGCAAAATTTACTTCAAGAAGACTGGAAAGAGTATGTGCTATCTTATATTTGTCTTCTTTATTTATACTTTTGTCCAGGAGCCCAAGAGGTCATGCAAAGTATTCTCTCTTTCTCAAAACAACACAGAGAAACAAATTGGGTTGAGAGTGTATCTGGCCCAAAGTCACCCAGTGGGTTTCCAAGGCTGGAAGACACTCGAAGCTGTATCATCTCCATGCCAGTCCAACATTTCAACTAACACGCCACATTAATAAATCTCTTTACCATTATAAATCATCCTTTCCCCAATTTATTCCCTTCTAAATTAATTTGCAACATAATTCCCAAGATTTCAAGGCAGCTTCAATATATCCAGAGGGTATGTGACTAAGCCTGAGTCATAATATAGTCCATGACTAGCATACTTGCATCAAATACTGTGACATAAATAAGGGTAGCATTATGAAGTCACTGCATCCATGCCATCATTTTCATGTAATCTTGATTTCCTGAAGATGCCTCTATATGATGGCCCCCTGGGAGCTGTAAAGCCAGCATTTGGAGGGTCCTAGGCAAAGAAAGCTATCACATTTTAATCACAAAAGTTACAATAGTGCCTATTTCTGAATGCTCTGTCATATTAATGACATCAAATTAAAATCTCTGCTTCTCTGTGTCTTATTATTTTATTCCCATTTTGTCTTTGGAGATCATTGATTATGCTATTTACATTATCTATTTTTGAAGAAATATTTTAATCAACACAATATCCCTCATCACCAGAGGGATGTTGTGGTGATTAAAATATCCCTATATTTTAATCAAGGTATTTTTTATAGATTTATCCTTTGGATGAGAATACTGCATGAAACTTCGTGCAGTATTCAGACCTAGAGTGTATTCTATACCAAATACAAAGTACTAAAAGGAAAGAATAATACCAAGCAGCACAAAGAACATTGATCTGAGAAAAAAAACACTGGGGGGGGGGGAGTCACAACTCAGCCTCTTCTAACATAAGAGGCACTGACTCAACTGTTAAGCAGAATTACCTATGAAAACTATGCAGTCAAGATACAAAGGGAGAAGGCAGTGTTTAAAGAAAGTTCAGAATCCATCTTCTGTATTTTTGGAAAGACTGAAAAATCTTCTTTTCAAAAAGATGCAGTTGACTCTTGTTTGTTTTCATCTTTCTTATTCTACTCACTGCCCCAACCTTCTACTTCAAACAATGAATTGGGCAGAATTCCGCCCACCCCCCCAAACACACACACAAGCAAAGCACAAGGAAATAAACAATTTTTGCTAAAATGCTAAAAGTCCTTCCCCACCCAACTTAGGAAAAATCAGAAGGCCTCCCCGTGATATCACCTCATCCACTCTGCATCAATGATCTGTACCTCATAACAATGTGCTAGGCGGGATAGCAGGAGAAGTTGGGAGATCTGGCTCTCTATTTTATTTTTTTTTGCCAATTCTCTTATCCTAAGGAGGATAAAGAATAAGTAGGATAAAACAAATGGATGGGAACAGAAGGAGAATCTCACATGATGGAATCGAGTTCTGCCATGAGGAAAAAATGTCCAGAAGCTACAAGGGCACAAAGCAATCAAAAGGAAGTGTAGAGATCCTTGACTATATTTTCTCCATCATAATGCTGTAAATTGCATTTATGACAAAGCTTGTTTTGAGAGAAGAAGAAAAACACTACTTTCATATTGGATCAGGTAAATATTAACAATTGGGGATGAGACATAGACACTGCCACGTAGATCTCCAAAAATGTCAAGTGGTATACTCAGCCACAAAAGATTGCCCGTTCATATAACATTCTTGACATTCTACTTACATTAAAAAGGTACAGGTTCCGCTCGCACATATGTGCTAATCGTTCCTGACTCTAGGGGGCAGTGCTCATCTCCATTTCAAAGCCAAAGAGCCAGCACTGTCTGAAGACGACTCTGTGGTCATGTGGCCAGCATGAGTAAACGCCAAAGGCGCACGGAATGCTGTTACCTTCCCACCAAAGGTGGTCCCTATTTTTCTATTTGCATTTTTTACGTGCTTTCGAACTGCTAGGTTGGCAGAAGCTGGGGTAAGTAATGAGAGCTCACCCCGTTACGCAGCACTAGGGATTCGAACCACTGAACTGCCGACCTTTCGGTCAACAAGCTCAGATCTTAGCCACTGAGCCACCGCATCCCTGTATTATTTACATTACATTATTGGTAATTGGTAATGCCTTCAAGTCAACATAAATGTCCCTAATTTAACACCACCCAGATTACAGAAGGCTGCCATATTACTTATATATGAAATATATATATTTATAATAAATATTATACTATATTGTATTGCATATGTTATATTATATTATACTGCACTACAATATACTACACTACATCACATTATATATTATATACTATATTATTATACTATATTATATTATCCCGCCTCTATTATTTTTACAAATAACTCATGGGGGCGAACATATCAATACATTTTTCTCCTCCTATTTTCCCCACAACCACTCAGTGAGATGAGTTGGAGTGAGTGGTGATCATCACTCATTATGCCATTATGATATTCAATCTGAACTTTTTCAGAGAATTTTCTTACAAAACAAATACAGCGTTCTTCAGAATACAATGAAACACCATTAATATTACCATGCAATAGTAGTGTATCATTCATACTATGGTACTGTATAATATCACTCATGCTACTATAATCTGAAAACTATTTAAATAAATGCTTAACAACAATTTACTTAGTCTGCACTCATGAATGCAAACAAAATGAGTGGTGTGAAAAAAACCCAAGCAATCTGAACAAATATCTGTATTTGGGAGAACAGAGCTGTGCAATAATATCTTCTGTGGGAGAGATACATAAGCTCCAGTGGGCATTTATTTAACAAACTTGGCATTCTGACAAGCATAAATAGTAAAGCAAAAACTGCTTCTACAGAGAGCTAATTATAGCATATTTGTATTTTTCAGCCTCTCATTGCAGAAAATAATATAAGAACACTTTGATGTTTTTGCAGGGGAAAAAAATCCCTTGGATGAGTTTGCTGAATCTTGCAATCCTCATTATGATATTAAGGGTAGCCCAAGAGAGAATATGCAACAATTCAGGACTTAGAAAACAGTACCAATCCTAGATGTCACATCAGTAGTGGGTTTCAATTTCAGCTGCTACCGGTTCGCTCGTGGGCGTGGGCGTCCTGAGTCTTCGGAGAGGGGCGGCATATAAATTGAATTAAATTGAAATAAATTGAAATTGAAATGCATGCATGACGTTTCTGCACATGCGCAGAGACGTCCAGATGGGTGGGCGGAACCTCCCGCCTCTGCCACTGCTACCAGTTTGCCCGATCTGGGTCGAACTGGTAGAACCTCTGTGTCACATCTAACTAACCTTCCAATCATCCTGCAAAATAGATCAGTATCAGTAGCTTGCCTAAAGCCCTTTAGGGACTTACCCATGGAAGAGCCATGGTGGCTCAGTGGTTAGAATGCAGTATTGCAGGCTAATTCTGCTGACTGCCAGTAGTTCGATTCTACCCGCTCAAGGTTGACTCAGCCTTCCATCCTTCCAAGATTGGTAAAATGAGGACCCAGATTGTTGGGAGCAATATGCTGACTCTATAAACCGCTTAGAGAGGGCTGTAAAGCACTGTGAAGTGGTATATAAGTCCAAGTGCTATTGCTATTACTACCCTACCGTAGACAGTAAGTCTCTAGTTCAAAGTTTCTTTGCAGCTAAACCTTCTCTCATATTGCCAAGAATTACAGGGAAGGTTCTGTTACATCTATACTGCTGAAAAGCTAGCTAAGCTCTCCCAATGGAACATAATGTGGGACATACTACACAAAAGATTTTTAAGAAACGATGCAAATACCACAAATTGGGTGGCCCAAGAGAAAAAGTCCTACTGAATGCCTGCATTGATTCAGAGGTTCAGGTTTCAAATAAGCATGCACAGTGTTAGGCTGTTACTCAACCGAAATCTGTACTTGGAGGTAGATCCAATTGTAGATCAGGCTGCTAGATACACAAGTGAGACTGTAAACATGAAGCTAATGCCAAACTCAGCAAATATGTAAAACAAAAAACAAAAAAAACACACAAGGGTTTGACATCCCTTTAGTCTCTGGCATGATTCATGTCATTTCTTTATTTTAAAGCTCATATTACAATTGAAATGCCAAGCCTCGTAGCTAAGTAATAATCAAAAAGACTAGGCTACAGAAATAATGTGCAAACCCACGAAAAACTGGAAGCATGCTGAATATAAAAATTTCTTGGAGTAATAAAAACAGTAACGTTAGTTCAAAGATCTACCCTGGGGTGGCAATTCTGTCTCCATGAAGTGAAACACCACTTAATATAAAAGCTTTAAAACAAATACAATTCTTTTCATATCCCTATTTTTACCATTTCATTCAGTTTCATTTGGAATCAATCAAATTTATTTATGGGAAACGTCAAGTTGGCAGAATAACCTAACACGAATGTGTCTTAGCTATCATGGCTGTTTTTTTGTTTTTTATCCAAGAGCAATTCCTACATACTATAGATTGGAGCCAATATGACAGAAGTAAATAAATTACATCTCAGGAATAACAGGAGTATTGATAGGTCTATGATGCAACTTTTGACCCACCAGACCAAACATAACATTTCTGCTACTTAATATAATTGGATTGTTATTTGACAAACTTCAACTTTAAATGTCAAACAGGCATCAAAATAGGATGATGTACCATATGCCCAATGGCTAGTGGGCTATGATCAACTTGTATAATTGAGCGTATTGGTGTCAGCTCGACTGTCATGATTGGAAAATTGCCTGAGGCAATAATGCAAGCTACTGGCAATAGAAATGTGAATCTTTAGTTCTGCTCAAATCACAGATATATAGTGAGGGCTTCATCTCAAAGTGTATTTTTTTCTGTTTGCTTTAAACCAGCGGAGATATTACTAGTTACAAAATAATAAAGATGAGTAAGTTATCATAATGTAAAAAAAAAAACAAAAAAGAGCATGGACTTGTGTAAAGGTTTAAAGAAGGCTTAACATAGTTCTTCAGATGAATTTTACACAACATATATTTTGTTTACATAATCAAATCTTGGGTTTGCTCAGATATACAAAGATAGTTTATTAATACATGAAACTAAGCCGATTGTTGTTACGGAGGGTGGAACTGAAGTAGATAGAATCAAGGAGACTCACCACATCCAAGGCACTTTTGTGAAAATCAACCCTCCTTGCATTTTATTCTCACTGTAAATTATTTAGGATCTTGACTATGAGTTAAACCGAACATGGCATTAGTCACATACTTTGGTCCTGCATAGTTGCTTTTTTCTTTATTGAACAGCTAGCAAAGTGAGGACAACGTAGCTTAAAGAGAGCATTAAACCTTGCTTTTCCATTGTCTTCCTTAGAATTCCATTCCTGAACAAATTTTTGGTTTGAAACTATGGAGGTATGTACAGCCATGTCAAACATAACTGAAGTTCAACTCAGGCTGAAATAACTTTCTACTGCAACTACTATATTAATCAGAACCTCATTTCCACTAAAACATTTGTGAGTACTCGCCAGAGGTGAGTTTCAGCAGGTTCTGACTAGTTCTAGAGAACTGGTAGTGGAAATTTTGAGTAGTTTGGAGAACAGGTAGTAAAAATTCTGACTGGCCCCACCCCCATCTATTTTCTGCCTCCCAAGTCCCAGCTGATCAGGAGGAAATGGGGATTTTACAGTATCCTTTCCCTGCCATGCCCAACAAGCCATGCCATGCCCAATAAGCCACACCTACAGAACCGGTAATAAAAAAATTTGAAACCCACCACTGGTCCTCACCTATTTTAACAGGGACAAAATTCTGATTAATTATGTAATCCTATATCTGTTTACTCTGGCCAGTTTCATTGAATTCAGCATGAAGTAGCTTTAATGGTAACTTAGTGAAATGGGGATAATGAGTTGGCAAACCTTTTTGGCACTGAGTGCCGAAACGGGAGCATGAGCACGTGTGTGGGAAACTGGAAAAGGAGCCACCCGGTGCACATGCATGCACCGGGAAGATGATCTTCCAGTTTCCGGTGCGTGCATGAGCGCGTGAAGACCAGCTGGCCGGCGCGCCGGAACCCAGAAGAGCAACGGGCAACAGCTCGTGTGCTCAGAGAGATGACTCTGCGTGCCATTTCCGGCAAAAGTGCCATAAGTTCGCCATTACAGATATAGATCATGATCTATGATATGAAAAGGGGAGTATTGGTAATGGCATTTCTTGAAGAAACATTACAGTATTCTGAAGAAGAGTGCAACATGTGTCCAACTCAAACACAAGTTTTACAAATTTTAGCAAAGGTACCAAAATACATTTACCTTTGGTCTAAAGCTACTTGCACTGGGCTAAAGTTTGTGCATTAGTGGGTTTAAAAAAAACACCCAGCCTTATAACTATTTTGTTCTTTTTAGATATTTATGAGTAATATGAATGTATATAGTTTTTATGTATTTCTTAATAGCTCACATAACGCAAACCAAGAACCGGACAAAAATAGTTCTCATTGCTTGTTGGAAATAGGTCCCTGAAGGCTTAACTCTCTGCATATGATTTTCCCTTAAGAAAATGCTTGGCACTTAAAGATAGTTACATTCTTTTTATATTGCTCCTCAATTAATACAGAACTGAAAACAACAAGCAGCTACTTTTCTTTTTTCCATTCAATCATGTCCAAGTCTTGGAGTTCCTGCAGTTTTCTTGCCAAGTGATTTCCCATTGCCTCCATCCCAGGGCTGAGAGAAAGTGACTAGCCCAAGGTCACCCAACTGGCTTTGTACCTAAGGCAGACCAGAATTCACAATCTCCTGATTGCTAGCCTGATGCCTTAAGCACTACAGGTAGTCCTCAGCTTATGACGAAAATTGGGACCAGAACTTCCCTTGCTAAGTGACTCGTGCCCAATTTTACGGCTTTTTTTTTTGCCATGGCCATTAAATGAACCACCATGATTGTTAAGAGAAACATGCAATCATTTAATGAATCCAGCTTCCCTCATAGACTCAGAAGCTAATGGGGCAGTTCATATGACCCTAGGATGCTGTAATCATCATCAATCCATGCCGGTTAACAAAGGCCTGAATTTTAATCATGTCACTGCAAGGACTATGATGACTGTTAAGTGTGAGAACCAGTCAAAAAGAGAAAAAAGTCTCTTTTTTCAGCACTGTCGTATCTTCAAACAGTTGCTAAATGAATTGTTCTAAGTCGTGGACCACATATACACCAAACTGGATCTCTATTATATATTAAATGATTTGGTTGTTTTTGTTCAAGAAGGATGCAAATTATGCTTTACTGTGAACAAGAATGATGTTATCTTTGGAGAACTGTTGATTCATGGGAGGTCTTAGAATAAATTATTGGGGCAGCAGATCATCAAGCTCTCCCTTGCCTTGTGAACAGACACTATTGGTCAACAAAACAAAATATTGTTCAGAGAATAATACCCTGAAATCACCCTCCAGCCCCAGTTACAACAGGAAGCCATGTCACAGCACTTTGTGTGTTGAAGTGAACCCAAACTGCTCATTCAACTAAGATGAGAGACGAACAGAAAAAAAGGGGATTTTTATTACTTTTACAGAAGTGGTGTCTCATGGGGGACTAAATGCCATCGCTCCATCTTCAAAGAACAGCATAGCTTAAAAGAAATAGTGATGTTCAATAAGATGACAAAAGGTGCTTTTGAACAACAGGCCAAGTCCTCTTTTATGTCCTCTACAACATAAATAATTATTTCTCACAAGTAGAACATTGGAAATGGTGAATGGAAAAAATTAACTGATGTAGTATGGCAATATTACCCTGTGGTGAGATCGGTGGCCAATAAATTTAATAAATAAAATAAAATAGTTTACGAATAACTGAATGAAGAACTAAAAATTCAGTGTGCTATACACAGTTGTCCAAATACTATCAGCATGTGACTTTTTCATGTGGAAAACCCTCATAAAGAAATAGAAAATTGCAAGAAATCCTATTTATCTATGCTATTTATTTATATGTTTACATTCACTCCTTCCTCTAGTTAGAGCAAATAATTATTCAAACTCACTACCATTAATTTCCTGGTCTTCTCCATGGCTTGCTGCCAATATACAAATCAGCTTACAATCACAATAATAATCATAATTATTATAGGTGACAGGCTCTCATTAATCCATCTAAAGACCACCAAAGCATTTCATCTTAATTAGGAAGAAGAAACAGAGTTGAAATTGCTCTGGTTCAAACCCCTACTTGAGACTTAAAGCATCCTTATATTATTCTGTTCAAAACAGGCGGCTTGTATATCTTGCCGTACACAATGGTTCTGTTCAGTTATAGTACTTCATATTCCATGATATACCATATCTCTACTTAACCCATACAATATTTGATGCTGCACTCCCCCACCCCACCCCCTTTAAATGAGTGGCTCCACGCAGTTAGCAAAACAAAAGAGCAAACAAACAATAAAACAGGAGTTTTTTTATGAAATTATCCTCTCCCTCTCTACTCATAAAATAGCCTGAGAGGACTACTGAAAGAAGGAGAGTTAATGACAAATAAGATAAGCTTCTCTAGAATCAACTTAGAACTAAGGAGAAATTTCTTGACAGTTAGAACAATTAATAAGTGGAACAACTTGCCTGCAGAAGTTGTGAATGCTCCAACACTGGAAATTTTTAAGAAGATGTTGGATAACCATTTGTCTGAAGTGGTGTAGGGTTTCCTGCCTGGGCAGGGGTTTGGACTAGAAGACCTCCAAGGTCCCTTCCAACTTTGCTCCTATCCTTAAGATTTATATTGACTGTTTCCTAATATGATTTGATTGCTTCTTTGTTCCCTATAACTATCATTAAGTGTTGTACCTTATGATTCTTGACAAACGTATCTTTTCTTCCTATGTAAACTAAGAGTGTATGCACCAAGACAAATTCCTTGTGTGTCCAATCACACTTGGCCAATAAATAATTCTATTCTATTCTATTCTATTCTATTCTATTCTATTCTATTCTATTCTATTCTATTCTATTCTCATCCATTTAATTATAAAGTTCTTCAGATGGTGGCAGAAAACAGATACCAAAGAAAATATCTGGATAAGTTTCCATAGGTGGGGCACTTCCACAAGAAATTTTCTTGTGATTTTCTATTTCTTTTGTCTCCGAAGCTCTAATGCCCCATAATAGCGCTAACCCCCTCAGTTTTTTCTCTAAAAATTCTTAATATTTCTACAAATCTCAGGACTGCTTCAAGCCTTCCTAATATCTCAATCTTGGGTTTGGCTGGTGTCGTTCTGGGTGCATATAAACGGCATTCCACTTCTTAGTAGAAAAAATGAATTCCATCTGGCCCTTTGAAATATTTCAGCAGAACTTAAAAGGACTTCTTTTCAAAGCTTCTACCTGTCTGACAAATCTAAGCAAAAATATGGTGGATCTCTCAGATTAATGTTGAATGTACAGTATTAAGTAAAACCTACAAATGAAATCCTCAAGTGACATATGCAGCAAGGGAGACAGGGCCAACCCAAACCATGGTGCTCCCCCCATATCCCCCCAAAAAGTGACTATAGGACAGTGATGGTGAACTTTTTCGGCACTCACATGGAAACGCCACACTCCGGAAAAGCCGAACATCCGGGTTCTAGCACGCATGCGCCCAACAATCAGCTGGCCGGCAGGCATGCGCAAGCCAGGTTTTGGCGTGCACAAAGGGATTGCACTCTGGAAAAGCTGAACTTCCGGGTTCTGGTGTGCATGCGGACTCGACAATCAGCTGGCCAGCGCACATGCGCACATTGGTTTTCGGGCTGCCGCATGCACAAAGGACAGCTGATCATCGTGCACGCATGCACGCCAGAAAACCGGAAGACAAACACGTGTGCCAGGCGATATGGCTTTGCGTGCCACTTTGGCCACACATGCCATAGGTTTACCATCATGGCTATAGGACATGCAGGACAGATAACAAGAACGCTCATAGCTCTGCTCTCCGGCACCCTAATATCTGCTGTCAGAGGCACCTGCCTCATTTTGTCTATGGAGTCTCCGATGCTTTCTGAGCTTAGTTGTTTGCTTGCAGGCATTTCATTACCCAACTAGAACTACAACTGCAACCAAACAATCCTCAGAGAATATCAAGGATTTCACAGTTTAACCCTGAGCTACATATAGGTGGTCCTTGATTTATGACCATCGTTCAAAAAAAACATAGTTTAACAATGATTTGAAGTTACCACAGCACTGAAACAAGTGACTTACCACCTGTCCTCAGAGTTACAACTGTCACACCATCCCTATGGATCATAATTCATGTGCTTAGCAACTAGCTACATGTATGATGGTTGCAGTGTCCTGCAGTTACCTGATCACAATTTGCTATCTTCCCAACCAACTTCTGACAAGCAAAGTCAATGGTAAAGCCAGCAGGGAAGGTTGTAAATTGTGATCATGTGATGTCTCCCTTAATGACCATGGTGATTCACTTAATGACTGCAGCAATAAAGGTCATAAAAATAAGAGTGCAGTCACGTGATGCTTCATTTAATGACATCACTTAACAATGAATTTCCCAGTCCCAACTGTGGTCATAAACTGAGGTCTATCTTTCTACTGGAATCACATTGTCTAGTATCAGGGCCACCTATAGGTGAAATCACAACTTCTCCATGGATCTCTTTTCTGCCTTCCCTTCTCCTCCCAGAGAAGCAATCATTTTGACTTTAAAAAACAAAACAACTGCTAATAACAATGAAAGTGTTTTTTTAAAACTGCAGTGTAAAATGCAGAGAATTTTCAGAGGAATTCAATTGGGAAGGAAAGGACACATATTTCTAGTCACAAATTGTAATAAATTAAAATTGCACTCATAAACATTCATTTTACTGGGTTAACAAGCATCCCAATCTTTATTAGATTAACTCTCATAATTCCTTAGCCTTTGATTGATTATGGGTATTGACTTCAACAATAAAACATTGTAGATTTGGCAGATTACGGAGATAATAGTTTAGCACTTGGTTTCCCATATATAAGAAGTGTCCAACCACATTAACAACTGGCCTGATAAAAGAGCAGGGATAACAGGAATGTTCTATCACTCCTTTATTAAACATCAACTTAGCTGGAAATATTGGAAGTAGATATCTCAGCATAGCTGGTGGGCACCAGGTTGGCAAAGACTGAGCTTTGTCATCACAGTGTATAGCTGTGGCTGATGAAATCATATCCTCATAATTGCCTGCAGGAACAATCCTGCAGCTGGAACAAACACTCTGTGGTGGCAACGTGTATGTTTTGAAGACATCCAAATATAGTTGAAGGAGAGGATGCCAAGTACTTTACCACAGTTCTGCCACCACAATTGATGGCTTTCTGCATTTACTGTAATCCTGATACAATTTTCTTCACAACACATGCTCCCTCATTTAACACACCACAACGTCTGTAATTCCTTATTTCTCTTGTAACTGCAGCCAAAAAAACAACTCTCCTTCTGTTTGTTTGTTTGTTTTTTTAAAAAAAACTGTGGACTAGAACTTATGTACCTTTCCAAAGAAACGGAAACAAAACAAATCTGAAAAGAATAACTAGATATGGAAAAGTGTAACTTTTTGGTTTAATATATCAAAGAATTGTGTTTATACATTTGAAAATAAGGATCGATACCACAACCATAGCATTACTGAGTCAAGACTATATGCTTCCAGCCATACACAGGAAATCTAGATGAAATTATGCTGTCAATTGTAAGTGATAAAATAGAAACTGTACAGAATTGTGGGGATTTTTTTGCATTTAATTCAGAAAAAAAACCTGAGAAAGCTGAAGAGAGAAAGCTGAACAGAAATGCAGTCAGTAAAACACTCCTCCAGATATTCCCTTGAACCACAGTCCCCAATGATTTCACAGAGACTTCAAAGCAAATATACATAAACATTTGCTAAATGTGATTCAGCGTTATTTGAATAGGTACCTCATCTCTCGGACAGTAACCAGCTTGGTGCTTCAGGGTGATGCAACTTGTAGTTAGGATTATATGGAAGAGACCAGATGGAGGAATTTCCTTCTGTTTATCCAAAAAAAAAAACCCTCCCAAAGGGCATTTCCATTCTTCAGAGTTTGAATACAATCAGATTTCACCTTAAAACTTTGAGAACAATGCTATAGAACAGGGGTGTCAAAACTTGGCAGCTTTAGGATCTATGGACTTCAATTCCCAGAATTCCCCAGCTACCCCCTGCTATAGGAGCTGAAATTTGAGGAAAGGGGAGGAGACAAGAGCTAAATTTCTACCAGTGGGAGAATGGGTGGCTTACATGCTCTTTCTGAGATAAAACAATTCAAGTAAAATGACCATTTTTGCTTCAGTCTCAGATACATCACACCTGAACCCACAATACATGGACTCATCATTGATACTGTGAAGCTGAACTACTTCGAAGCTGATTTTGAAGAAACGCAAACTCCCATAAAGAAGGGCCAAAATTCTCAGGAAGTGGCCTGCTCCAGAATATTCTAATTTCTCCTTAACTCATCTATTCTTTTGCCCTTCCTTCAGTTTAACTTATCAAGGAACAACTTCTTTGGACTCATCCTAAACACTTGAATGAATTCATGTTTAATATAACAATATGGATCAAAACCCATAATTTTTAAACCTTAATTTGTATGGGTTTTATCATGATGGAGATTCATACAGTCCTTCCTCACAGTATTGTTCTATTCAAACCACAATTAGCTCAATCAAGTCAGCCAACCAGAACTCAATGCAACACACACACAACACTCATACACAAAAACATTCACACACACACCACACCTTGCCTCTCTGATGGATCCTGGGCACCACTTAGTCAAGCACTTGAAATTTTTCAATTATTGCAGTGTGCTATAAGTCAAATTCTCTTTGAAAAAAATGATTCCTAATTCCAGTTGGATCATCTCAGAGCTGCTAACATTTTTCAATGTAATCCATACTGGCATAGATTGAAGCAATCATATTTCAGTGCTTTAGCAGAGATACAGGCAACTGGTCTGCTTCTAGGAGAAACCTGAATTTCACCTCTCATTTTAGATCTAAAGGTAGTTTTCTGCTCTGATTACCTGACCAGGCAATATAATATTCTCTGAAGAAGGATGTTCCTCTTCTTTGCTTTACACAATTGATTTCACAAGTGAAATTAAATGGGGAGCTAATCAGATAAAAGGCATTCTCAGCTGCATGGTGGGTTATGGGGCATGGTCTCCTACAAAACTCACATGGAATTCTTACTACTATTGGTTCAACATCAGGTAATTTCAATCCAATTCAATGTACCTGTTACACCTATTGTTCTGTTTACATGTATTATTTTTAAAAGTATTTAAAAGTATTATTTTTAAATGCAGCATTAAATCTTGATCATGCAAAATTGCATTGATCAGTTTTTCTATTACATCAATAAAGACACAGTTCACATAAATCTCATCATCCTAGACTGTAAATCTGGGGTAGTTGATAGTGTCAACTTTTTATATAATGAGGATTCCAATTTGGGGTATACAATTCAAAATCACATTCACATCTATAAACTAGATTACTGTTCACAAAAATGAACAGATGTTAATCCAAAACAGGAATACAGCAGATATGTATTATTCCCTTTATCATTTTTCACTTTCAACATGATGAAATTGACAAATATCCTTTCCAATGCTCAATTTTCCACAATTAAGACTGAAAATTGTCTAATATATTCCACTTATTTATTTAAAATACCCAGTAGCTGAAACTCTCTGGGTAACATACAAAACACTCTAAAAATATAATCTGAGTAAAAACATATGATAAAATTAAATCAAATATGAAATATTTTATATCTTTATATGAAATATATATATTTAATATAAAATGAAATATTCATATAAAATGAAAAATAAAATATTTGATATGTTTATATGAAATATACATTAAACAAAATAGACCACAACCTACTTCTTGGTAAACTAGAAAAATGTAGGATAGATAGCATCACCAGCAGAAGGATTTGTAACTGGCTGGCTGATTTGTAAGGCTCAACGAGTAGGCCTTAATTGTACTACATCTACACAGAAGGAAGGAAGCTTAGGCCCAGTACTATTCAATATCTTCATAAATAACTTAAATGAGAGAATAGAAGGGGAACTCAACAAATTTGGAGATGACACTAAGCTGGCAGGAATAGCCAACACCCCAGAAGACAAGTTCAGGATCCAAAAAGATCTTGACAGACTTGAACAATGGGCCCTATCCAACAACATGAAATTTAATGTGGAGAAAAGCAAGGTTTTACACCTAGGCAGCAGAAACCAAAAGTACAAATACAGATTAGGCAAAACCTGGCTCAAAAACAGTAACTGTGAGAGAGACCTGTATGTGGCACCAGCCAAAAAGCTAATACAATCCTTGGTTGTATAAACAGAGGCATAGAATCAAAATCACGTGAAGTAATAGTACCATCTTATAAATCCTTAGTAAGACGACACCTGAAATACTACATCCAGTTTTGGTCACCACATTACAAAATAGATGTTGAGACTTTGCAAAGAAGAGTAACGAAAATGATTAAGGGCCTGGAGACCAAAACATATTAAGAGCGGTTGCAGGAATTGGGTATGGCTAGTCTAAAGAAAAGAAGGACTAGGGAGAACATGATAGCAGTATTCCGGTGTTTTGAGGGGCTGCCACAAAAAAGTGGAGGTCAACTTATTTTCCAAACACCAAAAAGTAAGACAAGAAACAATGGATTAAACTAATCAAGGAGAGAAGCAACTTGGAATTAAGGAGAAACTTCCTAACAGTGAGGACAATTAACCAGTGGAACAGCTTGCCTTCAGAAGTTGTAGGTGCTTCATCACTGGAGGTTTTTAAGAAGAGACTGGACAGCTACCTATCTGAAATGGTATAGGGCCGTGATGGCGAACCTATGGCACGGGTGCCACAGGTGGCACGCGGAGCCATATCAGTGGGCACGCGAGCTCAGCTCTGGCACGCATGCATATGCCACCCAGCTGATTTTCAGGCCTTCTGAGCCCACCAGAAGTCAGGAAACACACTGTTTCCGGCCTCCAGAGGGCCTCTGGGGAGGGAGGCTGTTTTTGCCCTCCCCAGGCTCCTAGAAAGGCTCTGGAGCCTGAGGAGAGCAAAAAATGGGCCTACCGGACCCACCATGCCATCTCATGCCAAAAGCAGGGGGAGCATGGGGGGGCGGGGCGCATAGAATTATGGATGTGGGCACGCATGCGTGTGACCCCATCGTGCTCCCCCCGCTTTTGGCACACGATGGCAAAAAGGTTAGCCATCACTGGTATAGGGTCTCCTGCTTGACCAGGGGGTTGGACTAGAAGATCTCCAAAGTCCCTTCCAGCTCTATTCTGATTGATCAAAACACCATATGAACTAAGCAACAGCACGGCAATCCTTCAAAAACTAAGAATTATAATCAAATAAAAATCAATTTAAAAACCTGGAATGGTCTTCATCTGGTAATAAAATAATGCCAATGTATGTGCCAGAGTCTCTCTGAGAAGAAAAATCCAAAAATAGGATAATACCAAAGAAAAACCTCCCTCTTTGGAAAGGCCCACCTCATCTCCTTTGATGAAGGTACCTAATTTAGATGATCTTATAGTCCAGGTAGTACACATGGGAGAAGATGCTCCTTCAGGTAACCTGGTCCTAAGTCAAGAAACATATATGCATCTCATTAAGTTTACTCAGAGATACATATCTGAGGTAAATAGAGGATCATATGACTTCTGTGTAAGCACAATTAATTCTCTCCACATTCGATCCAACTCCCAGTCACCACCCCAAGAGATGTGTTATATAAAATATTTAAAGATCTGGCTACCAGTTATAGTAACTGATTACAGCAAACTGAATATCTAAAACCAGTTTGAAGGACATGTTTGACTATATGTAAAGATTACTAAAGTAATTTTTAACATGTAAAAAAAAAGAGTTCAGTGACGAAACAATATTTTAAGCTATGCAGAGGGATTCTCCTCATTTCTCTGGAGGGACATATCGGGAATCAAACTATGTAAGAACAGAGAAAGTAAAATTAAGGCCACATCAAAACACAGAGAAGGAAAAGAAAAGTCTGCAGCATTCTCAGATTTCAGCTGGGCTTTCACTCTTGGTATTCAGCAGTGACGCCTGCATTACAAATGGAGAATCACAAATACAAGCATTCTTCTCCAGAGAGTGAAATTCAGTATCTATTGCAAATTTCTCAGAATCAACATAAGATGAACTACATCTAACCTTGAACAAGGGGAAAAGAAACACTAGAAGAATAAGGCAACAGTATTTTGATTATTCCACAAATATACTGGAATAAACCACAAAGGCATGTCCAAGATCTGCAGCTGAACTCATATTCTCAAAGGGCACAAGCACTTTAACCAGCAGAGATCATCAGGGATTTTATCCATCAAAGAGACTTTCTCTCCAACAACTTGTCCACAGAAGAATTTGGCCAAGGGAGGACAGAGTTTCCTCTGCAATAGATTCAGATTTTTTTTAGCCACAATTTTATCCATCCTTATTTGAAGAGACCTGCAAAACATTATCTTTCTTCTCTGATGTCCTTTTTTTCCCTACAATAATACACAAGGGTAGTGTATTATTCACTACTTTTGAGTATCCACAAGATGAAATCTACTGGTTTTGGAAATGAGCCAACAACTGTAAATCAAACCCTTATTTTTAAAAAATATTATTTCCCTAAAATCATGAATTATGATTCCAGCGTTCTCATAAATCCTCTAATTTACAAGAAAGACAATATGATTGTTCATCATCCTTTTTCCCTTCCAGAAGGGGAAAAAAAGCCCTACTGAATCCACCTCTTCCCAACATAATCCAAATTTTCCATTTGGATCTATTAAACACAACTCAGTGATGCCAGACTGGATCTGCAAACACATCCAAAAACTGTCACATTCAGAATCACCATGGTATCATGTTCTCCTAGAGTCCTCCATTGAATTCAACAGACTGAAGCAACGAAGGAGAGGTCTGAATGATAAAATACACCATACAGTTTAACTGGAGTGCTAAATCATCACTTTAACACTCACGCCTCCCACCTTCAAATATTGTTTTTTACGCTCCTCTCTTTCCCGACCCGTTTTTCTGTCTTGGTCCCATCTTTTTCCATTTGCAATTTTCGGGCAGATTTTTGTTTAAATAAAAACGTATCCCAAGAGTTATCCATAGCCTTTATAAAGAACCTCCAGTTCAAAAGCCTGCTTCCACCACCACCACCAACCCCGCCAAATCCCAGGAGGAAAAAAACATTTTCCACCCGTCAAATAAAAATATAATGGCTCTCTCTGCCCTTCCCCCTCCCCCCCCCGTTTCACATACCACTAAGCAGGGCGCCCCTCCTGTTTAAAAAGTTTTGATCTTTGCAAATGACCTTAGCAAAACTTCTGCGCAGCAGATGTGGGAACAGCGGGGGCGTCTCATCCTTCCTCCCGCTCCGGATTGATCCCCGTCCCGCCGCCCCTCTTTCTCCAATCTGAGGCCGAAGCCAGTTTCCGAACCAAGCCACGGGATTTCGGCGCTGGTTTAAATATATACCCGCTCTCTTCCATCGCCCCAGGGTCGAGCTAGATTGCCCGTAAAGGCAGAGCGGAGAAGACGGGAAAAGTTCCCCAAGAGTTAGAGCAGGAAAGGAGAGGCACCCGCCGACCCAGCGGACGGAAATCGTCGGAATCCACACCAGCGCCCCTCGCAACTGCGCCTCTGCCCTGCTTCCCCCTCCCCAAATGACACGAAAACAACCCCCGCTTACCGTCTCGCCCGAGACGCAGGCCGATAAGGCGAAGGCAAGCACCATCCACACGTTCCACATTATTCCCGCGTTGCAGCTCTCGCTGCGGCCCGCAACGAAAGGAAGAGGCGTGAAGAAGCGCCCCGCAGATTCCTTCCCCGAAGGAGCGATCTGCCAACCCGGGCAAAGCGCTGACTAACGATCCGGCCGGGAGCGACGGCCTCGCTGGCTCCCCTTTCGCTCTCCTGCCTCTCTCCCTCTCTCTCTCTCTCTCTCTCGGCTCCTTTCACCCGTCGCTCCTCACTTGTCGGCGTGCTTCAGGGCGGAGTTGGCCGGCTGGCGGGGAACGGAGGGGGTGGATGGATGGAGAGGTAGGTGGATGGGTGGATGGATGGATGGGTAGGTAGATAGGTAGGTGGGTGGGCTGCTGCCCGCCGCTTCGCGGGCCCGCGACCTCGCCTGCCCGGCTCTCCCGCTCTCGAGGCTGCGGGCGCAAAGAAGAAAGTTTGCAGTCCGGGCAGCAGCAGCAGCAGCAGCAACAGCGGAGCAACCGAGGCGCGCGCGCTCCCGAGCGTTTTCCTCGCTCCCCCTGGAGGATGGGGAAGAAAAGCCGAAGCGAGCCGAGCCGAGCCGAGCCAGGCGAGCCGGTCCTCCTCAGCTGCTTCCACTTCGCCTGGCCTCGCTTTTCTTCCGCCGTCTGCGAGAAGCGACTCCTAGTTAAAGCCTGGCGAAATTCCTGCAGGATTACAACGCAGATTGGCAGGTCCTTCAGCCACTGGGAGGGCGCTCGCCGCCGCAGCCGGGGCTCGGTTTGGCCTCTTGCGAAACCCGGCTAATCCCTCCCCGGGACCGCTACCCACCTCTCCTCCTCCGCTTCTTCGCCTCCTGTCTGTCCGCTCGGCCGCCCAGCTTCCCCCCGCTCTCCCGCGCCTGCTCCAAGTCCACCTTGGATACCCCGGGAAAGCGCTCCGCCGCCGGTCCACGCCGCGAGCGGGTCGCGCTGCTGCCCGCTCGGATCGAGCGACGCTCTCCCGACATCGGCCCAGGCGCTTCAGCTTGTTCTGCCGGCGGAAAAGGCAGAGTTTTGAGCAAAGAGAGGCAGAAGTGCCGTCGGATACTTGCAGAGGTGCAATTTAAAGGGGGGCCCTTTGGTGGCATTTGCTAATGAAGGAGCATCTTCGTCCAATTGAAGAAACATCTTGGACTATTTAAATGCCCTGTGCAGAGGCATCTGTATGATTAAAGCTGCCCTACGCTTTTTGTTTAAAAAAATTTGATTTATATGCTGCCCTTCTCCGGAGACTCAGGGCGGCTTACAATGCGTTAAGCAATAGCCTTCATACTTTTGTATATATTTATACAAAGTCAGCTTATTGCCCCCACAATCTGGGTCCTCGTTTTACCTACCTTAGAAAGGATGGAAGGCTGAGTCAACCTTGAGCCTGGTGAGATTCGAACTTGCAGTAATTGCAGGCAGCTGAATGTTAATCACAGTGCCTTAATCTAGTGCGCTGGAGCGTTTTTCATACGTGCTCTGAAAGAGCACTTCCCCCTGTTTCCAGAGTCCATGTAGTCTCCAAAAATAATCCTCCCTCTCCTCCCCCCCCCCTCTCTGTTCAAGTCAGTGTTGGCTCCTGGTAACTGTCTGGACAAGTCTCTGCAGTGTCCTTGGCAAGGTTTTTGAGAAGTGGTTTGCCATTGCTTCCTTCCTAGGACAGAGAGAGAATGACTGGCCCAAGCTCACCCAGCTGACTTCCTGCCTAAGGCAAGACTAGAACTCACATCTCCCAGTTTCTATTCTGGTGCCTTAATCACTATGCCGAACTGGTACTGACTCTCTTCCCTGACCACAGATCATCTCCTCTAGGTAGTTAAGGAACTGCTTGACTACTGAAAACATTTTTTTTTCCTGAGCATATGGGCTTTTTTCTTGTAGTATTTCCACCTTTGACTACCACGATGGGGTAAGAATATAAGCCTGAATACTTCTCAGTATCAGTCGCTGGAGCAAAAAACAAGCTGGCTGTGCTAGTGTCGTCATTTCCTATCAAATGCCTGATGTACTCAATATTGTGCCCTTTGTATACATTCAACTGGGGCATCTTTTTGGCTTCTTCCAACAGGCATTTACATCCTTAATAATTTCCCTAGAAAGTTGGTTGGATTCCAGAAGAAACTATTATTGTGCCATCGTGTTATTTATTGATCTAATTTCACAGAACGGATGTGGAATCCAGGACAAAGCCTTTTACTGGAAATCTCTCATTTAGTCTTTTTTCCTACAAGAAAAAAGTATTGACATACTCTACTGCTCTATCATTACATGAATGGCATTTGTTTCTTGGGTGAGCTTTTTCCTTTCTTCATTTTTTTTCTAAGTAAAAATTGAGACGTCAGCTATATTAAATTAAATATTGACAGCGAGAGTACACATTATAAACACCCTGAATAAAAGGACACCAAACTGATAAGAAATATTTATCTAGAGCAATAAATCAGTTTCTGCCTATTTGGTTCCCATGGTATTGTACCATTAAAAAATCCAAAAAGATATGACTTTAAATAAATGTTGCTATGCAATCCAAGGAGGAAGCATATCCAATCCACAGCTCATGGGGCACATGCAGTCCTGAATAGCTAGTAAAGTGGGCCCACAAGTTTGTAATTTTTAAAAAAGGGAAATTTGCTGTTTGTACACATTAATTACATTATATATTTTAAATGTGGCCCAAGACAATTCCTCTTCACTCTATGCAGTCCAGGCAAACCAAAAGATTGGACATACATGCTGTATAGGTACAAACTGATAATATTAGAGGGGAATAGTCCAGCTAAACTACTAAATGTCAAGCTAGGAAGAAC
Source organism: Ptyas mucosa (assembly GCA_012654045.1). Taxonomy (NCBI): domain Eukaryota; kingdom Metazoa; phylum Chordata; class Lepidosauria; order Squamata; family Colubridae; genus Ptyas; species Ptyas mucosa. Next base: position 44,526,327 of record WNWU01000003.1, on the reverse strand, counting down.
CAATCTTGCAAGAGTAGGAGTTTCATAAATGGGAAATATATTTAAGGTTATTATCACAAGATCTGTAATAGCAAAAAAAGGGGGGGGATTGCTAATGGAATTGGAACAAAGAAAGGGCTAAAATTAGAATGTTATAACTAAAACTTCAGTATAGTTAAAGCTGTATTTCAAACAGTTATTCTAATGTTCCTTCTTAATAGCATAGTTTGTTTAGCCATTATCACTCTTCACTTCCCAAAATTTGGTCTCTGTCACCTCTTGTTCCCTTTTAGTCAGAATTTTCTCTACATACACATGGTTCGATATCTTTATTGCATCTTCATTTGCAGCAATGGCCATTCTGTTACAAGCTGTTTTTTAAATCATCCATAGCCTTTTCCACTTCATCATCATCCACTTCTTTTTATATGCTTCCCGTAAGTGTAATTTCACAACACTTCTATCACATTCTTTATTAAAATACTTTTTTAATCTGTACCAAACATCTTCCACATCCTGTTTCTTAAGTGTACTTTCTACTTATTCTCTTGAGAGATGTTTAGAAAAGTTTACACTGTGCTGGTGGAATATTACACTTGGAATATGTTGCCTAGTTCTGATCACCATGATACAATAGAAATGTTGAGACCCTGGATAGTATTCAGAGAAGAGCAACAAAGATAATGAAGGATCTGGACACTAAATTGTATGATAAATGGTTGAGGGAATTAGGTATGTCCAGTTTATTGAAGACAAGGATTAGGGGGGACATGATAACTGCCTTCCAATACTTGGAAGCTATCATAAAGAAGAGAAGATTGACTTGTTCTCTAAGCCTAAGGCATCATAGGGCAGGATAAGAAGTAATTGATGGAAAGTTGTTAAAGAAAGGTCCAACCTAGAAATAAGAAGAAATTTTCTGGCAGTGAGAACAATTAATAAATGGAATGGCTTGCCTCCTAGGGTTATGGGTATTCTCACATGGGAGGTTTTCAAGTAGACTGGACAGCCGTTTGACTTTTGCCTTGAGCAGTGGGTTGTACTAGAAGATCTCAGAAGTTCCTTCCAATCTATGATTCTATGATTTGATGATTCATTGCTTAGTGGGAACTTGTGACAAAGATGGGTAGCTTCCAAAAATACAATTCATCACAGCTACCAGCAGCATGGTCACTCTGTTTATAAGTTCTAGTAGTCATCTTGACAGTGGAAGCTATCCGTGTCTCCTTACCTATGTCTCACTGAATTATTTATGGTTTACTTCTAAAGTTTTTATTTTCTCCTGGAGTGACAGTTTAAATATATATTTTAAATAGTAGATTTATTAATAAGTTACAGATTTTAAAACAGGTGAAATTCAGATTCCTGATTTCAACAGTCGCTGTACTTGCCACGGATCCACTCATGCTTGCTTGGGAGAAAGACTCACTGAGTTCAACAGAACTTATTTTCACCAAGGTGTATTTATAACTGATTAGAAAGGGAATCAAGTTTCTTTTTAAACCCATGAACAAGCTTTGAGATTTTTTTTGGTCAGCAGCATCTAGAGGACCATAAAGAGCAGGACTCAATGCCTTGCAGCAGTAGTGAAACCAGCGCTACAAAAGTATTTGGCACTAGACAACATTTGTTGTAGAAACCATCAATGGTTTTCTCTCCTCTGGAAATGGAAGAGAGCTAGAACTGGAATCACATGAAAAGCATTAAGAAGTTATTAGTCTCCTTCAGACCTTCAAAGAATCTCAACAAAGAACAAAGTGGCGGATAATTGATTTTTAGCAATTAGGGAAATCATTATCTAAAAACCAGAAATTCAATTTCCTGTTGTGTATTATATATGTGCATGCATACAGGCATGTACTAGTAAAGTAGAACTACAAACATGCATTTCAAAAATGATTAAGCAGCTCAAATTTATTAGAACTCATGTTTGTAATTAATTGATCAATTACATGTCATCAAGTCATTTTTAACTCCTAGCAACAGCATACAAATTTCAGTAGTTATTTTTTTTAAAAAAACCTTTAAAAAACCTTTCTTTAGCTTATATAAGTGCCCACTCAACATGCTTCATAACACTTCTCCTCTCTGTGAGCATTTAAAATTGAATTAGTAATTGTAGAAAGGAAATATTAACTTAACAAGACAAACATATCATGGACGTTTTCTGAATAGTAGCTCCCTAGATTTATTTTGCTCCAGGCAAGTTGGAGCCAGAAAAGAATTAACTAATTGTTAATCCTGGAAAATGAAAGAAATGTGCTTTTAAGTGACTATCTATATGGCAGATTGGCTCAGAAAGTTGTGATAGTTGGGGAGCTTTGATTCTTTTTCTGAGTAGAATTGAATAGATTTATATGTGGCTCAGCATCATGGATTTTGTTGCCAGGGCATTGACTTTAGGAATGGTACATCTAGAGATGAGATGCAGCTGGAACAGTGGGAAAGGATGTAACAGATCCAGCAATTCAGGTAATCCACATGGTCTTTGTCAGAGGTCTTCAAACTTGGCCGCTTTAAGACTTGTGGACGTCAATTCCCAGAATTCTGGGAGTTGAAGTCCACAAGTCTTAAAGCAGCCAAGTTTGAAGACCTCTGCTCTTTATATTAATAATAATAATAATAATAATAATTTTATTTCTATACCGCCCTTCTCCCGAAGGACTCAGGGCGGTGTACAGCCTATTAAAAGCACAAGACAAACATCAATTAAAATTATTAAAATTATTAAATAATTCGGCTCAATTTAAGACCTCAAAAATTAAAACACCTGATTTAAAATTATTACATTGATAACCCAGCTTGGCGGAACAACAGGGTCTTAAGGGCACAGCAAAATACCCGGAGGTCGGAGATCTTACGCATTTCCGGGGGCAGTTCATTCCATAGGGCTGGGGCTCCTATATTGAACAGGACAGTTTCATGTGTTGTATGATAACAAAATCTGCTCTGTTAAAATTCATTTACATCTAATGATTGACTCTGAGAAAAATATGTTTATGTCCTTCTGCATCTCCCATGCTCTCAGAACAGCTTATAATTTAAATAATATTAGTGCAGAAAAACAACAAAATACCAATAAAGTAACAGATATAGGACTCTTCAGCAAGAGTAAAATAAGTGATGGCTCTACGGCTAAAAAAAAAATCTGTACTTTGTGTAATAACTTTTGACTAAATTCTGATCAGTCTCAGCACTGCACTTTCCACACTTAAATAATACATCCACAGTAGAATTCTTGTAGCTGTATACTTCAGACGTCTTGGGCCCACAACTGTGGAACAGTGTGGTACATCTGCTCAAGCAAAAGCTGTGCTAAGCACTCTAGTGCCCTCTGATGATATACTTTCAAATACCCATTGCTGTAATCCTTATCTGATTCCCACAGCTGTTGTCAATCCATAAGAACTTTCTCCAATGAAGCTATAACAGGCCCAGTTTCCTTTGTCCTCCATTTCTAAGGGAGCTACTGCAACTGTCAGAAAGATACTGGCAGTTACACAACCTGAACAGACCATAATGTAGACAACATTTTTGGTCACACCAGCTAACAGCATCCAGCCAGCTTGGCTAATCTTAAAAAAAAAAATAAGGAGGGTCAGAACTGATTAGTATTTGGATGGAAAACTGCCAGGAAAAGCTATAGATTGCTTGGGGGTGTGTGGTAGGGGACAGTTGTTTGTGTATGTGTGTTTTAACATCCTGGAAGGGAAGACAGCAATGGCAAACCATTCGTGTGGTGTTGCCAAGAAAACTACAGAGATGTATCCATATAGTCAAGCATAACTCAAACCAGGTTTTCTCTTTCTTGGGCAATATTTTTGGTGCCAAAGCTTGGGTTGCTTAATAGAGATGGGGATGTTTTTACATATGTAAATACATTATTTCATCCTCTTCCTTCCTGCAGATCATTAGGAGGGAGAGGAAAGCAATTAATTTCATTTTCATTTCGTTTTTCCTTCCAGCAGCCTTTCTTGAAGGTTGCTTATTCTGTACTGTGGATCATCAGTAATTTTGAGCAAGTTCACTGGGAGACAGGGAGAAGCCAAGGTCTGCTCTCAGTACTGTAATTTTGAAAGGGTCATTGAGAAAGAATTCTTTAATACAAGCAAATTGATTTGCTTGATAAACTATACACTTGACGATTGGAAAAAGAAGAGGTGTTCCCTAAGAAATGAATGTTTGCAACCAACATGCAGCCTTGAAACCATAGCTTGCCCGTGTGTACTTCAAAGATCCTCATAAGTTGAATCCTGTGCTTTGCCGTTTATGAATTGGAGGCACTCAAATACCTTTCTCCAAGGGAACATCTTGATATTTAATTGTGGCTTACAATTGCTCTCATCATCAACAGCCGTTCAGTCATGTCCAACTTCTGGCCATTCTATGGGTCAATACTCTTCATGTCCCTCTGTCTTGCACCACGTCCTTCAGATCCTCCATGGTCATCTGGTGTCATCCTTTGTAATGCCAGCCAATAGGTATTAGGGAAGTCCCTTCTCCTTTTTCCACTGATCACTCCCAGCATGATTTTCAGCTTACATGACATGGCCAAAGTATGATAGCCTTTGGTGATCTTGGATTCAATTGCCTTGGCTTACAAATGCCATTAGACCAGAAAGGAAAGACAAAGTCCATCGTTGCTTAAGTGCATAATATGTTACGTATCTGTACATACATAACAATGGTTAGTTTCCATTGTAGCTGGAGCACCCATCAAAGCCCCCACAGCTTCTCTCCAAATGCTACCAAGTTGTAATTTTTAATTGACTGAAAAGGTATAAACATAATACTTTAAAAGAAACATAATTAGTTTTCTGTTGTCAGTCTATATTATTTTGGTGTGCAGCCTCTGGCATCATGTGGTCCTTGACTCTAAATGTCTGCCTAGAAAAATCTCACCCAATATCTGCTGAGGGCATACTTTTCACATTTTGCTTCTTTTTTTCTTCCTATTTTCCTTTTTTGCACCTGAATCTATGTAAACTCTATTTGCATCTCAACAAAATTGTTAGCTATATAGAGTGAAGGGCATCCTTTCTTCATATTTTAGCACAATACATTTTTAGCGCAATCTATCCACTCTGAATATGATATATCTCAACTAGAGACCATAGTCTCTTTCAAGCTTTTTGGCTTTTTATTTTTGCATCCATTTGCATTGTATCTGTCTCCTCGGTATGTATATCTATATAAATAAACATGTCAGCTATGGTACTTTATGCATTTTTATGATTCTCAGATTGTGTTTTCTAAAGTAATCACAAAGTTTGAGGCATGGCTCAGAGCTCGCATTGCCTGTGCTGTTTTGAAATGTGTTGTCTTTTACTATTCAGCTCATTTCCTTTCTCTTTTTTTACATGTACATATGCAGTAAATTTGCCTACTGTTACAGGATGAAACTCATATGCTGAAGAGAGGGTCTCAGATGACATCTTTTTGAGATAAAGAGGCAGCTGAGCTGCTGCTCCTAACTAGCAGCTAAAAAGAAAGAAACTCTCAACGAGATGTTAGAGGAAGGAGGTGGTGATGATAATGATAGATAAATTATATTAATAGATATTACAATGGTGTGTTCTGCAGAAGAAGCTATTCTATACAGAGAAAATAGAAATGGTGGACACCATGGTTAGTGAGTGAAGCCCCATTCCTTTTTAACATTTCTTGCACATACTGTATATCACATGGATATAAAATATGGGTGTTGGCTGGGTTTTCAGGTTGTATCTTCCATTTCAACACTGTTTTCCACCCTCTGCTGACACCCACACTTTTTTTCATACTGCATTTGTTTTAGAAATCAGATAAAATAATAATATTTTATTATTCTTTGCTCTGTAATTTTTATGCTCATTGGACTCTTCCCTAAATTGATGAGCAAAACCAGAAGAGTAATTATTAGAATGACTTTGTGTCGCCATAAATAAATTATGAAGATACATTCAATTTTTAAAAAAATATTGTATAAATGATGGAGGATTGCCATCTTATAGTGATTTTATGTTTGGTGGCTGGATTCAGTGAAGCAATGATTGGTATGTCAGCAATGAAAGAGATAGACATGCAAATATTTGCATGCAGATCTCTTGTGTCAGCTTCCTGTCTTAAATTAAGAATGGAACTTTTTGCTGGGATTGCATTATTTGTAACAATCCATCTTGTTTTCCTGGCAATAACAACATAAAAATGGTTGCCTTTGCCTTCCTTCAGGACATTTTTTTTCAACCTCCTAGATTGGATATATAGTATACTAATTTGCTTGGTAATTGCAAGATAAGCCAAGGTCATCTAGTTGCTATTTTCTGAATGAAGGTAAGACAGGACTGTGTAAATGCATAAAGATTTCTGCTATTGTAAGGATAACCAACCAGGTTTGTTTGTTTCTTTTTGGGGCCTTCAGGTTAGTCTTGATTCCTAGCAATTGTCTGGACTATTTCCTGCAGTTTTCTTGGCAATGATTTTCAAAAGTGGACGACCATTGCCTTCTTTCTAGACCTGAGATACTTCCTCCAAATCTGAACGTTACTATTTCAGTCAGTCCCTGGAGATGGATCTGGGACAATTTAGCCCATGGCCAAAATTCAGCTTCCTACTTCTGATGTAAAGAAACAGTAACACGAATACCTCCCCCCAAAATGGCATATAAATCAATATTTGAACAATAAATTCTCATGTGGCTTCATTTAGGTTACTTCACAACTAAGTTACCATATTTAGCTTGTATGTGATTCTAATAGGCGCAAACCACATCAACAAAGATCTACTGATGTGGTGACATAAAAGACAACTGACTGTACACCAGATTTGGTGTCTGAGTTGTCTTAGTTTGGATGTGTCTAATACTACTAATACAAAGATGAAAGATTTTTTAAATTACATTATCGATACAATTTATGATTTGGAGGATTGTTTCACATTGTTCCTGATTGGTGGAATGTGGATTACAGTATGCTAGCTTGCTAATTTTTTCTAAATTAAAAAAAAACCTTACTTGCATAAAATAGTTTGAGCATGGTTGAGATAAAATGAGATTGTGATTGCGTTTGTGGCATACTGATCCAAATGCCAAAACTGACCTGTACCAATTTTACCTCATAAAAATTAAATTCAAGGCAATGAAAAATTTTAAACAAGATTCAGTTAAAAATCTTGCAGATAGCTACAAACGTGTATCAGGTTTGTCATTAGCCATAATTGAATGGGGAAGGAAGTCCACAACCCACGGCACCTATACCGAGACTGCCCTCTTTCGATATTTTCTCCATAAATGTGACACCATCAAGCAATCTTTTGTATATTTAGGTCCTAAATGATATAGGGCTGGAAATATGAATATAATAACCTTGTATTAGTTTGGAACAAAATGGCAGTTTATGTGATTCAGCAATTGATGGGACAAACTGCTCTCTTCCCCAAGCTAGACAAATGATTTTTGATAATCAAGTGTTAATAAACTGAAAAGATCCTCAAAGTTATTCAGCTCTGGGTTGGTGATCTTCTGAACCTTGAAAAAAGAAAGATCAGTGAAGGAAGAAAAGTAAAACAATTGTCATGAAAATAATGAATCTGCCTGAGCAAAGTTCCATCATTGGGTATCAGCCAATCAACACCAGGTTTATTCTGGTATTCTGTCAACATTCTGAATTGCAACAGTAATGAAATGTGTTTCCATTACATGTTTCTTAATATGTTTCAGCTGGTCATCATCCAGTGTCAAAACAAAAAGGCTGTGCAAGCTCACAGGGTCACAAGGACTTTGATCTTAGCAGGACTTTGTAGTTGTGGAAAGAAATGGGAGAATATCAATAAAGGTGGGGGGGGGCTGTAGTATGGAGAGTGGGAAAGAAAAATAATCTTTCTGGGAGCAGAAAAGAAGTGTTTTATTAAGCATGAGAGAAGAGATAGGTATACGTCTCCTTGTTTTGTTTTTATGATGGTGATGATCATCTTTTTTCTAAAGTAGGAGTTGCTCAGCTGGTAATGAGGAAAGCCAGCATGTCTTAAAGAAGAAGGAAAAACTTGTACTGATGAACAAGAAAACTCAACTATTTCATCCATGAATGCTAGTAAGGAAAATCAGAAAGGAAAGTAAAAGCTGATGCCATAAAATAAAGACAAGTATTTCAACATCCTATCATACCATAAGGTCATGTTAAAGTAGCAGAACTAACTCAAGAAAAGGTGCAATAGAAAAAAGGCAAAATAAGACTTCATGCTATTCAGAGCACTGAAATGGCAGTTTTAAGACCCCAAATGAGTTGAAAACTAAAAAAAAAATAAATCTAGCAGTTCCAAAGAGGGGGAAATAACAGATAGACCGATTAGGTCCTCTAGATTACAAATTCAAATCTAGAACTTCTGCCCCTGTGGAGATACTCATCTAGTGATTTTGCACTGATTCAGAGAAATATTCAATAAATGTATCTGTAATGTGTGGTTCATAGACTCTTGTGAGCTCTGTTTAGCTTCAACTCTGATCTAATTATCAATATTTTTTAGTGATCAGGCATGTATGAAAAACCTATTTGTAAGAAATGACTCACCATACTAAAATCTGGGAAAGTGATGCCTTTCGGAGGGAAGGTAATAAACCAGAAAAAAATCAGTTTAGAGAGAGACTCATTTTAGGTGCTGAACTAAATGTAGCATCCCTGCTGTTAATTCCTCTTTTTAAGATATCAATAATTACAAAAACATACAAAAAATATAATTAAAAGGGTGGGGTTTTATCTTCTGGTTTTGTTTTTCTTTGTCAAAGGCTAGACTATATTTTTAAAAAACCAGTGGCCGACGATTACAGAGGTCATAGAAGTGACATGATGTAATCAGAGCAGGAAGTTGCAAAATATGGGTTCATTTTCTATCAAGTCAGGTATAGTTTCAGCTTTAGGAAAAGGTTTCACAGGTGATACAGCCTTACTTGATTTTCTCCCCTTCTTAAAAACAACAGAAAATTCATTTTTGCTTCTAAATTTTGTCAATGCATACTTGGTGGGTGGGTTGCAAAAATAGATATCAAAGCTATATGTCTAACTTCAAAAGTTTCATATAAGTAACTAATTTGGACCTTGGTGACCTTCAGAACAACCTCAGCATACCATTAGGCAGAGAGGAACAGGAAAGATAGGGGGAGAGGGAGAGGGAGAGGGAGAGGGAGAGGAAGGGAGGGAGGGGAAGAGGGAGAAAGAAAGAGAGAGAGAGAGCAATTTCACCCATCCACCCCCTAATACTAGCTTTGGCTTCATAAACAAATAAATGGAGGAGGAAAATGTATTGCTTATGTTTATTGTCTTTGAGATATTTGTAGAAATAAGCAAGTTGGATTACAAATAACTAAATTTTATTTTTTTTATTAATAATTAAATTTTGTTAGTGGTCTGTAATACCAGCCTTCCCAATCTTTGTCTTCCAGATATATTGAATTATATCCCACTTCACCACAACCCAATATGACCAGAGATACAGTAACTCATGTAATACATGGATGGGGGAAAATGAGTTACCTCGATTGTTACCTATTTGGGTCTTCAAGATCCAAACATTATTTCAGGCATACTTTAGCTATGGAATAGCCAATTGTCCCAAAGCGCCATTTAATATCATGACCAGAATTTACCCTTTGCTGCTCAAAGGCCAGATTTTAGATCAGCCACGTACAATTGCCAGAGCTAACTGTGGCAAGATCTAAGATGCAAGGACCTTTCTGTCCTGAAACATTGACATTTCCAAACTCGTGTGATGAAATACAAATGTTAAACCTATTGATTTTGGCTCAGGGGATGGAAAACATTGCAGGACAGAAGCTACGGAGTGACTCAGAGAGCATCGGCAGCTGTGATTTCTGATTCAAGAGTGTTACTCTCTGAAAACACATGCTGGAATGTAGTGGAAATATGGCTTTTTTTTGTTTCGTTCTTTGCTTGCTTGCTTGCTTGCTTTAAATCCAAGCTTCACTTTGGTTGAAAAGGGAAATGTCCGAATGTGAGCGACAGCTCTAAAAATCTGAGAAGCAAACAGAAACATTTCATCACAAGAGTGTCTTCTTCGGTGGCAAATGCTGCCTGATCCTTTATTTAAACAAGATTGTCAGGCACAAGAAATCAGGCACCAGGATTGTTTAAATAAGTACACATTTATTCCATGCTGATTCTCAGCAAGAATCTGAACTATTAACGGTCAAGGCAAATTGGCCGTAGATAAGAATCAATGGACTCTTGAATGGGTTCAAGGAGTGCTAGACTTAGATTTCTTGTGGGCACGAAGAGACTCCAAACTGATGACATGCTTGATCCCTCCCTCGGCTCAATCTGGTCATCTCCTATAAAGATAAATAGCAAAAAAAAAAAAAAGAGGATAGATTCTAGGGAGACTATTTATTATTTACTTAATACATGTACTTAATGTATTTCTGTATTGTATCCATATCTTGAAACATCTGAAACTAGTGCACAAAAAAAATCCCATAAGAGAAAAATCTATAATGATAGAATTATTATATATTTGTTAATTAAAAAATTAACAAATGAACATCATGATCGGTTTAAACCATTCAATAAAATCTCCCCATTCATGCATTACACCTGGATGAAAAGGTGAATTTAACATCTAAAATAACTTTGACAGATGTGATCTCAGAACCACTGAACAAAATCTTTCAGACCTCCTGGAGTACAAGGAACTACCAGGGGACTGGAAAAGAGCTGATATTGTTCCAATCTTCAAAAGGTGGGTGGAGGGGTAGTAGGTCCAGGAAACGATAGAGCAATTAGCCTGACATCAATATCTGGGGAAATCCTGCAAAAAATAAGCAGCAGATTTGTGAGTGCCTAGAAATTAGCAAAGTGATCACTAGAAACCAACATGGGTTTGTTAAACCACCCAGAGTGCCATAAAGCACTATGGAGTAGTATATAAGAAGTGAAACTGCTATTGCTACTAAAAACAAATTGTGCCAGAAAAACTTTATTGTCTTCTTTGACAAAGTAGCTAAATTAGTGGATCAGGGGAATGCTCTGAACATTGTTTACTTAGACTTCAGTAAGGAATTTGATAAAGCACAACCTACTTCTTGGTAAGATAGAACAAGCATTGTATACCACCAGATGGATTCATAACTGGCTAACCAACTGCAAACCAAATGAACATAGAATAGATGGTACCTGGCTGAACAGTAGTAATTGTGAGAAGGATCTAGGTGTCATAGTGGATCATCACTTAACTATGAAATAGCAGTGAGCTGCAGCTGCCAAAAAAGCCCATGCAATCCTAGGCTCCTTCAACAGACGGATAGTATCACGATTGTGTGAAGTGATAGTACCGCTTTACACTGCACTAGTGAGAACACACTTGGAATTTGGTGTCCTGATCTGGTCACCATGATACAAAAAATGCTGAGATCCTAGAAAGAATAGAGAAAAACCATATGGTGAATGGTTGAGGATACTAGGCATGTCTAGTCAAAAAAAGAGAAGGATTAGAGGTGACATGATAGCAGTACTTGAGGGACTATCACAGAGAAGAGGTCAACCTATTCTCCAAAGTACCCAAGGGCAGGGCAAGAAGTACCGTGTTTCCCTGAAAATAAGATTCCGTCTTATATTTTTTTAAAACCCCAAAATAAGTGCTTGGCCTTATTTTTGGGAATGTCTTATTATTTTGAGGTGCGTGGAGCAAGACGGGGCTCCTCTTACCGTCTTACCTGATTTCCAGATTTGTCTCCCTAACCCTAACCAAAGGAAATGGCGGGGACCGGCTGCGCATGCTGTTAATATTTTCGGGGAGGGCTTCTTTTAGCACATGCACTCAAAAGCCTGATTGGGCTTATTATCAGGGGATGTCTTATTTTAGGGGAAACAGGGTAATGGGTAGATGATCATTAAAGAGAGCTCCAACCTAGAACTAAGAAGAAATTTCCTGACAGTGAGAACAATTAATCAGTGAAATAGCTTGCCTCCAGTCTGCTCAATGTTCAATCATTGGAGGTTTTCAAGAAGATAATGGACAATCATTTTTCTGGAATGATATAAGATCTTCTGGTAGAGCAGAAGGTTGGACTAGAAGACTTTCCTTCCAACCTTGCTATTCTGTGTTCCACTTTATTTATTTATCCTATTTAACCAAAATCAGACTGAAACTCAACTTCATGAAATAGGCCCAAGCCCATGCAAACATGACTTGCAGTAGGATTACAGCCCTATTTTTCCATATGAATCATGAACAGAGAACAGAAGGCAGCTGCATCTTCTGACTATTTCCCAAATATTTGAGCAGAGAGTACCTACGTTGGCAAAGTAATGTCTGCAGAGATGAGCAGCAGATTATGAATAAGGTCTCTATGCAGTCAGAATACAACCCTCCATACACATCATCTGTTTTCCTTTCATGCAAGGGATGATATGCAAAGTGGAGAAAACAATTAAGGAATAGTATGAGAAATTAAAGGCATGGTATATGGAAAGGAAAAAATACAACGGTATTCGTTTACACCAACACCATTCACTGCAATAGTGCCTGTGCTTTCATTCTTGTGAACCAGCGTTTCTCAACTTCGACAACAAACTTCAATGCCCAGAATTCCCCAGTCCACATATCTTGAAAGTTGATCAGGTTGAAAAACAGTATTGTAAACTATCTTTGCTTCCGTCATATCCATGCTTCATATATTATCTTTTCTTTCAACTTGCCTCTTTCTTGTTGAGGGTCTCAACAACTTTATCCAGCCTTGACTTTCTCACACTTTCCCTTTCTCTCAACTCATTCATTCTTTCATATTTTTGTTTTGCAATTTGTTCTCTTTCATAAGTGAAACATCTTAATGCAGTGCTTCCCAAACAGTGTTCTGTGGAATCCTATTATTTCTTCCATATTAGTTCCTTATCAGTGACCTGTTATGGGTCCCTCTGTTGGAAGAAAATTTCCTGAGTTCATTCCCAGCTGGGAAGCAGTCACTTATGCTGAGAACATGGAAGCCATCTGCCAGAAAAGGGATCCTTTAATTCAAGAAGGCAAGAAAAGTAGCTCGAGTGTACCTGGCTTGCAAACAAACTTGGAAGTGTGATTCTGAGCCTTTTATACTTAATTCCCCTTTGAAGCTTCTGAAGTTTGATGGATTTTGATGTGTTTCTTATTGCCCTAGGTTTTGTTTTCCCAGGTTAATCTTGGTCCCGGGTTTTTTGTTTTTCCTGTCCTAGGAGTTAATCCTGTCAGGGAGGCAGGAAAAAGGGAGTTTCCATTTACCATGGAGAGTTTATTTTTAGCCTGATTCCCCTTATCTTAATGGCTCTACTTAAGTGTTACTTTTGTAACAGCCTTTCTTAGTTTTTCTTGGTTTTCTTAAAGGACTGGCTTGAGTCTCTTGGCACTGGTTTCTGAGGTTTATGGTGCTGAGAAGTTACTGGCACTGTCCTTTTGGGGTGTACTTCCCACACCTCAAGGGCAACCATTGACTAATTCTATTCCAGTTATGCTCACGCTCTTGTATACTGGAATCTGTAATATGCAGTCTACATTGAAAACCAACATATTTCTATCTGCATTTCACCAACTCAGAAGTAAATGCAATATATTGACCCAGACACTTTTCAGATCAAGTGAAGTTGATATTATTTCTGCTTCTACTATAAAGTAGTAACATCCCTGAGTTACAAGCATTCGTTTAGTTACCATTCAATGTTATCACAGTGCTGAAAAGTGATTTATAACTGGTCCTTGCACATATGATCATTGTTGCATCCCTGGGGTCACAAGCTCACTATTTGGGCACTTGGCAACTGGCATATATTTACAATGGTTGCAGGTCATTCAATCACCATTTGTAACCTTCCCATCCAGCTTCCAACAAGCAAAGTCAGTGGGAGAAGCCAGATTCATTTAACTACCTTATAATCCACTTAACAACCATGCAAAAAAATTGACCACAAGTCACTTAATGACCACATTGCTTAGTAATGGAAATTCTGGTCTCAGTTATGATTCCAACTGTACCTGTATGGTGGTTGTATGTATCACCTCATTATTTCTAAAATGCTGAGTTCTGTTCCATATTTGTAACTTATTTATTCGTGCTTGACTGTCTGTAGCATTAAGCATTATAGCCTTATACAAGCATTATAGTCTTTTGCTTTTGAACAACAGGAACCAAACAGTTGTTAAGATATAATACATGTCTGCTACCATCTGTTGCTACAATGTATGTATGTATGTATGTATGTATGTATGTATGTATGTATTTATTGGTTCAATTTATATGCTGCCCTTCTCCAGAGATTCAGGGTAGCTTACAATGCGTTAAGCAATAGCCTTCATTCTTTTGTATATACCTGCTTAGTAGGGCTTTCGGCACCCCCTAAGTGGTGTTCTTTTTTATACAAAGTCAGCTTATTGCCCCCACAAACTGGGTCCTCATTTTACCTACCTCGAAAGGATGGAAAGCTGAGTCAACCTTGAGCCTGGTGAGATTTGATCTTGCAGTAATTGCAGACAGCTGGTGCTACTTAACAGCACTTTAGTCTGCTACGCCACCAACATTGTAAATGTGGATTCAGAAACCAACTTCTTACCATACATTATAATTTTGTATATTTTGTTTTAAAAAGCAGAGGGAGTAGTAGTAGGAAAAAGGCCACTCAATAATAGAGGTAGATTTTTTTTTTCAAACTTAATGCATGACATATCTTACTTGACTTGGTCTCACAGCATTTAAGGCCTCTAAGGCAGGGATGTCAAACTGGATTTCTTCGAGGGCTGGATCAGCATTGTAGTTTTCCACGGGCCAGCCGGGGGTGGGGGAGGGAGGGTCAGATGCCTCCTGCAGCACTCTGCCAGTCAAAAATGGGGTGCAGGGACAGCCCCCCACACCCCATTTTGGCCGGCAGAGGCACCGCAGGCTGCTCCTTTGATATTTCCAGGCAGGTCCCACGGGCCAGATCTAAGCACCCCGTAGGCCAGATATGGCCCGCAGGCCTTGAGTTTGACACCCCTGCTCTAAGGCCTCTAAAAGACCTTAAATTAGCTGACATTGAAAGAAGAGATTTGCTTATGTCTGATGATCATTATTAGATAACAAATGCTAGTATATTTTCCATGGAAATTTGGATATCCATCTAGTGTGATTTTTTCTGTTCTTTGCTGGAATGTTATTTTCATTCACATAAATAACAACAGATAGTTTGGGAGATATTCCTACTTGAAGCAAAACCTGTGAGTCGTATATGTATTTTCCTGGCATTCTCCCAACTCTTTCCAAAGATAAAGTACATGATGAACATCTGGTTCGCACTATTAAAACCTTAATTAAAACTGAATTTCTTTTCCAGAATAACACCATCTGTCATAGCTCAAGCTCTTGCTTTCCAAACAGAGAACCATCTCTTCCCTCATCCCCTTATCCCATAGAAGAATTCTCTAATTGTTTCTATCTGCAAAATATCTTTTCTTGAAGACCAAAATAGGAAGATAAGCCATTTTATTTTTTGCTCGTTTCAAGGAGTCATTGATTTAAGAATTTAATTTCTTAAATTTTAGTCATATTTATTGGATTCTGATAGCAAATCCTTAGACTACTGTGAATAGATTTCTATTTTTCATTAAAAAAAATGGGGATTAGGAGCTAATTTACATTGGTGGTTATCCTTTTAAATACTAATGTTTGCATGTGTCTGTGTCTGCGTATATAGTCTGCATGCTTTTAAAAAGAGATCTATAAGCTTACCCAGACAACTTATTGAAATGAAACGATTACCAATAATAACAAGTAAACTAAGAGCATATTTTCTTGATTAGTTTAACAAAGCCAAAATATTGGTCAATTAGTCAACTTTTCTTTTTAGTGCTTCTGTTATTACCATAACACAATGAAAACACAGTTGGAATTTGAAGTAAATTGTCTGAAGAAATAATGTGAGGCTTTGGATAAAGGCTTTGTCAGTTTAATTCTGTTTATAAATATTTTTAGTTATTTTCTGCTTCTTTCTAACTCAATTTTTTATATTTTAATAAAAAGATAACAATATCAATCATTGTATGTATTTATAAATATATTATTATAATTACTATTTTGTTATACTTCCATCTATTAAAAAATCCCAAATGGTCTTCCAAAGTGAACTCTGACCTTGACTGTTCTTAAAGTTTCTGCCCACTTGTATCAAGACTGGAAAAGCCTTTGAGCCAAGAGAAGTTGGGCATTCCTGCTATAACACAACAGGCCAGCAAACATCAAATGACACATCTGTACATCCCGCTAAGATCAGCTGGAGTTGCCTTGCTTAATATGTGTCATATTGCGTGATGCATTCTTAGTGCTAAGAACAGCTAACTTCTGATTTACCTGGACCAATGTGGAAAGTGTTTTCCATCATCTCCACAAGCAGGAGTTGATATTTGCATGGTATATGAAGCTTTCAGATCTCTCCTCTCAGTGAACCTGCTTTCTTCTCCACTGGACACTGGACAGGAAGGAGCCACAAGAAGGAAGAAAAAATAGAAAAGCCACTGCAAGATCATCCTCTATCATTTTATGTCTCATTGCAATATGTGAGGAAAGAGAGGAGAGGATAAGATGGAACACAAATACACACAATACCAGGAGACAGGGAATGCAGGAAAGAGGAAGAAGAGAAACAGGGAAGAAGGCATCTTCAGCAGCAGCCTTGGCACTACCACCCATTCCATGGTGCCTCTTGACAGCTGCCACAGCTGCCAGTTCTCTAACGTGATTATCTACCTACTTCTATCAGCAAGTGGCCAGGGAGGGCAGAGTCTCGATTCCAGATTTCCCATAAGCCACTGGCAGGATGTTGGAAGGCATTACAGAGCTGTACATGATGCAAAGGACCTGAGAGGTAAAACTATCCCCCCTCAGATCATGTGCACAATACGCTGGCTGGTGAGTTGATAGTCCCACAGGATAGTTTCCCAGTAAAACAAGAACTTCTCTTGTGTAACTGAGGCACATACACACACAGAGTCCATCTTGCACATGAGGATAGGATGATAGAGGCTGCAGCCAGTGATGGTGGATCAATAGGTGCTTCCTAGAAAAACAAGAACGGAAAGTCTCCCCTCCATCTCACTCCAGGCACATACAGATCAGGTTCTACAGAACGCTAAACCTACTGTTGAAATGTTTACCTCTGTGGGAAGAAATGTCCAGCTGGGTTCAGTTCCAAGTGGGGGGAAAGACACTGGAAACATGGTGGCTGCTTGGAAAGATGGTTTTAATGGTGGACAGTATCAAATGCCTTGAAGATCTTGGGTGAAGGGGAAAAAAGGGAAGAGATGCTGAGAGCACCTGAGTTTTATACCTTCTCTGGGCTATTGAATTTGAGCTTGTATTCTGATTGGTTGTCAGACTCCCCTGGGGCCATGCAGGGGTAATTTTGTAGGTTGTGTTTTTGAGTCCCAAGCTTGGTTGAACCTCGCTGGTTGATAATGTAATGAAAGGGCTTTGGGATTCCTATTATGGCTCTGCCTGAAGGAGTTAGATCTTTGTTATGTAGAATAGTCTGGCCCAGGCCTTAATGGCCCATTGACAAAGGTGTGTTGGGGGCTGAGTTTCTGCCTCCCTTTTAGGGGAAATATTCTGCCCTTTTAATATCTCCTAAAATATTTCATTTTTCTAGGAGAGGGGTGGGTGCTAACTTCCTAGACCTCCTTCAGCCCTAATTCCTTGTGCCTCCCATTTTAGACTTTAGGAAGAGCAACTGATGTGCCCTCTTCCCCACATCCCCCACCAGCAGGGAATTCCATCAATCACTGCACCTGAACTTGCCCTCTAGTAAACTCTTAGAACTGAACCTTTCACTGGCCTTGTCACCAAGGCAGAGTAGAGGCAGGTCATGCAGAGAGAGCAAGTTTACTTTATGTCGCTTTCCAGACTGGAGGGCAGCATACTGGCTGCCTCAGTTTGACCAAGGGATAACTTTCTGTGGAGCTAAACAAGATGAGGCAACCATGATGGAAAGCCATTTGGTGTGTTTTATTTTGGCGCCAGTAACTTTCCTTTTCATCTACCTTAAGGGAAATTGTCAGACTTTAAGATCAGCAGCTAAATGCTGGTGCTGAACAAGATAAGAGCAAACAAATCAAAGGTTAATCCAGACAAGAGAGAGAAATGTTCTCAATCCTGGAAAGGGCATCAGCCTGTGCTTGATTAGGTGATTATCCTTTGTTTAAATATTCAGCACTGTAGCTTGAATTTGAATGTGAATACCTAAGCTTTTTGTTGTCCAAGATTGCATTTACAAAGCTGCACGCTTCCAAAAGATTTGAAACCGGACATATGCTTATTTACATCGTATTTGGCTTACTTTAACATGTTTGATGTTGACAATTATTTATTTGTTCATTTGTCTGTTTGTTTTGCATAGTTGTCTATCTCAAGTAGTTCTGAGGAAAAGGTTCTTTGAAATCTAAGCTACTCCAAAAGGTTATATCCAGATTAGCGAACTAAGAGGTACCTAATTCACAGGCATCTATTTCTAACTATGATGATGCCAAAATGCCAAAATGTACAGTATAATATCTCATTTAAGGACATAAAGGTCATGGTGTTACAACAATGTGATGTTTATTTGTCACTTTCCCCTTCTTATTTTCATTTCCTACAAGTGTCTATGATTTGATTCCCTTGTTCAAATAACTGTGTCGGGCCACAAATCAGAAAGAAACCCTATGTCATATGGAGAAAAATTACTGCCTCTCAGATGTTCAACTACAAGTTTGAACATTCCTGATGGTCTCAGATAACATGGTCAGTGGGGATGATGGAAGCCATAGTTCAGTCACGTTTGGTAGAGTACAGTGGTTAAGGTAGCAGGCTAAAAATCGAGACACTGAGTTCTAGTCTCACCCTTGACATGAAAGCCAGTTGGGTGACTTTGGACTAGTCACTCTCTCTCAGGCCAAACCTCCTCACAGAGCTGTCTTTGTGGGGAAAATGGGAGGAGGAAGGAATATTAGGTATGTTGTTGGCTTCCTTGAGTTATTTATAAAAATAATAAAGGCAGGATGAAAATGAATAATATATGACCCAATAATCAGAAAGACACATTTTCCCAGAGCAATCCACCCAGATTTTAAGACAATGGGACCATGTGAGTTGGAGTTCTAGGTGACTGCTTCCAAGTTTTGCCAGAGAAAAACTGTTGTCCTTTGACCCTTCAGAAAGAGTTATAATATCGATGCTGATTTGCTATTAAGTCTATTGGATTCTGTTTCTCACCTACCCTCCAACGAGTGGTTGGTTTCAAATTTTGTTACTACCGGTTCTGTGGGTGTGGCTTGCTGAGTGTGGCATGGCTTGTTTAGGTCTTGTCTGCACCAGAGTTAAACTTTTCAAAATTAAGAAAGAAAGGATGACAGTCCTGGTTCTGGGGAAAGAGATGACCTAGAGGGAGAGATAGAGTGGGCATGGCTTGGTGGGCGTGGCAGGGGAAGGATGCTGTAAAATCTCCATTCCCACCCCAATCCAGGGGAAGATTACTGCAAAATCCCCATTTCCTCCTGATCAGCTGGGACTTGGGAGGCAGAGGATGGGGGCAGGGCCAGTCAGAATTTTTACTACCGGTTCTCCGAACTACTCAAATTTCTGCTACCGGCTCTCCGGAACTGGTCAGAACCTGCTGAAACCCACCTCTGCCTCCAATGCAGAGGTCTTCAAACTTGGCAGCTTTAAGACTTGTGGACTTCAACTCCCACAAGTCTTAAAGCTGCCAAGTTTGGGGACCCCTGCTCCAATGCCATCTTTGTAAAGCTGAAGAAAACAGATTGTGACTAGGGGACAATCAGATGTGAAAGAGTGGAGCCTGAAGTCACTGAATGGTCAGAGAAAGAAACTTGGAAAAGACCACCCTAATTAATCAGATGTTTAAAAGTAGCAGTGGGAAGTTTATACCTTTAGACTTGCAAGTTTCTATTAATGCAGCTTTACAGTAAAGTAAATTTACTTCGTGTAGTCATGTATTCTGTCTGGCTTACCTTGGAGGGCTGACAATCTTATTGATTTTGAGTTTCTGAGGTTTAGTATTTTAAGTATAATTTGATTTCATTGTAAGCCACCTTGAGTACTCTCTTTTAAGTCAGGATAAAGGCTTCCATTGTATCTGCAAGAGAGTGTGAAGCATCTTCAAACATATAAATATACCATTTCTTTCTTTTTTATTTTTCCTTTTTTCGTAGGCTTCGTATGCTTTTCTATCTAGCCAGGTTTTACCTACGCAAGTTATGTTGTTCTGAGTCTCCCAGAAAGCAACAGAGAATTGCAGTTGGCTAGAGAAGAGAGAGGCCCAGAACCTGTGGATGTGATTTCACAAACCAGGACTGTAGAACAACATAACTTACATAGGTAAAACCTGGCTAGATAGAAAAGCATACGAAGCCTACGAAAAAAGAAACATTGTACCTTTTACAGGGAGGATAAAAAAAGGGGTGTGGCTCACTGAGGAAGCCTAATAAGGCAGAAATGGTCCATCTGAGTCTCCCAGAAAGCAACAGAGCATTGCAGTTGGCTAGAGAAGAGAGAGGCCCAGAACCTAAAAACGGCCTCCCCCCGCCCTCCGGAGACCCTCCGGAGGCCGGAAACGCATGCCATAGATTTGCCATCACAGATCTAGTGGGACCTAGGAAGTATATCTGTTCTATAGGATATTAATAGTAGCTTTTTTTTGTATTTATATAACATCTGACACCCAAACCATGTGTATAACTTCATGTACTGAACAAATCCTAGTACAGCCAAATGTTATTTTCCCCCATTTTAGCAATGGAAAGAAATGAAGGACAAAGGAATCAGGGGCCTCATGCCAAGGTCAGGCCAGTGGTGGGTTGCCCCCGGTTCACACTGGTTCTATAGAACTGGTAGTAAAACCGGCGGGAGGCTCCGCCCACTGACCCCGACGTCATCAAAATGCTTCTGTGCGCGAGCAGAAGAGTGCGCATGTGCGGCCCCGCTGTAAACCGGTAGTAAAGGTAAGTAAAACCCACCCCTGGGTCAGGCTGTAATGCCACTAATTTTAAATCCTGTGATTTAATATAATTTTTTCTTTTGCAACATGATGGGAGGGGGGAGATAATGGATTGCAGTTAAACATCATATGTCTTACTTGGTGATAAACACATTTTGTTTCTGAAAATAGAAGAAAAATAATATCAGCATCTGTAACTTTTTAAAAACAAAAAACAAAACTTACATTCATATCTCTCTGTCTATAAAATCTATATTTAAAAAGAAGAAGCAGTGAGAACAGTATTAGCTTCAATGGGTTTCAACCAGCACGTCCTGTCAGTCCAGTTATGGAACCCAGAAAGAATTTGCTGCTACCCCAATCATTTGTATTCTTCAGATTAACTTCACAATCCAGGATGTTTGACCCCAAATCCAGTTATTATTGAACCACTGATGGTCAAACACTGATGAGTTAAGCTCGATTCCATAAACAAGGAAAGGGAAAGCTTATCCCACATAATACCTTGCCAGCCAATAAACTGGAAACAGTTTACCTTAATGGAATTACCATTGGATTTTTGCATAGATAGGGCAGAGGAAATGTCTATTAAAAACCAATCCTTGCTCAGTCATCTTAAAGAAGTCACAAACAAATAAAGAAAACCTTATGACATTTCCAGCTTTTATTTATTTTTTGTCCATTAGTAATGTACCCAATTCTCTCCTGGCAAAACAAGTCAAGAACAATTTTAAAAAACCAGGTCAGAATAAGGTTTGTAGAGTTTTACATGCCCTTTCCCCTTTGATCGTGTGATTGGTGAATCGATGGCTACATTTGTATTCCTTCAGATATGAAAGGATATTTTCAAATAGTAGGTCAGCAACCCAACACCCCCTGATGAAATTTCACAGTAAAGCAAATACCTTTTTCCAATACCCAGATTACTTCTATCAATATTCCCAATTTTGCACAGGATATGATGAGGCAGCAGAAGAACCCAGTGAAATCCAGACAGACACCAAATGCTTTTTTCAAAGGAGAAATTGCAGTCCAGGGAACTAGAATGTGAGACACTTGAAACTTTCCTCCATCGATTTCCTGCTGGTGGACTTTTTCAAAAGTTAGTCTGCTTGCCCTGTTAGTCTGCTTGCTCTGCTGAGACTGCACTGTTAAATTTCAGTGGAAATCATTGTACAAGAGAAACATTTTCAACTGATTTCCAACGTAACATGTGCTGGAAACATAACATAAAACAGTTAGGCTAAACCTCAGGTAGATATTTAGATTTTTAAAATATCCCAGTTGCTCAAATTGCTTAACAGTGGCCTATTATGGGACCTCAGATCTACCCTTTTTCTGTCTTCTGCAACAGCATTCCTCCTAACTATCTGAATTTAGGATGCTTCATGGATGAGAAGCGAAACATCTTCAAGAAAGAAAAAACAAAGTTCAGTTGCTTTTTGAAAAACATATTTGGGACAACCATGACCTGGTTTACTGAGACTTTCCATAGATGTTTATTCCTCCAGACTCTGCACAGGTTGACTATCTTTTAGGAAAGCTGGAAAAAAAATGGTTCCTCTCGCAGGTCATAGATCAGGGCATTCTATGTGCCTGTTTAGAAATAGGATATTTGAATCTGGGGGGCAGAGGTAACTTTGGCATTTCCTAGCATGGAGTTTTGGTTTTATTTGTTCCCCTCTGGTTGGGATGTTTTGTTTTGCTTTTAAATATGTATTTAATGATGTGATTTTAATCCTTTGTATGCCACCTTGATTCATCCAGCCCTCCTCCATTTTGGGGTCTTATTAATTGAATAAAATAAATAAATAGACTGGGGATTAAATTAAATCACATCCCCATCTCTTTCAATGATGTCAGTGACTGTCCTTTGTATTGCAACTTTATGCTGTGGCTCTTCCTCCTGTCTCTCAAAGTTATTCTCACAGCCCATTAAATGGGGCAAAATGGTACGTAAATATAAAATATGTACATGTAACCCTTTGCCTCCATTTTCTCTCTTTGAAAATCAGTTTTGACCACCAGGATTCTTTCCATCCCATACATAATTTATAAAAGCTCTCCATGTTAGGGAAATAAGTATAATAGTTTTCTCCAGAGTTGTAAAGAAGACAACAAGATTTGTGACAAAACAGAATCTATGTAGAAGTGGAATGTTCTTTTGAGGAAATACTGGTGGAACTTGCAGACATCAAATATTTATGAAACTTAAGACTGTAAAAAAAAAGGTGCCTTATCCAGTAGATTGCTCTTCCCATTGGTTAATCAGAGCCTATGAAAAGCTCAGGAGCAAGATATTAGTGTGTGATCTTTTCCTTTCCAATAACTGGGAGAAGTAGAGTCACTGGTGCCAACAGTAATCAATACCCATCATGACTATTATTCTCCATCAAGTTGTCAAGTCTCCTTTTGGAACAGCCAAATTGGTAGTCATTACTGACTCCTACCATAGTGAATTCCAGAATTCAGCTATGTACTTTATATGGAAATAGGATTATTTTATAGTATCTCTTTTACAGGTAGTTTAACCAATAAATCTCTCTAGACCTTATATGGAGTTTTATTCATGTAACAGTTTTCTTTATCTACATCTCTTTCTCAAGTCTCTTTCTAGTTTTCTCCTTTTTGACTTCCTCTATTCCTTAGAGAGAATGTTTTGAAGTATTGTACTGCAGAAATATCAACAAAGAGATTCTATCACTCATCACTTAATTTTATTGGATGATAAGGATTTTGCCTAGGAGAAAGAAAATTCTCCCTATCCACTCTTCCAAATCATGCCAGTCTCTCTTTCTCTTCTTCCCCCTTCCCTTTCACCTTCTAATTTTTCTTCACCCATGGTTCTAATGCTCAAGGACAATTACTCAATGATGTGATTATCTTTTCCCCCCTTCTCTACACTTTTTTCTGGTGGTGTAAAATCTCAAATGCTTAGAAACCCATCAATAGCAATAGCACTTAGACTTATATCCCGCTTCATAGTGTTTTGCAGCCCTCTCTAAATGGTTTACAGAGTCAGCCTATTGCCCCCCCAACAGTCTGGGTCCTCATTTTTACCCACCTCGGAAGGATGGAAGGCTGAGTCAACCTTGAGCCTGGTGAGATTTGAATTGCCAAATTGCAGGCAGTTGGCAGTCAGCAGAAGTAGCTTGCAATACTGCACTCTAACCACTGTGCCACCGCGGCTCAAGCAGTATTTTTCCCTGAGGTAATAGAATAAAAATGGGTTATGTTTTATTTTCTTTTTGTCACTAAAATAGTAGAAGCTGCAGTTGGGATATTCTTACTATGATCATGCAATTAATATTATGACAGCTCACTGAGCATTCCTATCCTTGATAATATGGAAACAAATTTCAAACTGGCTTTGTGCTATTTCATTTCTTGGTCTTTTATTAGCAGATATTTGGCATAGGTTAAATTCCTTGCAGGAGTCTTTGGTGTAAGTATTACTTTTAAATAGGCACATTAAAAATTGTAAAGAAAAATAAAAATAGTGAAAAGGATATTATGAAGGAAGAAAATGATGAAACTGTCTTGATGAAAGAAGCTAAAAATTACTTTATGCAAACTGTACTTGAATTGTCCTACATTTCTTAACTTAATAACTCTCCTTTGAAGAATGTTATTAAAAGCCTGATAGGTTTCCGTACATTTTGATGAGATTCTGAGATTAATCCCTAGCAAAACAGAACCATTATATATGTGAAAAGAAAATACTGTGGGCTTTAATCAAAATGGTTAATTTCCAGCCAGCAAGCCAACAGAAATCTAACTTAACTGTCCTAATCAAAACATAGAGAATTCACATATCAGTTTGGAAAATCTGATAAACTGGAAATACATGTGTTCTCCACAGAGTTGCCGATTCCTGGAAATCCTTTCCTCATATTTTTTGATAAATCTAACTAGGCTCTATCCTGTTTTACTCCAGTTTCCTGATCTTGCCTTTCTGTCTGTCAACATTGTAATCTCAACTCTGTAGTAAGACTGGAAGAAAATGTTCTGGTCATGTTGCTACATTTTAATTCTATCTATCAGGGATATATTTATAGTTGGCAGGTACAAAATTGTGAAACATCTAATGAAGAAGCATTCTCTTGATCTCAATATATTGGATAATTTCTGACTCTCCTCCAATCTGTGATTTTGGGCAAGGGTGGTGGAGAGTGTGGTGGGCTTCCTGAATGAGACAGGGTATTTTGAGTCTGAATGTTGTGGAAAAAGATGCTACACTGGAGATATAAACAAAATTGTCTTAAATTCTTAAAAAGGAAATATGAATAACAGACAAAGAGAGTTACCTTGATAATTTTCCTTTGTTGGATTTATAAAAGAGGCTTATTAAAGTTTGAAGAATTTTGTGAAAAAGAAAAAGTTCTAGGACATTATTCGAAAGGATTAAAGCTCAGGATTGTTAAGGATAAAAGAAAGGAATACAAGTTGGTTTATTTGATCAAGGTTAAAATAGATATGTTGTTATCTCTGGTAACACTTAATGGATTTTTTGCTAATCGGGAGGTTTCAAGTATTTGTATGGATATTATAAGATGTGTCTTTTTTTAAAATGCTTTGAAAGTTCACTGGATCTCGTCTGATAAATACATTGTGTTTGATTCTGATAACCAAACTACAGATAACGTTTTAATTTTAGAAAGGCAGAATTCCCAGTATAGGTAGCTCTTAGAACCAGTGAGTTTTGATAGGAACCTTCCTTGTAGACTGGATGGGAAAAGCATATTTGTTTTTTAATGAATAGGTGCTCTTGACTTGCCTTACTCAGCACAGCAACCTTTTTAAAAAATAAGACCCACGAGATTCTTTCAAAACTTTGAATATGCCACTGGCCCAAAAGTCCAATGGGATTATTTTGTCCTGATCCAAAAAATGTCCCTGGTCTGTCATCCTAAATGATTTGCTGTTGGAATTATTTGCTCCAGATTTTGGGGGCAAAGGAAGGGAGCTGCCCTTAGCAATAGCACTTAAAGTTACGGTATATACTGCTTCACAGTGCTTTTACAGCCCTCTCTAAGCAGTTTACAGAGTCAGCATATTGCCCCCAACAATCTGGGTGTTCATTTTACCCACCTCGGAAGGATGGAAGGGTGAGTCAACCTTGAGCCAGTGAGATTTGAACTACCAAACTGCAGCTAGCAATCAGCTGAAGTAGCCTGCAGTACTGCACTCTAACCACTACGCCACCTCGGCTCATGCCTTACCTTGTAAAATACCCTTCCATCCTCCTAGCTTTCTGAAAGGCCATCAAGACCTATAGACCAGGGATCCAAAACCCCTAGGCTGCAGACCAGTTCTGGCCCATAGCCTATTAGGAACCAGGATGCACAAGCAGCTGGTAAGTGAGCCAAATTTCATATCTGCCTGCGCGAGATCTAGGTTGTGTGCAAAACCATCCCTCCCCCCAGTCTCTGGAACACAATTTTTCTTCTGAAACTGGTCCCTGGTGCCAAAAAGTTGGGGACCAGTGCTATTGATGGTTGTTGGGACATCCTAGGAAATGACTAAGGTGACATTTTAAAATACTTCTTGAATTTTTATTGGTTTTATGATTTTATTTATTTATGTTTTGCATTTTATTATTGTTGTAAACTATCCAAAATTGTGCTGTAATATGGGGAGGGGAGCATACAAATCTTTTAAATAAATAAAATAAATGCAGAGGAGGAAACTATGTGAGTAAAACAGATAGTATGTAGTTTATTTCATTAAACATATAGTTATTACAATGGAGACTAATATTTTCAACTTCAAAAATATTCAAAAATGTTGTGAATGTTACTGGCTTTCAGTAACATTCACAACACTGGATTCAATTGGTAAGAAAATCAGCAGTTGTTTTAAATCACTGTTTGATTAGTACTGTTTCGGTTTTGATTATATCTACATTAAGTTCTAAAGCTCCAGCATTTATCAAGTTTATTTTTAATTAAAATGGATTATAATCGCTCAACTGGGTGATGTACAAAACAAAAAAGCAAAAAACAAAATAAAATAAAAGCATGAAAACGAAGAAAACCTATCGTACAGGTACTCTACCCTAAAACAATTTAAAAATAACACAAAACTAAGCAGCCTCTTCCCAGAATACAATAGATTAACCAGAGGCCTTGGACCAAAGACAGGTATGCTTTTTCATTCTTTACCTGTCTACAGCCATCTGCAGTATAGACCACAATATTTAATACCACTCCACCACCTCTGTCAATAGGTATTATTACACAGATATTTAATACATATGCAAGTTTTCATAGGAGATCTTTATTTTTATTTAGGGGAGAAACTTCCCTAAAGTTTTTGGGAATAAACTTCCTTACCTGAGCAATATACATTCCTGCTTTGGGGTTTTTATTTACTTCATAACAACCATTGTCAATCTTTGTCTCCTCCTCTTCCTCAAATATCTCAGTGAGAATCTATCTCCAGATCATACTCATATTACCGTATTTTTGGATATTTTTGCCCAAAAAAAGAGGGTGAAAATCTAGGTCTTATACTCCGAATGTAGCCCCGCCCAGCCTCACAAACGGAGATTTCAGAGGCTGAAAGAAGCCTCTGAAAGAAGCTTCAGAAAAACAGCCTTTCAAAGGCTTTTATCTAAAATAATATGGCAAGCAACAAAACAAGAATCAATAAAGGTTCTAACCAAACTATGCTAACAAATCTGGAGAATGACGCAATAACCAACAGATCGGAAGAGGTTAATCTATATACCAATACCAAAGAAAGGAGATTGAACAGAGTACAGATAGTCCTTCAGAATAAAAGCTTCTGAAAGAAGCTGCAGAAAAAAAGAGACTTTCTGAGGCAGAAAAAAAGTTTTTCCCTGAAACAGTTTCAGAAGTTTCAGAGGCTGAAAAAAAAGAAAGGCACAGAGCTCACAACCAATGAACCTGTTGCTAAAATTCCCCTCTGCGAACAGCTGATTGGGTGTATTCCCAATCCTGATCCACCCACCAATCAGCTTTTTTCTTATTTTCCTCCCCCAAAACTAAGGTGCATCTTATACTTCAAAAAATAGGGTACTTAATTTAGATTTGGTAAGCAGTTTCAAGGAAAAACTGGTAGCCTAATCGGAAAAGTAAATAATGTGCTTCTATTTTGAACCACAACTTCACCTCCCACATATAAAATGCTGAAATTATTTTTAAAAACCATTCTTGTTTAAACAGAATATTTAGTTTAGTTGACTTGGCAAAAGGAAATAACATTGCTGAACTCCCACTTCATTGGGAAAGTGGAATATATATTATGTATAGATGCATCGTTTAATCTTCTGAAGGCAGTGAAGGTCATATCTATGTTATTTGTTCAGTGAAACCAGGCATGCTTCCTTCCTTCTTTATTATTAGGTCTTTAATTCATCTGATGAATTAGATTTCATGCCTGTATGAACTAATGCTAAAGGCAACTACTGCTGCCTGCGCAAGCAGCTTAATGTGTGAAAGGTGACCCTATTCATGCATTTCCATTGTTGGGCAGACAGGAAAGGCAGTACTCAGTGCACTACAGCAAATTAAGGCGTAATAGTTGTAGGCATCAGATGTAGTCATCACCATGCTGGCTCAGGAATTCTGGGAATTAAAGTCCACAAGTCATAAAAGGCCCACTGTTCCTTACCTCTGGTTTAGAGGATGGAGTTTCCATGTAATACCATGGGAGATAGGAGAGCAAGAGAAATCGGAAAGGTCCATAGCAAATATCTTTATGGAGTTGGTATTTTCCTTTCTGTTTTGACCCTGAGTTTCTGGAGGGATTGGGGGATTTACTTTTTTTTAAGCAGTAAATGTTGCTTTCTTTTCTTTTCTTTTTAATTAATGGTACATTGTTTATCTACCCACCTATTCCTATTAATAATCTGACAGCTGTGTTCTGAATTTATTTTTAGTCTTCAAGGTTAAACGTATGCATTCATTAAGTTCAAACTGGGTCACTCTAGGCACACTACTGTAGTCTAAACTGTATTTAATACTACAGAGCATCTAAAGTATTACAGATTTAATACTATCTCCAAGCTTTTTCCAGAGAGAAAAAGATTTCATCCAGTAGCAACAGTAGTACTAGTTTTACAAGTATCAGTAGAATATTGAGGACCACAGTGGACATTATATATGCATATAATTATATACCGTATTTAATACATGCTGTAGCAATTACTATACACCACCCTTACTGTGCTCCTATGATTCTGTTTTTCATGGTTCCTCTAATGTATGTAGATTTCTCACCAGGATTTCTCAACATTTCAATAAAAATTGAAGAAATTTTGCATCTGTAGAAATCTTTTTTCTTCTGCTAGCAACTAGTCAGCAAATGACTGGAAGGTAAAGCTGTCCAACTTTATTACGCAATGACTTGTCTTAGGAGACAAATCTAGTATTTTAATAAGGGGCTGGTTTGGAAGAGAGAAGAGAGAGAATATTAATTTTCTAATATTAATATTAATATTAAATATTAGTGTTAATACCACTTTATAATGCCTTGGTAAAGCCACACTTGGAATATTACATTCAGTTTTGGTCGCCACGATGTAAAAAAGATGTTGAGACTCTAGAAAGAGTGCAGAGAAGAGCAGCAAAGCAGCAAAGGAGACTGGAGGCTAAAACATATGAAGAACAGTTGCAGAAACTGGGTATGTCTAGTTTAATGAAAAGAAGGACTAGGGGAGACATGATAGCAGTGTTCCAATATCTCAGGGGTTGCCACAAAGAAGAGGGAGTCAAACTATTCTTCAAAGCACCTGAGGGTAGAACAAGAAGCAATAGGTGGAAACTAATCAAGGAGAGAAGCAACTTAGAACTAAGGAGAAATTTCCTGACAGTTAGAACAATTAATCAGTGGAACAACTTGCCTGCAGAAGTTGTGAATGCTCCAACACTGGAAATTTTTAAGAAGATGTTGGATAACAATTTGTCTGACGTGGTGTAGGGTTTCCTGCCTGGGAAGGGGGTTAGAAGACCTCCAAGGTCCTTTCTATTTCTAGAATGAATGTATTGTGCTAACTGACTGTGTTTTGTAACTTCATTTTGTAAAGAAACAGGATAACATAATAAATTATAATTTACATTCCAAAATTATCATTTATACCAATTGGGTTCATATGATATGCTAAACAAATTATTTGGATGAACTATGCTGAAGAAACTTAGAAGAGAAATTTTGTATGAAAAGTTAAAATGTTTGAAGGAGGATCTTTCCAAAATAAAATTAAAGAAAGGAAAAAGAACATCAGTAACATTTCCATGTCACACATTACAGATTAGCTCAGTTAATGTGGGTCATTTCAAAACAAAAAAAAGCAACAGGATGCTCTATATAACTGAAGTAAAAAACTGAGTCCTACAAATATTAATAATACAACCCTGTAAAAATCAACTTATTCTAGAATTAGGAGTAAAATAGTTTCCAACACTTCTCTAATAATAGTGGCATTTTACAGCAATCTATGGCATTAGAGAGAACTGTGTTTTCTTTGCATATACTCAGCATGGCAAACATAGATTTAGAAACTTCAGCAAAATATCCCTTTCCTGTATTATGATTAAATATTGTTAAAATGGCAAGGGTTGGTATCATTTGGTACAATATTTCCAAATTACTCTGGCAATACAGAAAAGTTCTTAATGATATAGCTAAAATGTTGTTGACTTAATATTATGACAGAGAGAGATTATGTCATTCTGTCAAATAAAAATCAGCAAAAAAGGAATAAGCTGAATTATAAATCACACCACATATATGTTTCTACAAGGAATATTTCACAGCAATTAATCAACAAGAACATTTCAATGATTTACAGACTTCCATAATAGAAAAAAAAATAAAATATATTAAGAAAAATGAATCTTGCGCCAAATGACACATTAGGCTAATGCCTATCATACTTGATAGACATATCTTATAGTTTTGTGTGGCCAAATTCAACTGTTATCATTCAGTTATAGGCAGGATCAACTAAGTAACTGTGGCACTCCAGTTTTTTTGAACTAGATATTCCACTGTCTTTCACTGCCACTATATTTCCTAGATATAAAATTATAATTGGGCAACTATTTGAGTGCCACAAATTGGTTTTCCCTGGACTAGGACAGGTTTGCATAGTTTTTTAAAATTTACTTTTGGTCTTTAACTTTCATGCAGTTATGACCCTATTGTATGCATTCTGATCACTGAAAGAAAAGAAGTAGAGATGAGATTCTAGAGCAAGGGTATCAAACTCAGGGCCTGGGGGCCGGATCTGGCCCACGGGATGGTTAGATCTGGCCAGTGGGGCCACCCTGGAAATAGTGAATGACTGGCCCGCGGTGCCGCTGTCAACAAGGGTTGCTGGCAGAGGGTTGCAGGAGGCCGTTGCAGGCAAAAATGGAGCTTTTGGGGCCCTCCTGAATTCTGTTTTCACTGGCAGAGGGTTGTAGGAAGCCGTCGTACTCGAAAACTGAACTTGGGAGCCCATTTTCACTGGCAGAGTGCTCAGGCCACCACAGGCATCCCCAGCATAAGTGACGTTGAGCTGACCAGGGTCCCCCTGGCCATGCCCACCCCGGTCCCCCAAGGTCAAACACATCCTGATGCGGCTCTCAATGAAATCGAGTTTGACACCCCTGTTCTAGAGAGATTCTTAATAATCCAGGTCATGGTTGTCCCAAAGGTTGTCCTATGCTTTTCAAGAGGCAACTGGACTTTCTTGGGTTTTTTTTTCTTGAAAACATTTCCCTCCTCATCCAAGAATCTTTTTCAGTTCTGATTGAATGATGGGGAATGGAAGGATTTATATGAATCCTTCCAATCCCCACCATTCAATCAAAACTGTAGAAGCTTCTTGGATGAGAAGTGAAATATTTTCAAAGGGGGAAAAAAAAGAAAGGAAAAAAAAAACTAAGAAAGGACAGTTGCTTTTTGAAAAGCACCTTTGGGATAGAGATTAGATGAGCAGCCATGGGAGACAGTTGTTTTGAGATCTCAGATGCAGTTGGGGAAGCCACGTCTTCTTTGTTTAACAACTTTAAAACCTAACCCTGAAGACACAACTTGTTGTGTATGCCAGGCAGTGGTGGATTGCTCCCGGTTCAGCCCAGTTTGGCCCAGTTCGGCCGAGCCGGTAGTGGTGACGATGTGATGTCACTGAACCGGTTCTCTGTGACTGGGAGCTCCCATCCGCCCCTGCTTTATTCCTACCTTTATTTCTTGGTTTTTAGCCCAGCTGATAGGCGCGGCAGAGTGGATTGCCGCACCTCAGCTGGGCAGAAACCTAACGTGCTTGCACGTGCATGAAGGGAACCGGTGGTAACACCGGTTGGAACCCACCACTGATGCCAAGTCTGAGAAAATGGTATCACCAGAGTGGTGGACTTATGAAGACAACACTCTAATAGCTTTCATGCCTGTTTAAAATCATGGTTCATATTCAAAAGAGCAAACAAAGAGAACATAGTAAATTCAGATGGAAGCAAGTAGCATCTTCTGGAAAGTATTGTAGTCTTGGATAGACAGTAAAATGCTGTCAATAATATCTATTAAGCAGAGGTGCTTACCTTTTCTACCAGTTCGCAACAGGATCGCTTCTGCGCATGTGCAGATTGCCGATGATGACATCCGGGGCGGTGGGCGGGGCCTCCTGCCGGTTTTACTGTTTCTTTTATTCCTTAGGCCCAAAAGACCAGAGACTCAGTATAAAACTAATCAGAATCCTTTATTGTTTCTTTTCCATAGGGTATCACAACAAGCACACGAAATAGGGGGGACATCGGTTTATATATACAAGAGGAGGAGTTAAGGAAAGGTAAGGAGGAGCTTGGGAGGGGCACAATGATAAATACATTTAACCCTTACATATACACATAATAGGTTGGGTATTTTACTCATAACAGATCCCCCTCTAAAATACCCAATAATAGAATATAATGAATATCAATATCAAATTTTTACACATAATTTGGATGACAAGTACATATGTTGTTTTGTAGGTAATGGTTTGGTTAGCACATCAGCAGTTTGTTCGGAGGTATCACAATGAACTAATTTTATAAAACCTATATTTGATAGTTGTCTCACATGTTTAAATTTGATGTCGATATGACGGGATCTTTTACCCACTGCTTCAGCTCCTGAAATGTCTATGGCTGCCTGGTTGTCTTCGTTGATGTGTATTGGGTAGCTGGGTTCTGTCCATATCTCGGTCAATAAATCGTCAAACCAGATTAAACTGTTTGTAGCTTTCGATAAACAGATATATTCGGCCTCAGCCGTTGAAGTTGCCACTAGGTTTTGTTTTCCGGTGAACCAGTAGATTGGACAATCATTCACAGCAAAAACATAGCCTGATGTACTTTTGCAACTCTTAGAATCACCAGCCCAGTCAGCATCAGCAAAACAAGACAATATGGGTTTTTGTGATAAAGATGGTTCTAGGTACAGACAGAAGTCAACAGTTGATTTTAAATACCTTAATATTCTTTTTATACCTTCCCAGTGGTATAAATTTGGTTTGCTTACATTTCTTGATAAGAGATTAACGGCTAAGGTGATGTCGGGTCGAGTCCAATTTGATATATATAACAATGACCCGATAATGGATCTATATAATGTATTGTCTGTAAAAGGCTCATATACTTCATTCATATTTTTAATAAAATCAGTGGACATGGGGGTATCTGATGGTTTAGATTCACACATGTTGCATTTTTTTATTAATTCTATAATTTTTTCTTTTTGGGATAATTTGAAGCCTTTGGATGTCTTTTCTATTTGCACGCCCAAATATTTATTTACTTTTCCTAATATTTTCAAATTAAAGTGTTTACTTAATTCTTTTGCGAACTCATCACATTTTGCCCTTTGTTTACCAAAATATAAAATGTCGTCAACATAGACGAGCACATATTCTGTGGAGGTGCTGGTGATTTTAACAAAGAAACATAAGTCGGCTGATGTTGCCTTGAACCCCATTCTTGTGAGGATTTCTGATAGGCAGTCATACCAGCGTTTGCCTGATTGCCTCAGACCATATAAGCTCTTGTTTAATAACCAGAATTTTTCAGTTTGAGAAATATTATTAGGTGGGGCCTTTACGTATATTTGTTTATCTAAATCAGCATGTAAATATGCGGTTTGTACATCGAATTGGTGTGCATCCAAATTCAAAATAGATGCTAGAACGAAAGCGGTTTTGACGCTCTCGGACCGAACAGTAGGGGAATATGTGTCTTCATAATCATCGGGAAACCTTTGGGCAAACCCTTGGGCAACTAGTCTGGCCTTATATAATAATTTATTATCCTCTAGTTCTTTTATCTTAAACACCCACTTTGTTCCTATGGGGGATTTTTCTGGAGGTGAGTCAACAGGTGTGTAGACCTTTAACTCCTTTAAGCTATCCATTTCCTTTTTTATGGCTTCTTCCCATTTTGACCTTTCTTCTATGGGTAATCTAAAGATGTCTTCGTAGTTTTTTGGGGTTACTCTTGTTGTATCTATAGATAAAATGTAGTCCTGTAATTTTTTTGGTTTGTTGCATCTGGTTGACCTAACTGGTCTACTTGGAGGTGTTTCGTCCGTATGCATGTATCTAGCCTCCTTATGAGATAGTGAGTCTACATGTATTTCAGGGTGGCCTTCTTTCCATCCCTTTTTGGATATTCTCGTGTGATCTGGTTTGATTTTTTTAACAAGACTAGGGGTTGCAATTGATTGTTTATGTTCCTTTGGCTCTGTGTTGGTATTTGTTTGTGTTAAACATAAGTCGTTGAGATGTATCCTTGACCAATTACTGTGTTCATGGAAATTTGCTGTTCTGGAGATAATGAAATTATTGTTATGGTCTATGAATCTATAACCCTTAGTACCGGTTTCGTATCCCATAAATTTGAGTCTTTTTGATATCTTTTCCCCTTTTCGCCTTAATTGTCTTGGAATATATACATCCGCAGTTACCCCGAAA
Source organism: Ptyas mucosa (assembly GCA_012654045.1). Classification (NCBI taxonomy): domain Eukaryota; kingdom Metazoa; phylum Chordata; class Lepidosauria; order Squamata; family Colubridae; genus Ptyas; species Ptyas mucosa. Next base: position 44,491,431 of record WNWU01000003.1, on the reverse strand, counting down.
ATATGAAGGTGACCTATCTTTGGTTTTCTATTGTACATAATTTCATATGGGGATTTTTCTATTGTGCTTGACCAAAGTCGATTTATGGTGTAGTTTGAATATGTGAGGGCTTCTGCCCAGAAAGAGTGACCTAAACCAGCATCCTCCAGGACACATCTAACCATGGTTTGTAGTAAACCATTTTTCCTCTCCGCGATTCCATTCTGGAATGGCGAAAAAGGGCAGGATTTGAAGTGTAGTATACCCTGATCATTGATCCAATTGCAAAATTCTTTTGATAAAAATTCCGAACCTCTGTCAGTCATAATTTGCTTAATTTTTATGCCATGTTGAGTTTCTATCCTTTTGTAAAATTCTTTTACCTTTTTGAATGTTTCGTATTTGTGGTTTAATGTGTAAACATAACCGTATCTGCTAAAATCATCAACAATGGTGAGAAAGTATTTTTTCTTATATTTGAGTGAGGGTTTGAGTGGGCCGACGAGATCCATATGTATTAATTGAAATATGGATTGGGTTGTGCGTGTGGCTTTCTTTGGTTTTGGCTTACATCTAATTTTGGCAGATTTACAGACTGAACAATCTAAATAATTGTCACAATTTTTTACTTTAACATCCTCTGAACATTCTAACATTTTTTGTACAGTTTGGAAATTGGCATGACCCAATTTTCTGTGCAGCAAGTGTGCACAATTATCGTGCATCATTTTCCCATTTGTAATTTTGTCAGTCACAATAGAATTATTACAGTTTGTTTTATCAGATACATTTTCAATGATCTCCAGATTATCAGTATTAAATCCCACATTCTTAGTTTTGGCCAAAATCTTAATTTCATTGCTTTTAACTGGTTGTAGATAAATAAGCCCTTCTTTAACAAATATTCCATCTACAGGCTTATTTTCTTTGTACATATATGCTTCTCCGTTACTGAAAGTGATTGTAACATCATGTTCCTTGGTTAGTTTTACTATGGCTAGTATATTCTGTGGGATATCTGGTATGTAAAGTACCCCCTCTATTTTTCCAATTCCTTCTATGTTCACACAGCCTATTCCACTTACCAAAACCCTTTCTTGATTGGCCACTCTAATGTAATAGTTCTTTGGGGTGAATTTTTCTAATATTTCTTTGTGATTAGTTGTGTGGCTAGTGGCCCCCGAATCGATGAGCCAACTAGCGTGAGTGATTAAAGTTTCTGGATTGTCCTTTTTCAATCCGTAGAGGTAACCGTGCCTGTTTTCTTTAGAATCATCTCTATATCTAAATCTACCCTTTATTTTAGGTGATCCACTACATTTGTCTCTGTAGTCAGGTGACTGCCTACTAGAGAAATTGACCCTTCTATCTTGCCTTTCTTTTGTATTGTATTGGTTCCTATATTCTGGGTTCTTTGGGCAATCCCTCTTGTAGTGGTTGTATGACCCACAGATGTGGCATCCATTTGTGTTCCTATCCCTGCTTTGTGACTCTGTCCTTCTTCTGATTCTATCATCTCTAAGACCTATTGATCTCTCCTTTCTGGTTTTGTCTTCTGCTATAAGCCTACTAGTTATGTCTTCTAACGTGAGCTGTTCTATATTCATGCTATCCAATATTGTAATATAATTGTCCCAGCTGGAATCAAGTGAATTAATTATTATGCTTTTAAAGCTGCTTTCTGATATAACCTCCCCCCTTTGTGTGAGCTCAGTCCTGGCTGCATTCAAATTTAGAATATGCTCACTCATTGATATCCCACTCTTCAATCTTGCTGCATAAAATTCTCTAGATTTTCTAATAGTAGATGCTGCATTATTTCTTTGAAATAAATTGAACAATTTCTGAAAAATCTCTGACACAGTCAAATTGTTTTCAATGCTGGGAAAAATACTTGGAGATATAGTGGCAATCAGAATATAAAATGCTTTGTGATGAAGGCAGTCCAGGTCACGTGTCCATGGTTTGCAGGGTGGGTTATTTATAAAGAATAACATATTTTCTTTTAGGTACATAATCTCTAATTGTTGCCCCCATTCCTGCAAATTAGACCCATCTAATTTTAATTTAATTACATCAGCTGTAAATGTATTTATGTGGTGTGTATAATTACCTAAGGTTTGTTGCTGTCCATGGTTCAGATCATGAATGTACTCACAATAAGGTAAAGGTACGCTTGAGATGTATCTGCATTGACTTGTCTCTATGTTTCCTGTGGATCTGTACTTTCTTGCTTCTAGGGTTTCCTCTTTTCTGGTTGCTGGAGGGTTCTGCACATGCTCACAACTCATTTTTCTTTTGTCGCTGTAGAGGGAAGAGCTTGGGTTCGCTGCTGCTGATGGAAGGCCCCAATCTGCCTGGTGTTTCTCAGTGCCAGCTCCGGATGGCCCCCAATAGTCGATGGTCGATCTGGAAGCAGTTCGGGTCGATGGGATGCATCTGTCGCTTTGGTAAGTATAGATTTTCCTCTCGAAGTTTTGGCGTCGTTTGGTCGGTTCGCGGTCTGGGCTCCTCTCTGGGGATGAGTCGGGTTCCTCATGGGAATGCTCGTGGCTGGGGGTTGAGTGTTTTCCTTTGCTAGTTATGGATGGGTTTTCGAGGTAGCATAGTCTTTTTTGGATCTTTGAAATCGTGAGGTTAGTGGTGGCTTCAGGGTCGTCTTGTTCCGTTTTAGATATAGTTAATTTACCCCCAAATGCAGCCTCGAGCACTTGCATGGCATCTTCTATTTCGGTTTCAGTGGGTCGTCCCTTTGACTTTTGCCATGTTTGTTTTTCTTTAAAATTTAATTTTTGGTGTTTTTCTTTTTCGCGGGCCCCGTTTTGCGTGTCGGGATTTGAACCCAGGACCTTGATGGACAGTTGGTCGGCCATGTTTGGTGGGCTGGTCAGGCAAGATGGCTGCCTTCTAAAAGGCGCGAAAAGTTCATCTGTGTTATTTTCTGTCGGGTGTTCAGGTTGGTAGTTTCTTACCGGATTATCTTCATTTTGTTGGTGTTTCTCTATTCCTTTTCTTTCTGCTGCTGCTCCATGGTCTTTCATTACGCTGTGTAGTTTCGCGAGCAGAGTTGGATCATCCGGCGTTGATTTTATCAGTTCTATTAAATCTCTTTTTTCTTCTTTCTTTATTTCTAGGATCAGATGGTCGTCTTTTAGTTTTGGTGTATTTTCTTTTTTGGGGAATTGCTCATTTTTGCCCGCATTTTTGGCGGGAGTTATTTGAGCTGCCATTTTTTTTGATGACCTTGTGGTAGGTCTTTTTCTTATGTTTATGCTGTCTTGCATTTTTATTAAGATGGTTGGATCTTCCCAACCATCCTCTGCTACCAATCTGTTTCTTTTATTCCTTAGGCCCAAAAGACCAGAGACTCAGTATAAAACTAATCAGAATCCTTTATTGTTTCTTTTCCATAGGGTATCACAACAAGCACACGAAATAGGGGGGACATCGGTTTATATATACAAGAGGAGGAGTTAAGGAAAGGTAAGGAGGAGCTTGGGAGGGGCACAATGATAAATACATTTAACCCTTACATATACACATAATAGGTTGGGTATTTTACTCATAACATTTACTACTGGTTCTTGTGAACCGGTCCGAACCAGGGGCAACCCACCACTGCTATTAAGCCTCTATTTTTACTTACATTTCTTGGACTCTGACTTAGCTCTTTTATCTGGACTTGGCCTGTTCTTTTCTATGCTCAGCACTTGATCCGACTTAAAAACTTCCTTCTGCTAGAATCTGAAAATGTTTCTGGCCATAGTGGTGACAGGGACTGTAATGTAAAACAAGGAATAAGAGATGCTAGGACAAAACTAAAATTGGTTCCATTTCATTTACATTTAAATTTAATTACAAATACAATTAAATATTTATTCGTGTAAGTCATCTGTACCCTTGTAAATCCTCATATAAACAGAAAGGCATCGTTAATATTATTGAGTTGTGTACTTAATACTTTTTCGCATCTGTCGTATGGAAAATTACCATTTTTAATTGAATTGGTAGCTGTAATTGTAACTGGGGAGGTATTTAAAAGTATGGAAATTTGTTTTAGAAAAAAATACACATAACAATAGTAGTTTGAAGACTCTTACAATTGAAGACAGATTTATTCAAAGGCGCCACCCTTTTTAATATAGCTAAAATAGAAATACTGAATATGGATGTTTAAAATATTGGCATTTGCCTTTAAAGTTATAAAATGTGACTATTGAGATAGTTACATACATAAAGACTTTTTTAAAAGCCAGTTTTCTTTTCTCTTTTTATATTTTATGTACTTTATATATCTAATAAGTAGACCGTTATTTATCCTTCCTCTTTTGTTCAACAGTTGGATTAATGGCTTCCAGAAGAGCAGTACATAAAAATGTTGAAGACGGCATGAAGCTCTAAAGCCAAGGTTACATATCTCTAAAGCAGGAAGTGTTTAAACATTTCATTCTGTTGTGCTACAGTTGCAATATTCCATGCTTTCATTTAGTTAATTATCCTCTCCTTGATAGACACTTCCTGGTTTCCTTGTTGTTATACAAGACATAGTGCTTTGTGGCATGCTGAGATAAGCTAAGACATTTGAAGTGGCTTCTGTCCCTTTGGAGCCTAGGATACTTTAACCACCCTTCTCTAGGATGAAAGCTTTGCTTTGCTTTCTTGCTTACATTTATTTATTTATTTAGGGTCTTCAAGTTCATTTTGATTTCTGATGATTGTCTGGACAAATCCCTGCAGTTTTCTTGGCAACATTTCTGAAGTGATTTGCCATTGCCTGCTCCTTAGGGCTGAAGGACTATGACTGGCCCAAGGTCACCCAGCTGGCTTCATGCCTAAGGCAGGAGAGTCTTCTGGTTTCTAGCCTGGTGCCTTAACTACTGTGCCACACTGACTCTCTCCTTTGATTTATATAGACACCTAATTCAAAAGGACTATCATGAGTTGATACTACAGGCCACTTGACTTACAAAACAGAAACAAACAATTTGAATAGGTTTTTGCACTGAGTTCAGTTCATACAGTTCCTGCTTTGCCTGTTGCTTTTAGCTATACATTTTTACAGATTGATTCCACATCATCCTATATTTCTAGCTCTCTAATCTTTCTCTTTTTCTTCCAGTAGTTGACTGCTGGCCTATTTTCAATCCCATCAAGTGCTTACGGACTTGTGGAGCGTCATTCATATTGTACAGAACTACTAGACATGTGCCCTATTAGCTGATGGTGTTAGCTGTAGCTGACATCTATTCCGAAGAAATACATAAAACCAATGGAAATGTATTTTAGATAATACGGACAAATCAGAAGCAGTTGACTGAACATCTGCAGAACCTTAGAGCACAGTCAATGAAAATCCATGGATTTTTACTTGGAATGTAGTTTACTATTTGATCATTTGGATGTGAATACAGGAGATTAATAGATTTGTGCATTAAGGGAGGAAAATGTTAAATGTGGACAAATAGCACATTTGCAATCCAGTTGTCCTTTTAACATTTTTCTGCTACAAAAGGGGATTTTTAAAAATGTGGATGCTAACTGAAAAATTGTTGGCATTAACTACAGCAGTCTTTGTAAGATAGCCAGTGATTTAATACAGTTGGCCAAAACAAGTTGAAGAGCTGCTCTCTCTCATTCTTACCAACAGCCAAGTAATATTTAGCCTCCAAAACGGGGTCTAATTAGACCTTCTACTTTAATTCATGACTCTAAGATGCCCTTGAGAGCTTGCATAATAAGCGGGAGAAATATATGTCCAGGTTTAAAGCAGAATATTACCATAAACATAACGTGCTGGAATGAAATGAGAAATATTTATTCAAGTTATATGTCTGCTCTGAATGGTAACTTTCAGGACAACTGGATTATCGGAATGCACACTGCCAAAATGAAACATGCTTTTTGTCTGAATGGGACCCTGGGAATTTTTCTCCTAAATGTATGCCAAATATTTCTACAAATATATGCATACATATATACATATGTAGTATTTTTTCCCACCACACTGTTTTCCTGGATTCAACTTTCACTGAACATGCCTATTTATAACTGGGATGTTAACCGTGACCCAGAAGAAGAAGGGGAAAAAACCCTATTTGGCATTCCTGCCATTATTCTAAATGAAATTTAAGATAACATTCTTTAAGTTTATGTCCATGAGATATGCAAGACTACTAGTACCAGATTTCCTAGATAACAATTAACCAAGCAGACTGGATTTCATGGGACCAGGCTAAAAACCAGGAGACTGTGAATTCTAGTCCCACTTTAGGCATGAAAGGCAGCAGTGACCTTGGGGCCAGTTATTCTTTCTCAGTCCAACTCACCTCATAGCAGGGGTGCTATTCAGCAGGTTCTGACAGGTTCTGAAGAACCTGTAGAGGAAATTTTGAGTAGTTTGGAGAACCGGCAAATACCACCTCTGGCTGGTCCCAGAGTGGAGTTAGAATGGAGATTTTGAAATATTCTTCCCCCAGGAGTAGGGAGGGAATGGGGATTTTGCAGTATCCTTCCCCTGGAATGGGGTCAAAATGGAGATTTTGCAGTATCCTTTTCCTACCACACCCACCAAGCCACACCATCCCCACCAAGCCACACCCACACAACCGGTAGTAAAAAAAAAATGAATTCCACAACTGTCTCATAGGCTTGTTGTTGTGGGAAAATAGGAGGAGGAAGGAGTGTTAGGTATGTTTGCTGCCTTAAGTTATTTATAAAAATAATAAAGACAGAATATAAATAAATAAGTAGTTCAAGCTGGAGGCTATCCATCAAGTGGGTATTAGATTGAGCAAAGCAGTTTTAATTCAATCTGGTGCCCTTTAGATGTGTTAGGCTTCAACTCCCATATCTGGCCTCACTGATTAGGATATAGTGACCATTGCTGGCTAGATACAAGGACTGTCCAGCACATCTGGAAAACATGAGATCAGAACCACTTGGTGCATACAATACTCTCTCCAAAACCATGGATCAATTTTTTTATCAGTTCCCTTTTAATGCCTACATTAAATATTATGAAGATGGTTAGCAATTTGCCGCACACATTTTATCCTAGGATTAGTGTTTTTCTTTAACAAAGAGAACAAATACATCCCTACCTAACAAGTCCCATTAGACCTTATTAAGCTATAAAGATTTAAATGAAAGGAGGGAGAGAAAAGAGATTAATAGTTTGCAGCAAAGCCAGATTCAAAATATCCTGGAAAAAAAATTATATGCAGTACAAAACATCTCAATGCAAATGAAACTGAAGCCTTTAATTATTACCTGCTCCACGTTTGTTTGGCATCTGTAGCTATTTATACTGGATCAAAAAGGGAATTAATTTAATCACCATTAGAGTCAATGCAACAGTTTCACAGTATTTGCTGCCAATAGATACTCCTTCAAGCCAGGCAGGTAACTAATACTGGGAGTGATGTAGGTTAAAAACACTCAATTTATATTGCCATTGCTAATGATGTTGTTATTAGCATCAAAGGATTCACAAGATGTGTTGAACCAAGGTCTATTGTAGTCTGGTTTATACACAATGCTAAGCTCTTTAAGGGAATGATCTCTTGAGGTGGCTTTGCCATATTTAATACTCTCATTTAGCTATTTTTAATAACCTCACTGTTCTTAATAATATTCTGTTTTAATATTTCTATTTTATTATTTTATTTCATATATTGCCCAGAGTCACGTTCCTTGTGATAGATGGGCATATAAATATGATTTATAAATACATACATGCCTAACCAGAATGGCTAGACTCACATACATCACTAAGACAAAACCAACAATAGTAAAGTACAATAAAAAGAATAAATACCATAGGTCAGAATATAAGTAAAACTGCAAATGAATATGAAAGATGAATATATTAAAGACTGCATGGCTAAGTGCCTCCCCCCCCCAAATGGATATATTATAATGTGGGTGGGAGACTATGCTGGAAACCAAAATAAATGCTATATTAATGTTGAGTTTGATGATTAGAATTGTTTATTATCGCTATACTGTGTAAAACTGAATTTTAGTTCAGAAGGTTAATGAATTTTATATTTATGACTGTACAGAAGAAGGTTTGAAGTTGTCCTCTTAATTTCCTTTCCATTTTCCATATTCCTATGCACTTTCACTTTCCCTGTTTTTGCCTTGCATATGTACATGCAAGGCTATGCTGTTCATCAAGAAGCAAAGCTCAAATAAACAAGGAATGGGCACAGGGTGATCAGGTCTGTCCATTTCGAAATATTGCAAAATATTGCAAAGGAACCTTATTGCTTTATAAAGAATGGCATTCTGTCCTTCCCCAGAAGATGTTCATATATTTTCCATAATGGTGGCCCATACAGGGAGAAGCATTCCTGGCTAAGGTTTTCCAAGCACTAAGCTAAAATGTAAAAAATAAAATAAAAATGTGCACATTAGAAAGTACTCAATTTAAGCTTGCCTTAATCAATTAATCTACCATTTCCTTCTAAGTAGCAGTTCAATAAGGTCAGTATGATATCAGTTCTAAAACAGATGGTTAAATACATAAGGAAACAAACAGATTAAGCTGGTAACCTGCTCTGATCTTACTCTCATGACAGCAGAACCAAGAAAAGCAGCAGAAGCTTTTGGAGAGTGGGAAAAGAAAGAGTGGAAGAGAAAATTCAGTTGGAACAGCAGTTGAAATTAGGGAGGTTATTATTGTGCATTTTCCTGCATTGCCAGGTCTGCAAAGCAGGAAAATGCCCCTTTAAAAAAAAAAAATGATTTATATGCTGCCCTTCTCCGGAGACTCAGGGCAGCTTACAATGCGTTAAGCAATAGCCTTCATACTTTTGTATATTTATACAAAGTCAGCTTATTGCCCCCACAAACTGGGTCCTCATTTAACCTACCTTAGAAAGGATGGAAGGCTGAGTCAACCTTGAGCCTGGTGAGATTCGAATTTACAGTAATTGCAGACAGCTAGTGTTGATCACTATGCTTTTAGTCTGCTGAGCCAAACCAGCCTCCTTTGATGTCAAGAATATTTTATCTCTATCACATAGATCTCAGCATGCTCAAGACCCCCAAACCATCTTAGAAAGGCTTTTCAGCACTGTATGTCTTCATGTTTTTACAAAAAGAGAAAATAAGATGATAAAATACTCTGAATTCAGTTCCGTTTAGACCCCAATCTGTGGAGAAATTTAATTGCTATAGAAGCCCAGTTATTATAATATAGTGTATGTGACTAATTTTAATTGGATTGTAATTGGGGTCA
>WNWU01000003.1:44470377-44481808 GCA_012654045.1 Ptyas mucosa | reverse complement strand
TATATATATATATATATATATATATATATACATTTTCTTCATTGACATGCCAGTACACATCAGGAAAGCTGTATGAAAATGCACATAAGTCAGCCTGGTCTAGTAACAGCTTTTTCCTTGCCTTCACCCTTAGCTCTGACAAGATAAAAAAGGAGATTTGGACAAATCATCAAAGAAAGGTTATATTTCCTGTCTGGAGGATATAACTTTGCCATCAGACAGAGAAGTTGTCCCAGCTTTGCAAGAGTCTAGAACAGTTTCTGAGTCTAGAACCTCTGATACTACAGAGATGTATTCCACAACAAATGGGATTGACCATAGTATAGGTCTTAGCCACCTAGGCAAGGCATTGCAGGATTATAAAGAGACCACATGTTCATTTTTATTTATTTTTATTTAATAATTTTTATCCCACCTTTATTATTTTTATATAAATAATTCAGGACAGTGAATATGCATAATATTCCTTCCTCCTCCTATTTTCCCCACAACAAAAACCCCTTGTGGTGAATTGGGTTGAGAGAGAGAGAGCGACTGGCCCAAAGTCACCAAGCTGGATTTCATGTCTACGGTGGGACTAGAACTCACAGTCTCCTGGTTTCTAGCCTGGTGCCTTAACCACTAGACCAAACTGACAAAACCTAGTCTGGTGTTCAGTTGCAACTCTCAGTAATCTCAAGCTTCATGGCCAGCGATGAGGGATTTTGAGAGTTGTAGTTGAGCACCATTTTTGAGCATTCCAGGTTATTTAGCCCTATTTTCATGCATCCCAGAAATAATATCCTCCTGCTATTTTAAGCCACAGAATTCACTTGGCACTATCCAAGATCTTGCTTTTTGCTGCTTTCATCGCCAGAGTTCCTCCCTTGCCTTAACTGTACTGTAATACTGGACTTCACATATAAGCCCAGGTAGTCATAAAACCAGGGGTGGGTTGCTGGGGGTTCGCAGGGGTTTGGGAGAACCTCTAGCTAAGATTCTGTGCAGTTCAGAGAACCCACAAATTCCACTTCTGGCTGGTCCCATCCACTCTGCCCTGGCCCTCCCAGGAGTCCCCACATGGCCCATTTTTGATGCAGGTAAGTGTAGGGTGCACATGGAGGCTCAGGGAGAAGGAAAAACAGGCCTACCGGAAGTTCAGGCCTCCGGAGCCTGGGGAGGCCATTTTTGCCCTCCTGGAGGCTCAAAGAAAGCCTCCGGAGCCCAGGGAGGGCAAAAATGCCTCCCCTTGCCGTGGTGCAGGAGGCTGATTAGACCATGCCCATCATGGCTACAGCCACCCAGCAACAGAGGACCCCTTGCTAAAATTTTTGAAGCCCACCCCTGCATAAAACAGCACTAATTTGAAAGAAGGAACCCTTCCTATGACATTCAAATAGCTGGCAGAAGGATGTTGCATCGGTGACGGGCAGCATGTATGCAACCAGAACAATAAATAAATAAAATATATTCCCCTCAGAGTTTCTTTAAGTAAACATGGGGGGGGGGGTGTTTAAGACTTTCCAGTATGGCATATAATCATCAAATATAAACTAATCCAATAAATATGTCTCCTTGTGTAAACTATTTAGTGTGAGCTTGTTAGTAGGAAGGTATTTTCTATACCGATTTTTCCACAGCCAGATTTTAGGAAAGTTATGTAGGACTTCAACTGTCAGATATCACTGTTTTATCTGTCAACCATATTGGTGCATAAATAAACTGATATTAGTCAATATTAGATGGACCTAGAGCAATATCAAGCAACTGTTCAGTCATCTTTCCTTTTCCCTGACTGGTAGAAGTCCTCAAGTGGCCTTTTAGACTGTCAGTTTCTTCATGAGAAGAAAATATTGGAATTTAATCGTATTTTTGTTACATCCTTTCTTTTACAAATTCAGCCTGGGGGTGATAGACATTCTGTAAAGTACCGTATTTTCTGGCGTATAAGACTACTTTTTAACACAGGAAAATCCTCTCAAAAGTCGGGGGTTGTCTTATACGCCAGGTATAAGCTTACCGACGCTCCAACTTCCCCAGCTGACTCCCAGTGATGGCGAGCCCCAGCTGTCTGGGGAAGTCGGAGCGTCGGTAATATCCACCTGGATGCCTGGGACAGTGGGGGAAGCTCCGCTCAGCAACCAGCTGGGTCCAGCATTCAGCAGCATGCAGCCTTGACAAGATCAGCACAGCTTCCCGAATCTGAGTTGCCGGCACTGACCGATGATGCTACGGGAGCGCCGACAACATTGAGGGGTAGTCTTATACGGCGAGTATAGCCCAAACCCTATATTTTAGTAGGAAAAGTAGGGGGTCATCTTATACGCCCAGTCGTCTTATACGCTGGAAAATACTGTAGCATTGCTTTCTTCGAAGCAGCATCAATGTATTTGGGAACTGACTCTTCGTGCCCTTGTATTTGTTTAGTTAGGAGGTAGTTGAGGTATGTTTGTGTGAATGGCCTGACTTTCATGCCAGTGATCTGAGGTATCCCAGAGGCATCCCTGACTTTCCACACTTCAATTACATCAATTTTTATGCTTACAACTTGATGGAGAATTTTGAAAGGCAACCTAGGCTCAGCTGCATTTCAAATTATGTTTCCCTTTGCAGTATTTTTTATGCTCAAGCAAAGATTCAGATTTCATGTCTGCCATCAAACCTTTGGTTTGGCCTTGACTTCGACTTGGGGTCCCCCTACGTTGAGGTGCCATCTTCCTGTGCTGTATTTGCAGTCACTAAATAAGTGTCTTTCAAATGAAACCATATTCAAAGAGCTTGTTTGCTATAATCCAGAAAATGTGTATTTCTATGGAGTATAACCATGACTTTTCCTATAAAATGGAGCAGATGAAGTGTTGTTTGTTTAAGCTTTGTAACAGTTCCAGGCTTTAAACATTATTATTAAAATACTAAAAGTCCGCATTTTCTATCGAGAGAAAGAATGGGTGATCTTTTACATGCTACTACCAAAAAATTAAAAGATAGCTCTACCATCTCTTCTTAGTTATCATTATTCATATCTCCTTGCTCTTAGGAAGGTGAAGTTTCTATTTTAAGCAGCTAATGAATTAAATACAAAAGATGAGCAAAAGCTAAAAAGGATTGCTTTAAAATGTTTCCATTATTTTTTTAAAAAGCTGCCATTCATTTTAAACACTCCTAAATGTTTGATGTAATTAATGAATGTTTTCAACAGCATTCTGCATGGCTTTGACTATGGGCAGACAAAACATGATTCAAAAGAGTAATCTGCAAGACTCTTGCCAAGAAAGAAAGGCTATTTTTCATATTACACAGAGTTTTTAGGGCCAAGAATGCAGGTAGATGGCAATTCCCCTTGTGGAATACTGTGAAGCCGTTACCATGGCAACTCCACTGTGCTGTACAGTAGAAGTCATTTTAAGGCACAACAGGCTGTATCTTAACAGAACACATACACCGAGGGGTGTTAGGGGTGTCTTACCCCCACAGTATTTGTTTCCAGGAGTAAGTTATCTGTGTACCAAGTTTGGTTGAAATTGCTTGAGGCGTTCCAGAGTTATGCTGGAACACACACACACATACACAGCACCATTTTTATATATATATAGATTAAATAAAGTTGCCAAGATAGAAGTTCTATGACCCTCTCCTCAAGAGAATGTCCTACAGGAGAGGAAAGAGTTGATTCCCCACATTATACTAACTAGACTGATCCAGATTCTTCAATACAGCCACAAGTTGTAAAAAGTTCCTTCAAGGTGGGCTGGTTAAACCTCTAAGATCTATAAAATTCCTATTTAACCTTAATTTTAAATTCAACAATTAAATATAATATAATTATATACAATTAAATATAGCTCATAGAATGGCCCAGATATTACCAGAAAAAGTGGTTGATTAATGACTGTTTGATCCTGGGGGGGCATCATAATAACAACAAGGAAAAAAAACCCTAGTCCCTCAGAATATTACAATGATCTGAAACAAGAAATCCTTTAGTTCAGGGATGTCTAATTCTAATCCTCAGAATTCTGGAAATTGAAGTCCACAAATCCTAAAGTTGCCAAAGTTGGACGCCCCTACTTTAAAGTAGTTAAAATGTAATATTCCATTTATGCTTATCCTACAACAGGTTTTTCTAGCAAGTATAGCTGAATAAATAATACCAATATTTTCCATTTCACTGTAACCGAAAAAGCATCTCAAATAATGTAGGTCAACTCCATGGGAACAGATGTTATCCCACATTCAGTTCCAAAAAGAATTTATTGCGCCTTGACAAAAATCCTAAGAGTCTACTTTGGAATTTCCAATTCCAATTTTTATTCCTTTGATCCAAAATCTAGCTCAATCTAATCCTCTGATGCATACTCAAGACTTCCAAATAAGAATGGTCTTTGAAAAATATAAAATTTTAATAATGGCATCTAGAACGGACAAGTACTTATTTGATAGCAGTCAAAAGAGATTCCAAGATAACCTTTTATCCAAAATAAGTCGAATATATGTCAAATATTGAATTTGTTCCAAATCTGATCATCATGTTGCCATTTAGGTTTCATTTTGTTGGGTTCCTGCCAGACATATTACAGCTTGTAAGACAAGAAAAAGAGTATTCTGGTTCTGCTAGAAGTGTTTAATTGAAAATTATTGCCTTATTTGATAGGGTTTATTGTATATCTACTGCCTTAGTATTGCTGTGAAGATTTTGGTGTTGTTTTTGCTTACTTTTGGGATTCTTTTTACATCATTTCTTATAGTATCTGAAATATTCCTCTGACAGTGTATGTTCTTAACGTCTAACAATAAACAGTAAAAAATAATACAATTAACAGATTTATCTTCCACTGAAAAAGTTCAGTCAGAGATAAAAGCTTTTTAAAAATAACTATTATTTCTATCTAACTTCTAGAGAAATATACTTTGTAGATATAATATAATAGTAGATATAATAATTGACAAACAATTTTGCAAGTTCAATAAAATGTGACATTTGTTTACTCATTTAATAGCCCAGTCGCATGTAAAATACTTTATGGAGACATTAAGATTATGGTTGAATATACATGCAATTTAATTAATGAAATAGTTAGTTAGTTGTTTGCTTTGCATGGAAGATAGCAGCATAACATAGAAGATTTGGTTCTCTTGTATATGTGCTTGTTTATATCATTATTTTTTAGAAAACACCATATTTTATAATTTAATGGAACAGAGATATAAATAATAAGGTAGCGAACCCTGCCTTAAATTTTGGCTTGTGGGGAAGAAACTACTTTTTTGAAATTAACTGGTTGATTATGTTCCATCAAATCAATGATGAGTCTTAGTGATTACATAGATCATATTTAAGATATCCTTTGATCTGGAGAGATCCTTTACAAGAGCATATTTAATTTTTCAGCTCCATTTCTTCTGCTATTAATGACTTAATAATACCCAACTCATGTGCTCTGTAAATGTGAAGGCCATACTATTGTTGGTTGGTAGTAGTTCTCTGTGACAGGATGTGGTTCAGTTGCAAAATACAGTTCCAGCTTTAAATCATTATTTCAAGTAGATCCCCATGAAAAAACAATCTAGATAACCTTTGTTCTTTAATATGTTTTCTGGTTTTTAGCACAAAAGTCATACAGTAATAGAAGTCTTCTATATATGATTTTATTAACTTGCCAAATCCACTCTCACATTTAGGGAAAATGTTCAGCCTGAAGGATGGATGAAATGGATTAGATCCAGAATTTTGTCAAAAAATAAAACTGTAAACAAGGTCGATATTTACAGAACAGATATTGAATACATGTTTGCTTAAGATCACAGTTATTAGCTAACATTTTTCCTTCCAACCAGAGTGCTGTTAATGATTATTGAGTCTGTTTTGCAAAAAAAAACCAAAACCCAACAACAAAATGATAAGAAAAGATTATTTTGACCCATGTTAAGCACTGATGTCAAAAATTATTAACCGGATTTATGTAGGATGCTCCCCAAGGGATCTTGCATGGGTAGCATGTAGCTTTGGTACAGCTGGATAATTATTAGTAGTTTATATGGCTCTAATTTGCAGCACAGCAGCAAATTTATGATCAAACATAAATGGATAGCCATTAATGGAATCTAATTTACTGCAGTTTTGTAATCTGCATTTCAATTCTTAAAGAGAGCCTGAATTAAGTGAGAGAACCATGAAATCATGTTCCAAAATATTAAATGCAGATGGTCTGTTACTGAGTCTTTGGCTGAGAATTCATGTCATGGCTGCATCTCGGATGCCAGTTCCCAGAAACAATCCTGCCATCAAGCAAGATGACATACCTCCTTAGGCAAGCTTTAGAGGAAGGGTGGGCAACCCTTTCAACATCTTTCAATTTGACCGAAAACAGCTAACAACAATTGAACGACAATGTACAAAATGCAAAGCAAAGATTAAAGTACATCTTTAAAACTAAAGTATTTGCAGTCTGGTTGAAGGGATAACTCTGTGTAAGAGGTATCAAAGACTGCTTTAAAAAGAGCAGTAATAATAAATTAAATATTATTACTGCTCCTTCCTTTTCATCATCATGGGAGCCAGTTTGGCGTAGTAGTTACAATGCTGGCCTAGAACCAGAAGATGATGAGTTCGAACCCTTCCTAAGACATGAGAGCCAGCTGGGTGACTTGGAGCCAGTCCCTCTCTCTCAGCTCAATGCACATCATGGGTTGCTGTTCAGTGGTGAAATTCAATTTTTTTTAACTACCGGTTTGGTGGGCATGGCTTGGTGGGCATGGCAGGGGAAGGATACTGCAAAATCTCCATTCCCACCCCACACCAGGGGAAGGATACTGCAAAATTCCCATTCCCTCCCCACTCCTGGGGGAAGGATATTGCCAAATCTCCATTCCCACCCCACTCTGGGCCCAGCCAGAGGTGGCATTTGCCGGTTCTCTGAACTACTCAAAATTTCCACTACCGGTTCTACAGAACCTGTCAGAACCTGATGAATTTCACCCCTGTTGCTGTTGTGGGGAAAATAGTAGCAGGAGCATTAAGTGTGTTTGCTGCCTTGAATCATATATAAAAAGACAGGATAAAAATATAATAATTAATAAATTATTAATAAATAATAAAGGTGCCTGAGTGGCGTAGGAGGCTAATGCCTCCTACTAAGGCAGCATTTAACATCCAGCTACCTGCAATTACTGCGAGTTCATTTCTCACCAAGCTCAAGGTTGATTCGGCCTTCCATCCTTTCTAAGGTGGGTAAAATGAGGACCCGGTTTGTGGGGGCAATAAGCTGACTTTGTATAAATATACAAAAGTATGAAGGCTATTGCTTAACACATTGTAAGCCGCCCTGAGTCTCCGGAGAAGGGCAGCATATAAATCAAATAAAAAAAATAAAAAAAAATAACACCCAATGTCACCCATTGTAACAACTTATGATCCTCTGCCTTCTTAAGGCATTGATATTCAGCTACTAGAGCTGCTGACCTCCAAGCCCTGCCCTCTTAAGCCATCCGTGAACAGATTCCTCTGGTGTACATGTTTTTTCCTATGAGCACATCTCTTGATGCATCGAGCCATCTTAATAAAGAACAGTTTTGTCCCTCAGCTTTGGTGTCGAGGCAACTCTGCCCTTGAAATTCAAAGCAAGTTTTTAAACTAAATCCCTCACTTACATAAACCAGGCATGAAGCAAAATAAGTTTATAAGCCATCTAACAAGGCTGGCATCTGGAAAACCAATTCCTTCATAAAACTGTCATGGTGATTTGAAAAGCCCTTTTTACAATAAAAGAGACAAACGTCTAATTCACTACACTGAGAAGGTTTTACTAAGCCAGCCAAAATTTGTGAGGAAGTTCCCTTTCAATTATAATAGAACACAGATGCCTTAAGCAGACCCTCTTACAAGTCTAACAGCTCTAATTCCTATGCAGAATCCTTCTCAGGGACTATTGCCTCCTTGTAACTAGCAGACAGAGGCCACCCAATTTGAATTGTGTCTCAACACAGTGAAATGTACTTTGGGAATGAATGAAGTGCCAAGGCTTGCTTGAATACTACAAATAATATTGAGAAGGAACACTTGGAAGAGAACATCCACTATTCCCATGATAGAAAAATGACACCACCACCAGGCTTCCTAGAGTGACATAGAGTGTTTTGACACTTTCTCAGTAGCCTGGGTATTTCTCCCCTTCTGTTCTTTTTTCCCTCCTTGAAAGGAAACAAAAGAGGCAGAGTTCTGTGCTTAAAAATGTGTACACAGAGAGGTGCTCAGTTTTTGCTAATTGAAAAATACATATACTGCAAACAAGGAGAAAAGACCGTGTGCCCCAGAGTCTATTCCTGGATCATGGGTGCCCAAAGAAGAGATAATAGGGGGCAAAGGATGACTCATGAAAGATGGCATTGTGGGCACAGATGCTGTGACCCAGTCACATCAACTCTATTGATGCAAGGTCAAATCATACCATTTGAGCAAAGACATCATCACACCTATGTCAATATTTTGGCTTCATTGTGATTTAGCCCAGTTAGCACATGTCCATTAGCCTAATTCTATACAGATACTGAGCCCAAAAAGACAGAAAAATAATAAATGGAATGATAGAGAGAAATTGAAAAGTTTTTGCAAATACCAGATTAGTTCTCCCTGGTAATCTATGTTCCTCCCTGGTAATCTGCTGAGTAGGGGGGCAGAGGAGAGAGAGACTAGATTAATATACAAGGGTAAACCCTAAACTGTGATGAAGAGCTGTTAGTTGCTCTATTCTCATGACATGCTAGTTCCCTGAAATAGATCATATTACGGTTTAAATCAGTGTCATGGTTTATATAATCAGATGTGACAAGGGCTGGTCCCCAAAAGCATTGAACAACAAAGGGCCCCACCCTATTTAGCCTGTCTAATAATCCATCATGTGAACTCATCCCGAAAAAAAGAGCAGTTTGTACGTTGGGGGTGGGGGGGGTGGAGGAATAACCTACCCACTTGAGGCCCTCTGATCTTACCCCTTCTGGCACATAGGTTCCAACTGATTACTTCTGAAGGATTGTGGCTTCATTGTCTCAACTGGCAACCTCTTGATCTATATCTGCCAGCCCTTCAAGGTAGCCCATACAAGAAGCATAAACCATGAATACTAACACAACCTTTATTGTAAAGTTACAGAAACAGAATCCTGCAAGTCTGAAAACACTGCTTCCCTTCTTTACTTTTATTTTCCAGAAAACTAGGAAAGGCCCCATTTATTTATTTATTTATTGGTTCGATTTATATGCCGCCCTTCTCCGGAGACTCAGGGCGGCTTACAATGCATTAAGTAATAGCCTTCATACTTTTGTATATACCTGCTTAGTAGGGCTTTCAGCCCCCCCTAAGCAGTGTTCTTTTTCATACAAAGTCAGCTTATTGCCCCCACAATCCAGGTCCTCATTTTACCCCCCTCAAAAGGATGGAAGGCTGAGTCAACCTTGAGCCTTCCCATGCCCCTGTTCCTCTATGAGCTGAGATGCCTTTTGCATGACAGTTGTCTAATCTGCGGCTCTTTCTTCTATCTCCCAAAGTCATTCCCACATACCATTACAGCATCATTGCTCTTTCCATAATTAGGCTGCTACATCCAATTCTGCTGAGCCCCATATGTTCCCTGGAGACATGGGTTGTGCCTCAGTGATCCAAACATAGTTCAAAAGCTCTTCTTGGTTTTTTTTGACTTCTACTAAAAATCAATGTGTCTTTGGGGAACTTTAATTTTTGCCTGACAGAGAGAATGCATTTTATGCAAATCTAAGATTTGTTTCATATCAATCTGGTTAGGGAGGCTGATCTTGCCTTTCTCCATGCTTAGTTAACTGCCTTTCATGGTGAATGGGCTGTCCTACTTACCGTATTTATTATGACAATCATACATTTGTGCTCTGCACATTACCAGTAGTTCAGTGAGGATTGTTGCTATGCTAGGATGAAGCTCATTTTGAGACAATCGGTCTCCTTTCCTTAAACCAACAAATGGCAATGGAACTTTATGCTACATCTCTCATTCCAGAGTCTTGTATCCTGGCTGGATCAAGAGCTAGTATAATAGCAAAGTTAAGAGACTAAGCCAGAAAAAAGACCCCTTGTTTTTTCCCCCTGTGTCATGAATTCATTACTTGGTCCTTCAACTGGGGGGGGGGGCGGGTATACTTACACAATAGCTGCAAGGATTATATCTAGATAGCACATGGTGGAACACTTGAAAGCAATGTATAAATGTTAACTTTTTATTTTGGATTGGTATGGAGAGCTTTTGCTCCAAACGCAGAATTCTGAAAACACAGAGAGTAATGAGCAGGCTGACAGTTCTCAAACAGCAGGGAAGCCAAGCAAAGTGGTGCCCTATGGACAAAGGAGGTTTTCAGTGCATTTGTCCCAGTTTTACTTGTAATGAAATGCATGTGTTTAAGCTACAAAAACAAATGGTTCCTGGGAATTCCAAATACTTCGGTAGGCGGGATAACATTCTTAATTCCCAAATCTAACCCCTTTGTGGCGAGAGAGGGCAATTTAGGAAAAGTTGCCACATCTGGACAACAGCTGATGACAACTCTGGAGACTTAATCAAAATATAGAATTCTAGACAATATTTCTGACTCTCGAATAGAATGACTCTTTCATGTGACTAAGGAAAAAAGAACTTCCGACCACAAAGTTCGCCCTATCCTTTCTCTCTGAAAATTCAGTGAACAAAGAAAAATCATGTTCTTCCCTTTGGGAAACAATGAAACTAACTTTTTCAAACATTTCTAAATTTAAATCAAGCAGTACTCATCATTCCAGGAAGAAAAATCCATAGATTGGGCAATTTTCCCTTCTCTTGTTTTCAGAAACAATAATAAAGTGTTAAAATGAAAACCTACAATTCTTTTTATTCCTGTCTAAATGCCTTCCTCCAAGAAAAGAGGGCTGTGAAAATATTTACAGACCCTCACATCCTGGGCATAAACTGTTTCAACTCCTACTCTCAAAACTGCACACCAGGACAACAAGACACAAGAACAGTTTTTTCCCAAACGCCATCACTCTGCTAAACAAATAATTCCCTCAACACTGTCAAACTATTTACTAAGTCTGCACCACTATTAATCTTATCATTGTTCCTATCACCCATCTCCTCCCATTTATGACTATATGACTGTAACCTTGTTGCTCCTATCCTTAAGATTTATATTGACTGTTTCCTAATATGATTTGATTGCTTCTTTGTTCCCTACGACTATCACTAAGTGTTGTACCTTATGATTCTTGATGAACATATCTTTTCTTCTAGGTACACCAAGAGTGTATGCACCAAGACAAATTCCTTGTGTGTCCAATCACACTTGGCCAATAAAGAATTCTATTCTATTCTATTCTATTCTATTCTATTCTATTCTATTCTATTCTATTCTATTCTATTCTATTCTATTCTATTCTATTCTATTCTATTCTATTCTA
>WNWU01000003.1:44381235-44470367 GCA_012654045.1 Ptyas mucosa | reverse complement strand
TATTCTATTCTATTCTATTCTATTCTATTCTATTCTATTCTATTCTACTCTACTCTACTCTACTCTACTCTACTCTACTCTACTCTACTCTACTCTATTCTATTCTATTCCTGTCTAAATGCCTTCCTCCAAGAAAATGTGGGCAGCCCTTTTCTGCCTTTTCTCCACGTGTTTCACCAACAGAGGAAAAAAGAAAGAAAACTGATCCTATTTCAGATACTAAATTGTCTATGAATAAGAACCGAGATATCACGATTTCCATGGGAAGATCTCAAGAACAGGCTTGTTAGTGGGCTAACCTCTAGATATTTTTATTTATTTATATGTTGATCGAATTTTAAAACAATCTCCCATTACAGAAGGACTCTTGGTGGTGTACAAATAAAATATTAAACATAAAAACAATATATAAAAATTTTAAAGGCAAAGATGAATTAAAAATCAATGTTAAAGTGAATTGAAAGACAAGGACTCTAACCCTAACCCTGACTAGGCTCAATGGCTAAGACACTGAGCTTGTCGATCAGAAAGGTCGGCAGTTCGGCGGTTCGAATCCCTAGTAAGGACTCTTGCGTGAGTAGGGGGTTGGACTAGATGATCTCCAAGGTCCCTTCCAACTCTGTTACCATTCTTCAGACCTGTGCCACCATCACCTCCTGCATCCTACATGATCTGCAAAACACCGCTTGGGCACTTTCAGGCACCCTTCCCAGCCCACATGGCACCTCTCACACACCACCATGAAACTTATCAGAGTTGCATCCTGCAAACTCCTTTGCTCCCTCCCTCACCCAGCAACATTTACCTGCCTGTTGCAACTTCCTGCTGGATCCCACACAGTTATTCTCTCTGCAAGATTTCCATAAGCAAAGTAAAGGGGGATGCCAGCAGGATTTTGAGGGAGGGAGGAAAGTAGGAAGGAAAGAAGGAAAGAAAAAGATGATGACAGAATGCAGGGAGGGAGGGAGGGAGGGAGGGAGGATTTCAATGCTCCCTGCCAGCTTACCACAAAGAAACTCAATGGGGAACTGGCAGAAATCAGAAGTTGCTCTGGTTCCCACTGCTATTTTGCCCACCTGTGATCATTTTGTTTCTCTTTTTAGGTAAGGAATTATCTCTGAAGAAATGACCAAACAAGACACAAGTTGTTTAGTTGCATACAATCTTGAGGAGGGAAAGATGAATGGATAAACAAACAAACAAACAAACAGACTGGATCAGAAAACAAAATAACCCCCTTCCAGGCCAAAGAAAACCAAGGACTCCCAGCCCTAACTATTTTGCATTATTGCCACACCCATTATTGCTCTTCTGGAAAAATAATGAAGTGTGTTCCTTGGTGATCAAAAACTTTTTCACTTTGTGATAGACTGTAATCACAGCTTTACTAAAGTTTATAGAGCTTGCTTGGCCCATGACAGATACTTCCTTTTTGAAGAGAGCCATGAATGTCAAGGAAGTAGGGGTGGGGTTGAAGGAAGGAAGGAAGAAAGCCTCTCAGAAAACAAGTAATTCATCTTGGAAGAGTTTAGATTTTGATAATAACTCTATTTAGTTCAGGCCTAGCAATTTCCTGTGGTTTCAAATACTTTTCTAAAGAGGATATCTGCACTTTGTGCTGATAACCTCTCTTTCAGTTATTGCCCATCGCCAGTAAGAAAACACACACACACACACACACACACACACACACACACACACACACACACACGTTTCAATCACTTTAAGATTCCCCAGCAATCAAGCTTCGTTCTACTGCCTGCCACTTATTATTCCAAGCGCACTGCATGACACAGCTGAGAGCATTTCGTGGTTAGCATAAATCATTCCTGTTGCAAAATTGTCACCATTATACAAGGGGAAAAACTTTCTCTCTCTAGACCACATTCAAGATTGTATTATATCTTCTTCTTCTTTTTATGGAGAAAGTTAAGCTAATTTTCATTTTCAGCAGAGTGAGACAAAATACCAATTGAACTGTGCATAAAAGTTGGGAGCTCAACCAAGGCTTTTAATACACCCTTAACTTCCTGTCAGAATGCGTAAGTTTTGCTTCCGCGTTAATTTTATTACATTTCTACATCACCCCCTGAAGAATTTAGAGCACTTTTATAGCCTTCCCTAAAGATAGATGGATCTTTACCCATACCAAGGCATTGGTTTTTCATGACTAGCTGGTATGATATTATAATGATGGTTCTGCATGATAATATCAGCTGTAGTAGTAGTAATGGGTAAGCTCCGTGGCCAAGACTAATAATTTTATTCCCATTCAGGTTCCAGTCATTCCTTCCTTTCTGTGGTTACATGAGGTCTGGCAGAAGAGGCAAATGATAGCTCTGAGGCCAATGAAGAAATGTAGTTTGAGCAAATGTCTCAGACTACTAGACCATTCCTAGTTCTCTTTCCTATAAGGATAGGGGAGGAAAAGGCACAAACACAAGATTTACTATAAACCTATGATAAAAGTAGTTTGAGTATTCATAACTTTGATGTTCAAGTCTGTTCCCTACTTTGAAGGGCTGACACAATTGTGTCAGATTATTTGGAACGGACATGACTTGGAGAAAATAATTCCAGGAGAAAATGCCCAGGAAAGTGCAAAGACTCATTACTTAGCTTTTAATGGAGAAAATGATACCTCAGCAACTGTGGGACTTCCTATCAGAGCAGCAGGAAAGCAGAATGGCATGCAAGCTTGAGGTACACCTTCCAACATCTGTTTTTGGCTCCTCAATATCCCTGGGGGAAAGTTGTGATGTAAGGAATCTTCCAGGTCCTGTCATACTTGATCTTTTAAACAACAATGTCTGTTATCTATTTTTATGCAGCAGAATAGAGAGAAGTGGAGGAAAAGAGCATTGTTCAAATAGCCACCTACATTTTCCCAATCCATGGATTGGAAGAAGCAGGTTTCCAAAGAAAGTAAAAAAAAAAGTGATTATGCATATAAAAGACCAACCGTAATAAAGAAAAGTTTGAGAAAAGGTTAGAAAGTACAGGTAATCCTCATTTAGTAATCATTCACGGTTTTGGTGGTGATGAAAAAGTAACTTTATGCAATCCTCGCATTTATGACCTTTGCAGATCTGTAAAGCAAAGGAAAGTTGAAGTAAGATCATAATAGCACTAGCATTTAGACATATACTACTTCTCAGTGCTTTACAGCCTTCTCTAAGTGGTTTACAGAGTCAGCATATTGCCCCCCAAAAATCTGGGTCCTCATTTTATTGACTTAGGAAGGATGGAAGGCTGAGTCAACCTTGAGCCTGGTGAGATTCGAACTGCCAAATTGCAGGCAATCAGCAGTCAGCAGAAGTAGCCTGCAGTACTGCATTCTAACCACTGCACCACCACAGCTCATAAGCCATGGTTTCACTTATAGATCACTTAGAGACCACTTCATTTAATAACCAAGTTTCCAGACCCAATTGTGGTCTGTAACAGCACATCCCAAACTGAATATGAGAAGCAACTATTATCTTCCAAAATATTCAGAAACATAAAGGATCTAGAAAATATCCCCCTCTCCCCATTTCACCTTGGAAGTCAGAATAATTTTCCTACTAGAAGATTAACAAAAGTATTCACTCTCCTCTTCTAAATCCACTGACTGGGCCAAACCCTGGTCATATGAAGTGCTTCAATCTGCAAATGGAGAGCAACATTGCTTTTGGAAATATTGGCAGGCACACTTTCTCTGGAAGGCAAGCAGGACACAAGTTGTTCTCTGGTTTCCTAGTACTACAAGATTGTTCCATGATAAGTGACTTCCTTTGATTACTCTATTAATTTGTCATGTGTTTTATTGGATGGGGATGTGTGTCAGTGTTTGCTCTTTGCTATTTGCAAGCTAAGCACAGAGTTAGGGGAGAAAAAGAAAAAGTTGTGCGCAGGGACTGAAACATTAACAGGACACAGAGGTCATCTCATCTACAAATATTTAATCCTCATACAGAAGGGAAGAGCAAGTCGGTCATCAGAAAAAGGAAGCCAAATTCCCAGTTTTCCTATGAAATCATTGGGTGGGCTGCCTGTATTCATAGCAACTGGGTTTGTTTGTTTTACATCCACTGCACCATCTCATTAAGGAGAATGTAAACTGAAATTATGTAATTGTCAGCCACCTAAAACGATTTGTTTTTAGGTCTGAAGCCCTCTCTACTGAAAATTGCAGAACTAATACCGTGTTTCCCCGAAAATAAGAGCCTGTCTTATATTTTTTTGAACCCTGAAATAACGGCTTGGCCTTATTGCCATGCTCTCAAAAGCCCGATTGGGCTTATTATCAGTGGATGTCTTATTTTGGGGGAAACAGGGTAGGAAAAGTTAAAACAAAAACCAAAGGAACTACACAAGCATCTTGCACGTGCAAACTATGACTTGATGGACCAAATGCCAAGTTTCACAAATTAAGCCAGTGCAAATCATCAGATAAAGTTATTGCCAGTTATTCCAAAAGACCCTGCTTGGGGAGGTCTTTAAGCAGCTGGCCTGAAATATTGAATAATTGCAGTTGTTTTGAAGCATCAAGGACAGGCTCCAGAGGAACACATAGCTTACAAGTGACATCCTTCATCAGATGATTTGGCCAAACCCACCATATATTGTCGCTATGATGCACAATTTGTGTAGCACTGAGAATGCACAGCAACTAGAAACGTACTAAAAGTAAAGTGGATTGGATAGTACAGTGGTCTAAAGCCCTGTTATTAACATCAGCTGCCTGCAATTATTGCAGGTTCGAATCTCACCAAGGCTCAAGGTTGACTCAGCCTTCCATCCTTTCTAAGGTAGGTAAATTGAGGACCCAGTTTGTGGGGGCAATAAGCTGACTTTGTATAAATATACAAAAAGTATGAAGGCTATTGCTTAGCACATTGTAAGCCGCCCTGAGTCTCCGGAGAAGGGCGGCATATAAATCAATTTTTTTTTAAAAAGTGTCTATTCCTCCCATCTCTGGGGTAAATGTAACATTTCTGATCTTAAAATTAAAGTTTGGACCATGATCTGTGTAAATTGACAGAATGTTGAGCTCTTTCAACATCCTTCCTTACATTTCTCTTGCAAGTCCTATGTTTCTACTTTTGTTGCATAACCACCAAGTGGAATTAATATTCAAATAGTAGGACGGACATTCTGTTCTCATTTGAGAAAGAGTTTAAGCAAAAGGTCAGGAAACAAGACTTACACACTGCAAATCCGATAATTATGATAAATGTAACATGTATAAGTTAAAGCAAGAGCCAATGTAAACTCTTGAAAGAATTGGTTTGTATGTTTGAGCCCAGGAAAGTGCAAGAGTGGAAATATGCACTTAGAATCTAGTGTTATAGAGAAATTAATGAGTAAATCAAATTACCCCTAAATTAATAAATAACAATGAGGGAATGTATTTGTATTGGGAAGTTTTAATGGGAAGGCTTCGAAGAAGTAAGTCAAAAGAGGCATCTGGATCAGACTGAATTAAATAAATAAATAAAATTTTCATAACAGAGACCATATTCTAAGTTGGGCTAAGGAAATAGATCTGATGAGGAATGAGAAGTCACCAGATGTGTGGCAAAGCAGTTCATAAAAGAGCTTTTCCCAATCTAGAACTCCACTATCTCAAAATATGTGGGTAGATATCTGAACTGCGCTATCTTGAGGGATGGTGATGAGAATTATCATCCCACACATCTGGAGGTGGTAGGTTGGAGAAACCCCAGGTATGGCCTCAGATTTAGGAGCTAATCCTCAGTCAATTATGAAATTTACTAGCTGCATCCTGAATACATGACTTCTACGGAATAGGAACCTTGCTCGAATAACTTCATGATCTCAAGCAACATGACAGTTCTTTCCTCCCCCAAATTATTAAATGATAGCATGGTGAAACTATATGCAAGACAGTCAATATCTCACACAACCTCCCATGCAGCCAGTAAATTAATATGAGATTTTTGTGTCAGTTTTGCAGTCTTGTGAGGTTTGGGTGACTTTAAACAATTACGTTATTTTACTTGGAAGGAACACACCGCTTGGGGGATTAGCAGTCTGGGATACCACACTGTTCTTACTTTGATTCTTTTCCTCTATGGCTTAAATCTTCACCTCTGAATGACACTTAATTGCCAAAATCAATGAGTGTATTATTAGCTATAGTAATTAGATCTATTATTAGATCATTGCGCTGAAGAAGTGGAGATAAATACTGCAACTGATATTCTTTCTCTGATAAAAATCATTTTTTTATTTATTCAGAAGAACAACTCAAATCGTTAGCTTGGACATTCAACTCCTGCCTGTCTCATTCTACAAACACAAATGCACCTGTTATACCTGTTAATGAGAAGCTTTAAGTTTATTTTTTTAAAAAAATAGTTGAACACAATTGAGAGTGCCAAAAACAAGAAAACATAGCCAGCTTTAGACACAGACAGAATGGTGTTGAAGTAAATGGGAATAAGGTAAATGTTCTTTTCTTTGGCAAATCAAGTCCGCCATTTTCTCTCAATTAGTGCTTTCACAGTTACAGTTCACTGTAATCACAGTTACAGACAGTTGATTAATCTGAGATCACTTCCAAGCTATTTTGGATTTCAACTTTATAATCAACACTAAGCATGAACATTATAAAAGTTCAAATATGGCTGACTAAGTGGACAGCTGGCCAAGGAAAGCTATCACAACAAGCCCATTGCTAAACCTTGATTTGAACTAAGTATTTCCTGAAAGATCAAAGGCATATAAAACAGTGACTTTGAATTCAGTCATTTGTGCTTCTAAGGTGCTACAATTATTATACCCTGTTGGTGTCTCTGGTTTGTCTATTGTGCTTGAAAAAACAAATTTACCAAAAAGGAGAAAAGTGAACAATTATACAGTTAATATTAGTTATTGATGAATCTGTTACTGTTCTAAGCAGTGGTGGTATTCAAATTTTTTTACTACCGGTTGTGGGCGTGGCTTGGTGGGCATGATGTGGCTTGGTGGGCATGGCAGGGGAAGGACACTGCAAAATCCCCATTCCCTCCCCACTCCTGGGTGAAGGATACTGTAAAATCTCCATTCCCACCCTACTCTGGAGCCAGCCAGAGGTGGTATTTGCCAGTTCTCCGAACTACTCAAAATTTCCATACCAATTTTCCAGAACCTGTCAGAACCTGCTGAATTTCACCCCTGGTCCTAAGCCTTTTTAACATTGATGTTTTAATTAATTAAATCCAGTTACTCCAAAATTAAAAGTAAGAAGAATGACATTCAGATTTTTTTCTTTATTTATAGGCACTGTAGCTTTTACATGATGAATAGATTTTCTATTGAAAACTGTTATGTCATTATTAAACCTGTTCCACATTGATAAATGTCTATGCTTTCTAGCATGAGGGTTTAATACTCTTCTCGGTATAAAATTGTCAAAAGCCTAATGAAAGCAAATTGTTTCCACCTTTGACTTCAGGAAATTAATAATCTTACAGCACAACTCTATTCATATTTTCTCAGAAGTACATTTATGTGCACATTTTTTATTTTCTCCCTTTTCTTTTCATCTCTTATTTATTTTTCTTTTAACTCTGTAATGCATTTAGTTTTGTATTTGTTTTTTCAATAAAAAGCAAAAGTTAAAGGAGGGAAAAATCTTAAAATTATTTCTTGGGTAAATGTGCATGTTAAACATTATTTATTGGTTCTGCTAGAACTATCAATCTGAAGCTCGATAAAACGCAGAGTACCATTAGCCTGTTCTTAGCAGACAACTTACTACATCTTCTGTGACAATCCTAAATATTCTTTTCTGGGACTCAAAGCACTTCTACATCATATCAATTCAACTCCATTGGGATAGTCACAGCTATAGGAAGGGGCTCAGTTCAGGCAGGAGTCCTGGCATTACCACCATTGCCAAGCAAGTCAAGTAGGAAAAGGGGTTGAGTTAGATTAACATCAGGTAGCAGCTGCCATTACATCTAAGGGGGCCACTTTCAATCCTTGTGGACAATGAATATCCCTCAACTTTTCTCAAGATTCTTGTGAAAGTTGTAAGTGGGAATAATATAACTGGCCGATGATACTGTTCCTCTTTTTGTCTTATGTTTCTCTGTCTTCAGTTCAGATGGTTTGGCTAGAACATTCCAGGAGGACTCACTTATGCCCAGGAGAAGGGAGGATCATTGGTAGAAAAACAGATGCCGAACTGCAGCTCCACCCAAACTAAAAGTTCCAAACTCAGACTAAGACTGTAGGGCAGACATGTAAGGGGGAAACATAAGGTTTGCCAAGTGGCAAATTGCATTTTTTCAGAATTTGTGGTTCATAAAACCTATACATTTAGAGTCTAAAATGCTCTAATTGTTTCATTCCACCAACATTTATCAGTGTGCATATTCCTCCATATGTGTAAATTACAACTCCTAGAATACTCTACTGTGGCTACGTAAATTGGGGGATTCTGGGGACTGAAGTCCACATATCTGAAGGGACTCCACATTGGAGCAGATTTTATTTATTTAATAAATGTATATGGACATTTATCTCATATACATAACTCTGTGGGCTAACAAAAAATATTGTAAGGTTCTACCTATCTGTGCAGTCACTAGAAATCGTAAATGACTTGATGGTACATAAACAATCATCCTAAGATTAATAGCTGCACCAACTTCTTATTTCCTGGTCAATATGCACCATTCATTTTGTAATTCTGAGCTTTTTTCTGACCACACTTTCAGAATATTGGTGTCCTGAATCCAATTTACAGGCTTTCCAGGCTATAGCAACAACACTCACTCTTTCATTTTCATAGACCCCCAAGCTTGTTCCTGTTCTGCAATTGCCAAATCTGTCACTGAAATAATCATCTAATTCAGTTGAACATAAACTCAATGCCTTTACACAAAAGCAATCCTATGTGTCCTACGACTTGCTTTCTTTGCTGCACCAGCAAAATGCAATAAAAGGAGCATCACAGCAAATCAGAGATCCATGCATCTTTCCCACGATTTACCCATTCAGCCTTCCTCATATATATTTGAGTTCAGTGGCACAAATAATTTGCAAGTTGCAAAGATGGTGAGTCTGTCTAATGCAGATACAAGAAGCATGCAAAGGTTTTTTCCACTGGCTTCTTGAGCCTCCCATGAATACAAATGCACTATCGTTTTGGAGATGTGTTATTGGGGAAAATAACGGCTTACATAAAAAATAAATGGGCCATCTTTGTGCTCTGCCACTTTGTCTCCAAATGTTAGAATAGAGTTGAACTACTCTGATTGGGAGGCACCCTTGCTTCTTCCAACCTCATTTTTGTGCTTTGAGGATATGTATGGTGTATGCAGGGATAATGTGGAACATTGCTGAGATAGATTCTGGCACAAATCACAATTCAGTAGCGTAGTTCATAGGGATTACCAGGGATTACTAGGGCTGCAAAAATCAAACTGGGCTGCCAATAATGTACAAGTTGCCCACCACTGTTAAAAGTTTCCACAAAAGAAAAAAGAAGTGATTCCTTTGAACCTAGTGCAAGAGAAAACTATGGCTCTTCTAATAATAAATACATTGATTGGGATTAAGATTGTCTTGATAAGGACTAAGACAGCTTTTCCTTTTGTGTGTGTGTGCAATCCAGATATGGTGGACATCAACACTTATGAGAGTTGAAAATTATGAGAATTGAAGTTCAGCCTACAGAAGGTATCACTCTGAGCTAAGGAAACTGATGCACTGTAGTAATCCTCTCATGAAATATACAAGGGGGGGAGTCTGAATCTTGCTCTGTAGTCCAGTAAACATGTTGACCTTGGGGAAAAATCACTTAGCCCTTGTTTGCCTGGAATTCAGTCTATTTGTAAATTCAGTTGAAAGAAGCAAAGATCAGCTGTACTCTGTGTGTGTGTGTTTATGTGTGTACACATGGGCTTAAATTGTATGTATGGCAAGTTGGGATCCCACCCAAACTGCAGACAGATGTAAAAGTTTGCTGTAAGCAAATGCCAGGAGGAAATGCATGCCATGCATGCAAACAGCAAACAGAATCTGTTTGTGAGAACCACTTATAAGCCACAGAATTAATTGCAAAAAGGGATCATTCATGCAATTTCTAAAGTTCCATGGACACAGGCCAACACATTTGTGAATTGCAATCTCTAAATTACTGTTCAGTACTAGAATTCCGGGTTGAAATATGCACGTGAGAGAACTCAAAGGTAGTTAACTGAATGGCAGGGAGGTAATTTCTAAAAAGAGAAGTTAGATGAAGTAAAATGTTCATGCTCACCTTTTCAAACATATTCCCTTGTCACAAAGTCAGACATGCCTTGCTTTCCCAATGCCGTACATAAATGTCACTTCAAGAACAGACAGAATAATCTGTTATGATTACCGAAACACTGTCTGGGCATCGGTATGTTGAGATATATGCATTCCAAATCCATTTCTCTTTTTTTTGCAACAGCATTTTGCTTGTGCAAGGGAAAATCCAAAGAGAAATAAATCTATAGAGACAACACCAATTACAAAACCCTTTTGTGGGCATAATACAACTGGTTAAAAACTCCTATAAGCAATAATTACTTCAACATGGGCAGCATATAAACTATGGAATTTTGTATAAACACTTATGACATATTGACTTTTCATACATTGGCTATTCATTAAATTTAGGTTTATTTAAATCCAGGTTAAACTGAAATTTGAGGGTTCCCAGACCTGGTAGATTCACTTCCAACTAGATTCTAAGAAGATTTACGGCTAGGGATTCTGAGAGTTGAGGCCTAACTGTTCTGGAGATCTTTAGATTGGAGGAAATCACTCCAAAACTGCAATGTTCAAAATGGGTTCCTCAGAAGCCCAGGATTCCATGAGGGGTGGAACACGACCATTTCTGTATACATAATATGAAATGTATTATTGCCGGATTGCGACACACCAAATATTAATTGTAACATTTTGTTCAAATAAAATCTATTTGAACAAAATTTAAAATTGTTTCCATGGAATATTTGTTCAGATTACCATTCCTTGGGTATCTTGAGTTTGAAGATCACTGCTCTAGAATAGAGTTTCTCAACTGTAGCCAATTTAAGATGTGTGATCTTGCTGGCTAGCAAATTCTGGAAGTTAAGGCCTACACATCCTAAAGTGACTAAGGTTGAGAAACACTGCTCTAATCCATCTGCACAGGCACTTTGGGCAATCTTTGAAGGAATCTCTCTATGATATTGTTATCAATGGGTCACACTGCAGACAGTTCAGAAATATGGGGAAAATACATACTTAATCAGTTGTACTTTACCAACTTTTTGATGAGCTGAAGACGTCTACAAGCCTTTGGTTACCAAAGCCTATTTCAATTGCTGTAACCAAGTAGGAAACTTGGAGCTTAATAATACAGTGTGTAAACCTTCTCAGAAGAACTATATATTGTCAGGATTCAAGCGCTGCATTTGGGGATCATAGGATTTATCTGACTTTGGCTTAGGATGTTATGTGAACCCATTTAGAAAGCCATTAGGGCTTTCTAAGTAATGCTTAGCATGATGCATGAACGTAGCCATAACAGGACAACATCATTTTCCAAGCCTTATTTTGTTATATTAATGTTGAACAGAAAGAGACATGCATTGAAGGAAGCCTTTTAGATAGCCAGGTGAGAAGAAAGAGTGAAAAATGAATACTCTCAGATAAGGTATGTCTTAAGTCTATGAATGAAGACTTCCTAACTCATTTGCCAATTTTAATGCAGGTATCTCTCAGCCGTAGATTTGAGAACATACATTTGCAAACTGAAATGAAATTTGCTTGGGAATTCTGACACAAAGTCTCAGAACTGTAACTGGTCATTAGAATCCTTATGCTCTAAGATCAGGGGTGAAATCCAGCAGGTTCTGACAGGTTCTGGAGAACTGGTAGTGGAAATTTTGAGCAGTTCAGAGAACCGGTAGCAGAAATTTTGAGTAGTTCGGAGAACAGGCAAATACCACCTCTGGCTGGCTCCAGAGTGGGGTGGGAATGGAGATTTTGTAGTATCCTTCCCCTGCCACACCCACCATGCCACACCACGCCCACCAAGCCCAGATTGTGGGGGCAATAAACTGACTTTGTATAAATATACAAAAGTATGAAGGCTATTGCTTAACGCCTTGTAAGCCGCCCTGAGTCTCCGGAGAAGGGTGGCATATAAATCAAATTAAAAAAAAAACAAACATCAGGATGTCAGTGCCTGTGAGGTGGACTGTTCACAGCCATGCTCACCATAGAACAAAGTAGGCTAAATAGAACAGGTTAAACAGCCTGACTGACATACCACCTAAAAGTAGTTTGAGAGTAAAACAACACCTAACTTGCTTATGGCTTGAGCTAGAGTCATATCCTTCACAGGTCTAGGAATAGGATTCTGGCTGTTTGATCAATGTGATATCCTGAGTCTCAGTCTTTTTGTGCTGTCCCACTTCCCCCCCCCCCTTTTTTTTTGCCACATTGGTAAAAACCAGCGGCACTGGTTTCCTGCCATTTAGAGGCAGGAAACACTTAAGCATCCTTGACATTGAACTGATTTAGAACGAATCACTTGAAATTTTGCATTCTCTTCCACAGCTAGAATAACCACACTTTGGAAGTGCTGAAACACATACAGTTTGAAGGATTGAAGAAGAAGGCCTGTAAATACACATTTTGGAAGTTTATATGGGATTATTTTCCTCAACCTTTTTCTTCTTCTATATAGTTATCTATTATTCTTCCTGTTGTTTTCTGTATTTAATTTTATATATGTCTGCCTGCCTGCCTGCCTGCCTGCCTGCCTGCCTGCCTGCCTGCCTATCTATCTATCTATCTATCTATCTATCTATCTATCTATCTATCATCTATCTATCCACCTCTTCACCTCTCCATCTCTCCACCTATCTATCTATCTATTTATCATAGCCTAGATTGATTACAGGAAATTGTATAGCTCAGTGTCACACACATGAACTGGCCAGATAGACCAAATAAGGGGGGTGGCTGAGGAAAGCAAGGGTGTGGATCAGAGGTGCAATCCTCCTGGTTCAGACAGGATCGCCTGATCTGGTAGCGATGGCAGCGGGTGGTTCGGAGAATCGGTAGGAAAAATCCCTGCCCCCCCCCCATGCCCAGCTGAGCCACACGATCATCAGAGGCTTTTTTTTTACTTTTAAAAGCATTTTTTCTACAACCTCTTCAGGCCGAATAGGTTGTTAAAAAAATGCTTTTAAAAGTAGAAAAAAGGTTCTGATGATCACGCGGCTCAGCTGTGATCATCAGAGCCTTTTTTTTACCTTTTAAAAGAAGCGGCAAGCGGGCAAGCGGGCGATTGGGTGGGCATAGGCGGGGGGGCAGGGATTTTTGCTACCGGTTCTCCTAATCACCCGCCCCCATCTCTACCGGATTGGCCAATCCGGTCTGAACTGGGAGCATTTCACCCCCCCTTTTTTTGAAAATTTGATTTATATGCCGCCCTTCTCCGGAGACTCAGGGCAGCTTACAATGCGCTAAGCAATAGCCTTCATACTTTTTGTATATTTATACAAAGTCAGCTTATTGCCCCCACAAACTGGGTCCTCAATTTACCTACCTTAGAAAGGATGGAAGGCTGAGTCAACCTTGAGCCCCTGCCAAGCACTCAGGAGGTTTCTATTCCCAACTCCCTGAAACCTCATTTGCTGTTATGACTGCAGAAAAAGAAAGCAGGTGCAGTCCTAATGGGGAATGCATTTTGTTATAGAAAAGGGTGAAAGGTGCTTGAGAAGTCAAAGAAATAAAATGAGCCTCAGATATCGTAAATATGCCTGTCTGCCTGTCTCCTGCATATAATCCTGTTTCAAAATCAGAAGGAAAATGGCTGTGTGGAAGTATGTCAGGGTTGAACTGGTTAGCCAGGCTGATCCCAATGCCTTGATTACTGGCAACTCTCTCTGACCCCCTGACCCCTCCTTGGGTTGCAGGTTCCTGGCATTCAGCGCCAAAATCCAGCTTAATGGCATCACTGAGGACTCTCCCCAAGGCAGCAAAGCAAGTCAGAAGAGATCCTTCATGGGCAGCAAGCACTGGTAAAAAAACCAATCCACTTCTTTTTTGCTTTCTCCTCTGCATGACTTCACATTAGCCAGAGTTCAATCATCTTCACTTGGGTCACCCTTCAAAGGCTTCTCATCACATCCTCTGCAACAGAAGCTGTCCTTTACGGGAGTAGTTTAAGATCTTCCTCAAAGTAGCCAGTGAAGTGGCTTTCAAGGTGCTTGCATTATCCACAAGAGAACAACTGAGCAAAGCCACAACACATTAGCAGCAAACAGAGCCTAATTGTCAAGTTTTCTTGACTTGGGTGCATTGATGGAACTCTAGAGAACTGAAGAAATCGGATCTAGGATAATTCGCCACCATGGAGGTGGTGGCAATGAATTGTCCTATTCTGGAAGAAATCTACCGGAGATTCAACAGCCTATGTTTCCCAGAAGCACAAAAGCAGGAGTAGGGATGTTATGTGTGTGTGTGTGTGTGTGAGTGAGTGTGTGTGGAGGGAGAGGGGGGGAATCCATTTCAAAGGCTACATCAGCAGATTCAGTCCAAAGTTATCTGGAATTTAGGTAATTATTTTATTGCTCAGGTTCACCTCCACTGCCAAATCCTTATTTCCCTAACAGCTTTTAGATGAGGGAACAGAGAGAAATTATTTCGCTTGTGGTCAAAGGGAATCTGCTAATCCCAGCACATTCCAAAGGTGGTGAAACGTACTAGACACCCAAAAATTAGTATGAACGTACCGCATTTCCCTCCTTGGGACTATAGTATTTGTGTTGGTGACATCTGTAGCTTTTTCGGCACACAGTGGGGGGGGGGGGGGGGAGGAAAACAAACATTCATACCAGAACACACAGTTAATACAGAACTGTTTCAAGCAGATTTCACTGCTTTCCTTCCACTAGTAGTATGTCACTTGAAGAAATTCCGGTTATAAAACAGATCCTGATTCCCCAAATTTCTGTCTGTACCCCCAAGCCTAAGAATCCACTTATGCTCAGTTTATGGGGTTGAGAGGCAAAGGAACAAGTATTACATGTGTCACAATGCAAACTCTACCTCTTATGCACTTGTGCGTGATGAAAGGATAGAACTTGTTTCATGATGTGAGGGGACACATTCTGTCATGTCGGCTTCATCAAGGCTACAGCAGATGCTCACAGCACTAAGATTTTTGCATTATATCCACCAAAATGTAGGAACTGTTCTAATTCATACCCCATTCTTGTGCTTTGCTAGGTAAGCATGGGGTGATGGAAGAAAACTAAATCTAAGTGAGAGATGCTGTCAGAGTGCGCACAGTGTGACTATTTTGAGACAACCCAGGAGCAAAATACAGTAAACAGAGGTTTGTCTTTCAAATAGCGGTTTATCTACAAGGAATATATACATACACATACTAGGCAAAGGCAGGCAATCAATCATCAACTACAGCACAGAAGCATACACGGAGAGACGCTCTCACAGGGCCTCTCTTATATATACAGCCTCTTAAAGTCGTATCAGCACAAAAACCTTGCTGACTCATTCCCTGCCTTATATCATTGTAACAACTGGTCGGCTCTTAAAGTATTTCCCTGACAGATTTGTATTGATATAGAGATTTGTATGAAGCCCACATTCAAATCTCAGCTTGTTGTTATTCAATCTTGTCTGTTTCACATGGCTGTTGTGGAGGTGGTACAACATTGTAAATAGGAGGGGTGCATGTGGGCAAATGTGTAGGAATGTGTTGGAAAAAAGGTAAGCTAAAATAAATGAAGGCGTTAATAACAGGATATGCAAGAAACACAACGTGTGAACATTATTCAGGTTGGCTAACATTATTTTAGTAGTGTAAAATAGGTTTCCAACTAACAAAAATGGGCTTTACAAAACAATTAGCCCATTCATATAGGAGCAAGACCAACGGGTTCAGGTTTCTACTTCATAAATGTGGAAGGGTTGCATCTCTATTCAGAATTGTTAGGTGTGCATAGGATTACAACTCACAGCTAAGCTGAACATTGTACACTTCCACAGATATTTGATGATCCAAAGCACTATGCCACTCAAATCCACAGTGATTCGGAACAATGAGTGTGCATGAATTATCGCCCTCATATCCTATTTTGTGATGAACATTTTGAGGTTCAACTTACTGTGAGAACGTAAAGCATAATATTTTAGGGTCTTGTGTGCACTCAAGCAACTTATGAAGTCACAATGTGGTTTCTTTGCTTAGACATGGCAGGCTATGTAAACATAATAGTGGTATTTTGTTGTGGAGGTCAGTATTTTGCACATTCTGTAAATTCATCTGCTGTTTTTACTCTTTAGTCCAGCAGAGGTAGACGTGCCTTCCCAGGCAAGTTTTCATTTAGCTTCTTTTAGCTTCTTTACTTCCTACAAAGTCCCTGCCTCTCCTTATTTTTCTAAAACTTGATTTTTACTTAGGCAGAGCTGCCAAGGAGGGTAGGGTTTCTTTTCAAACCAGCTGGGCAGAATGCCACATTCAGCCCTAAAGCATCAGCTATCCCTGGGACAGATAATTGGAAAGCAACTGCATGCTTACATTTTTGGACAATGTTTTGTTTGAACGAGTGATTAAAATCTACTGTCAATTATTACACTGGTGTTCTGGGATTTGAAACCATAGTTTACCATTTATGTAGACGTCTGTGTAATTCGCTTGTGTCCACAAAGGAGACTTTAGTTCCTCCTTCTCAAATTGTTTGTTTGCATCTCTTGTGATATCATAGATCCTCCCACCACTTGCACTCACATTCTTGATGTCAAATACAAACCATCCTGCAGCAGCACAATTTGTTAAGTTACATTGTCAACAATAGCATTAAGAAAGGAATGAGGACTATATGTTATGTTCTCCATTCTAAATCGGGTTAAGTAAGGACCATGGATTGGACTGCAAAAATCTGGACCACTCATAATGGAAACTGTAGAAATAGTGGATGACCTGGTTAGCTGCTGCAAGAAGATCACACAGACTGTGTTCAAACAATGGTATGACAAAGTAACAACAATGGTGCATTGGAAGATCTGCAAGAAAATACCATTTGCCTGCAAGCAAGAAGTGGTGGGATCACAAAATAGCCAATAGTAATAGAAAATGAAAAAGCTAAAGCGCTCTGGACCTTTAGAATTCAAAGAGACAAGCACCTGCCATATAACTATCCAGACTTAAGAATTGTTTAAAAATAACAGAAGAAATTCCAGTTCAATCTCTTTTGTTTGGCTCCCCTGCCCCAGTTTTTCCTCTACCAAATGTCTTCAGGCAGGCTGCCCAACTGCCAGTAAAGACTGAGCTTCTCATAAAGGGACTGAACCTACCTAGAAGTTCATTT
The DNA here is from genome assembly GCA_012654045.1 of Ptyas mucosa. Lineage (NCBI taxonomy): Eukaryota > Metazoa > Chordata > Lepidosauria > Squamata > Colubridae > Ptyas > Ptyas mucosa. Next base: position 44,453,001 of record WNWU01000003.1, on the reverse strand, counting down.
TATTTCACACCACACGGCAAATTAGCTTTCTTGCTAATTAAGGTTCAGTTTTATATGTGCTAATTGCCCTAGGTGCGCTTTAAACTGCACTTTAAATCTTTGATTAAATGAAGGTAATATTCATAAATCATGCCATGGAAGATTCCCCTCTCCCCCCAAAATAGTGCTTTGACTTTCATTACGTATATCAATATATAAGAAAAGATGTGGATGTAAGAAAAACAGCTTTAAAGCAAAGGATATTGTGGCCAACTAACAAATTCTTGTTACTTAGAGCAAGCTTCTCTAACCAGAATCCTCAAGTTATGTCAGAAGAGCAGTCCACCAACATTTCAATTTAACATGGTCAAAATGCTAGTTGTCAACTCCATCATCTCTTGAAACTGCCAAGGTTAGGATCATCTGGTAAGGTCAATTTGATATGTCCAATTAATCCTACAAAAATATATACCAAATCATAGGCAAGCCAAAATCTTCTACCACTCTCTTCTTCTCAATGTCAGATGATTTACAATAGAACGCTTAATTTTTAAGCATTTGTCTATTGCTATTATTTGATAGGTGCCATTATAAATATACCAAGAAAGCAGTTTGGAACAGACCACTGCCTAAATTCTATTGCATTTATGTGGTTCCCTGGAAATCATGACATTTCAATTAAAAAAAAATCCCTTTTTAAGTTGCAGGACTACACTAAGAAACAAACACATTTGGTTTTTCAAAGCATGCACTTTTAAAATCAGACTCATCCAAGGATGTGGGTCCATCTTACTAAGCCTCATCATGCTCATTTTGCTTTGAAAGACAACTTCATGTCAGGTAATATCTACTAGTCCACAGCTGATACTCAATCTGTTTCAGATAGCACCACAAAATAAACTCTTATTATGCTTTGGCAAGTTTGGCTCTAGCAGTGGTTGAGTGCCATCTAGAGAAGGAAAAGTGAACTAAGTCATGCTAGAGAACAACAGAAAGACAGCACTTGAGAATGCAATGCCAGGAAAACAGAACTGAGCTATAATATAGAGCTACAACAGTGAAATTGGTTGAATTTCTCAAATGTTAAAAAGTCAGTAGTGAACTATGTATCAAAGCTTTGGAATTTGTTTAGCAGGAATTATGGTTCTATCCAGGGTGGAGGCAGCTGAACATGCTGAGGAATTGGAATGTGGTACTGTTCCAAGCTGTCAAGGAATGGTTGTCAAAAATGGGTGATCTATCTTTTTTGGAAAAGGTATGTTCTACAAATCAAAACAATGCAGCAATGTGATACTGTGGCAGACGTGTTGATATTACACAAACATATTTTATTGCACTATAGTCATTAATAAACCAATAATGACCAATAGTCTGAAAGGGCATTCTTTCAGAAATATTTCCTTACCAGATTCCTCAATACCTTCAAAAATGACAAAAATTCTAATGTACTGACTTCACTGGAAAAACTGAGACCCATTTTGAAAATAGCCCATGTTGAAGAACTGTCAAACATCCACAAAACATACGTTTCATGACATTTTATATTATGTCATAAACTGTTTTATGATCATTTTTCTGTCATAAAATACTGTGTTTTATAAAATTTAAATTCCAGTGTCATGGGTCCCCAATTTTGGATCCATTGTGTAAGTTAGCTAATTTGAGGCAGTTTGGTTCAAACATTATTGCTTTGTGATGCACCACTTCGCCCAGTTAATGGTTACAGAAATAAGTGTTTTAGTATTATATAGATAAAGTATGAGGTATTTTTTTTTTTAGTTTGTATTTTTAGCTTGTTTGGGGATTCTCTTTTTAATTTTTTAAAATTAGCTTTAGAATGTTGTCTAATTAAGTGGAAGAAAAGATGACTAACTGAATTTCACTTACTTTAAAAATAAACCTTTTTCAGAGGTGCAAATATGTTAGACTGGAATTTATAGGAGATTGTTTTTGTAATGATCTATTTACCTTAATGAGCAGAAAATCAGTTTTAGGTAAAGTCATTTGGGTATGGAAATTGATATTCTAGTTTATAAGACAGGAAGGGTTATTCAAGTATCATTCACACCGATAAGAAGCACAGACTAAAGACCAGGGACAACGGCAATTTTCACAGCATCGTAACTTATTCCATGCTAATATCTTTGATCTAAAATGAAATGTTAATAAAAGAAACCAGAAAAGTAATCCCAGGCAGTCCAAAGTTTATTTCTCATAGGTGAGAAACAAAAGTATAATGGAAACTAAACTGCATGTACGGTATTGATTGTATATAATCTTTGTATGTGGTATTGCCTTCAACTCGGGTTGAATGTTGGCAGCAGCAGGGCAGCAGCTCATTCCTAATCTATGTCCTTCTTAGCCTTCATTCTCTTTGTAGAAATCTCTTTGCACCAGACCTTTCTCCCCCCTCCCCAAAAGCCAATCCAACGTTCCCCCTCCAAAATGACAGGCAGAGCAGTATAGCAATGTCCACAGGAATAACACTTTTTTAAAACAAATAATTCCACATTTAAAAAGTCATTCAAAAACAATCATAACGAACTGGATCGTATACTAATCTAAAATCTTTTAAACTGGAATGAGGCAACAAGGAAGTCAGAAGGCAAGTTTAGAAATCTTCAAATGGGAGCAATTCTGTGTCTTCCAGAATTCTCAGCATAAACATAATAGCAGTGCATCTCTTCAATTCAGCAGCAGTGAAGAAAACACTTGGATCTGATAGATCTGATTCAGAATACACAGCTTCCTTTATTTCTAGCAGCCTAAACCTAATTGCCATGGAAAGTAAAGCGCAAGTACATCATCCTTGCAGGCAAATGATGCTTTGAGGCAACGTATTTCATTAAAGCTAACCAATACAGAAAAGGCCATGAACGAAGACTTTTTTTGGATTTCTGAAAAGTGGAACAAAACTAACATGAAAGTGTCAGATCACAGATGTCTTTCCTGTCCCTGAAAAAAGAGTTAATTAAGGAGTGTTTATCTACTCAGCTTAGTCATGCATCTTTTAACATGCCATATTTATATATTTTAAAAATATTTAGGCCAGAATCCAAGCCACGGGCTGAAGCATAACAAGAATGTGGAGATGCAATTGCTGCTAGTGGTCTTCCAAAGGCATATCCCCAGATCCAACATTGCAGAAATTACCAAGAGATTGAAAAACGTATCCCCATACATGGACCATTCCATCACAATGTTAGAGAATATTAGCACAAACTCTAGCTTTGTAAGGTAGATATGGATGCCCATCCAGCGTACAATAGATACCCATATATGTGGGTATGTCATCTATCAGAGGTGTGTCTGTATATTAAACTCTATTGTAAACCTAATGCCTAACTCTAGCAAGGTGAATAGGAATCGTATTATTGAGTTTAGCAGAGCCATGATCCTGCAACATTCCAGTATCTGTAAAACAAGAAAGGCTCTTTGAAAAGGTGAAAATTATTAACCTCAAAATATTTTTTTGAAAAAGTTTCTAAGGACAGTAAAATTGACCAGCTTTGGGTCTTGAATATAAAGGGAGGAAACCAACTGGTCTGTCTTTCTGCAACTGACAAACAATAAAGAAATGGAACTTAGTGAGGGAACCGATGTTTGAGAATTATGTAAATATGTGTATGGAATGATCAGTTCACAATTTGCAAAATATGAATGAGAAACCAGCTTCAGTTGGATCCCCCTGCCCCGCCCCCACATGCACAGATTTAGCAGAGTTGCAGTAAATAGGTTAAAGCAGTTTTTAATGCAAGGGTCACACATTAAAGAGGAGGGGGGGGGAAGGGCAGCTTTCCACAGCTTAGCAGCTGCAGTGTGACTTATTCAAAAAAGCAGATCTTCTGTAGCACGTAAGGTGGTACGGATTGTGGTGGCCTTTTTCTATGTACAGTCCTTTGATTTGTATGCTGAAGCCTTTACAACAGATCAGACCTTGGGTGCATAGCCTGTGGCACTCTCAAAGCTAGCAATACCTCCCAGACAATGGCAAAGGTGTGGGTTCTTGTTTAACTGATCACCTTGGACAAGACTCTTGCCATAATCTGCCCCACAGCCCACATGGGACACACAAAGGAAGCCAAGGCAAAGAAAATGCAGAATTATTTCACTTCTGACACCTTAACATTTAATACTTCATTTCTTTTTCAGGAAATGTCTAAGAATTGACATTAAAAGTTTATTCTATTATTATTTCCTAAGAAACAAAAAGGGGGCAAGGGGGGGAGGGAAATCCAGGAAGACTCTGTGTGTGTTTGTATATAGTGTTCCTTGTTTCCTTGTTTCCTTTTTGTTTAAATAGCAATGCTGAATGGGGCTTTCCTGGAACAAGCACTTTATCAGGCCAAGGAGATTGTTGTAAAAGCGTCAGCATGTATTTGGCTTTAAATCTAAGGTCAAGTTTTACTATTATTGGTCAGAAGGCCAACATGATATACTTCAAAGAAGGAACAGTCTTATGTAAAATACTGTAGCCGCCAGAAAACAAAGGGCTATACGCTTACATAAATACCTGTTCCTGTGTTAATAAGTACTGTATGGACACAATCCATACACAATAGGATTGTGAATTCAAGGCATTCAACAGAATTAAATATTATTTTAAAAACACTACAAAAATTTGGAATACGCTTTGTAATACTCAGCAGTCTCAGACTCAAAAATGGAAGTGCTGCTTGCTAAAACTGAATATAGCACAGAAGGGCTTAGTTACCAAAAAAAAAAAAAAAAAAAGCAAAGGCAGTATAGCAATCAAAAAGTTATGCTGAAGAAGGCAAAAAATGCAAAACAAAGGTAAAAACACACAGCCACGGGCATATAAACCAACTGGCTGACAGTTAACTTTGGATCATATTTCTCAACTAAACCAAAATCTTCATAAGGCCTTCTCACCCTACCGCGGGGCCCCTCCAGAGCAAGCAACTGCTTTGCCTTTAAAACCTTTTCAACTGTCTTGAGTGTCGAATGCAGAGAGTCAAGCCAATTAATGGCAAGGGACAGGCAGCTAATGATTTGCAATACACAGATGAATTCCCTCTTAACAAAGTCCAAGGCCTCCGATGACTGAAGAGTTTGTTCCCTTCAATCTCCTCCTCGTATCTTGTTGACCTTCAAGTAGGGAATTCAGATCCAGACCCAGTCTTCCTTCTTTGCTCTCAGGAACAATTCTGGGAGAAATCTAGAAACTGACAGTCTCTCTCGCTCTCTTCCTTTCTTTCTTCCTCTGTCTCTTTCTTTATCTCTTGCCAACCCCATTCGTTACTTTTGTTTTTGAATGACGATTTCTCCGCCTGGATGAATGGCTGTCACTGTTGCTTGAGTGTTTGGGTGGACTGTCTTCCATTCCTAACAAGCAATTGGGCACATACACAAAAGCACGTAAGAGATAATCACTTAATTTACTGTTTGATTTGGTTTTTCAGAATTCTGGATTATGAATGCATATTGAAAGTTTAGTTGAAACCAACATGCCATCTAGTGGTTAAGCTGCCTTCTAACTAATTTTACAAGTCATTAAGTCAGCTGATTATTGTGGAATACTCATGCGGCTACCTTTTAAGCAACACCATGAAAGATCTGCTGAACCTTGAAAGGCCAAGCTCCTGCTGGACAGATGTACTTGGTGTAATTTTATATATTACCAAATTGTATATAATTTTAAATATCATGGTAATCTACATACATTTTAATTATAATCACATTTTTGTAATGTGTATGCAATGGTATATAACCTAGATATATTTTTCTGCTTTTAGACTTAACTCACAGTTCTAGACAGGTTTTTTTACAGATGTATTTTAAATATCATGTTAGGAATACATCAGTTCCATCACATATATAGGAGAGCCTCTTTGGAAAGATGCCACTGGCATCCTTCAACTATCCAGAAAGGCTGAAACAAAAGGTGAATTCTGGTGCTCCCTTCCCTGCTCCTGTTAATGTAGGTATGGAAAATGCTTGCATGCTATGATGTTGAGAAACTACTTTAATCATTCAAAGAAAATTCTTTTTTCTCAGAGTTTTTCACATTGTTTTGGTGCAAAATCCTATTGCTGAACACGGATCCTTCTGCCTGTTGAACATGGGGCTACAGCAACTATTTAAATTATTAAGTATAGTTCGAGAACCTTCATTTATTATTGCATAAAAGGTTTGGGAGTCACAATAACTCCAAAGGTCATGGAATAAGGTTTCCATACAGATGATAGGTCTGACTGACCAGGAGCCACAAATGTTTACATAATAATACATTAGCCTTTATAATTCCTTAAAATCTTCTGGAACTGACCTGATCAGGATAGTCCTCTAGAATTTCTCAAGAGATAAAATAATGCATAGTTAGATACAGCTCTTGTTAAATCTTTTTAATTATTGAGATAATTACAATAGACCCTAAGAATAATATAGAGATCATTAGGCAGCAAAGGGTATGAAAGCAGATAGTGTGAATTCACAAGTGATTCATGAAAGCTTGAACTAAACGGAATGTTGGTGTTACTGATATGACAAATAAATATACCAGAGCAAGTGACAGTACCTCTAGTGACCTTAGGGTTATGCCAGGAAACATCCGGGATGTACAAACTATCTTCACTTTCTGACAATGTCTGTTGAGATAAATATAGTAAGATATGTTTGATAATACTTGTAGCAAAGAAACACTATCAGTTTAATAATTGAGATAACTAAGTTAGTATTTGGAATTCATTTTATTTCTTCTTCAATTATATAAATTTAATCAACAAGTGAGAAAGGAACCCTTACTCTCATCTGTAACTGTATGCAGATGATGAGGTTGAGCCCGAGGAAGGGGTCAAGCACATTATAAGTCATGAGTCCCTGCACTCACAAGAGATCTAAATCCAGCCCAACTTGAATGTCTTAATTCCTGCTCATTTCCCTTGACAGTTAGTAGCTCAGATTCATGTAGAGAGCTTAAGCTTGCAATAAATCTTTATACTCATTTGAACTGCCTGAATCTCCTCTAGACCACAATCCTGTTTGACATCACCTTTTGCCCTTCTGTTCAAACACAGATCACTGATCATTTCCTCTCAAACTCTACTCTGCAAGAAAAAATACGTGGAATGCAGAAAAAGAAAATCAAGGGCAGATTTAGACCTAAGAATTCTGCCTCAATCACAGAAAAGAGCTCAGAAATGGTGAATTTGCATGTTTGCACATCAACCAAATAACCATTTTCCTCCATTTTTGTAGTGCTTGGAACCATAAGCCTTCTGGAAGTTAAAAGCAGAGAAGGAGAGCAATAGCCCTCTGACTATTGCTCCGTTGCATATTGTCGCTGAACATTTTTATTTAATGCATGTATAATTTAGTCTCCCTTCCCCAAAATAGTAATAAAAATAAATTAAATTTAGTATCAAATTATGTCTCTATATGAAAGTTCACCTAAATGTCGACAAGTTATGGCTAACATATTTTAACGTGTTTACCCAGTGGGCAACAGTCTATAATGCAAGAAATCTTGAGCCAAGTTTAGCATTTCCATAGACATTACCTTTTCTCGTCCATAATGGTCTCCATACCACACCATCCCATACAAACACAGAAAAGTAGTAACCGCCTGTAACAGAAGAAAAAGAAGATGGCCTTGAGTTGCTCTTTTAATACTTATTTTTAAAGGGAATTTATGCCAAACCTCTGATCGTATGACATGGCTTGCTAAAAGAGACAATGACAGTATTAAAAATGGAGGTCCTTTTCTACAGCAGTCGGAAAAACTGCTAATATTGCAACAGTTTTTTAAAGTAATGTGCACTTTTCCTTATCTGACCTTGCTTTTGTAGGTAATAAGGCTTCTTATGTATGTGTAGACCTATGTTTGAATCTAAAGTCATTTAAAACACTGAAACAAATACAGGACACTGTATTGCAACCCTTTATACTGACTTCAATATTGTCAGATGTTTTATGAGCACTGATTTTTGTTCTCTGTGCCATGCAAATATATTTGGACAGCTACCTTTCTAAATAAGTTAGTCAAAATCAAGATTGCCTGTTAGAACATATTCAAGAGACTAACACAGACTAGAGCTTTGAAGACTGGTTACAAATCTACTTTTTCAGGACAAGGCAGTCATTAACAGAGAACTATCTGGTTTCACAATGCTGGCAATTCTGTGCTTTGAATGCTCAACTGCTAAAATGAAGAATGTGACTGAGAGACATCACAAGGGCAACAATATGACAGAAACTTTCTATACAACTGCACCATTATGCAGATATTCAAGAAGGAAAGCTGCAGATTGTAAGATCTGTACTGGAAACCAGAAGGAAAGATCTTATTTCCAGTGAAAGAAATCTCATTCTGATCTCCTGCCAAATTTTGGAATGATGCTGTGAATGCTCTCATAAAATGGCTACCAGGATGGACTTAGTCTACCACGAGGAAACAATCTTTACAAAGCACAGATTTATCAGACTTCAGTAGTACCAATTTATTTTACTCCTGCTTATGTTATTACCTGAAAAAAAATATGAATAGGGCTATGATTACATTTTATAAATTGTGTTGATCATGACTTCGATCCAAATAATTGATCACCCCTTTCATTGTAAATGTTTGCATTTTGATCTGTAGACTGTTGCATTTTTAATTTTTATTCTTATTTATTGTTTTTTTAAATAGTAAGCCCCTCAGAATCTGCTTTGTGGTAGGATGTAAACATATAAATAAATATTGAAGAAATAAAGAAAATCTTTGTATACATAAATTTCTAGAGCAGATATAAACAGGTTTTTGCATTCTGGTTGTTTTGAATTCCCACAATTTCTATCCTGCCTGGAGCTGAACAAAGTTGAAGTATAAAATATCTGCAGGATTTATTGTCTTTCATCCTGTCACATGGGTCTTTCCCTGTTATGTGAGAGAATGAATATCTGGTGACAAAATGTGCCATTGTAGTTGTTGGTCTATATTAAACATTACAATCTTATTATGAATTTGTCAGCATGTATTTAGTAAAAAAATCTAGTTATTTTGCTGTTTAGCCATCTTAATTAACAAAGGCAACTGAAAAAGGTGCTATTGAGACAAAAAAGTGTTTCAGTGGAACAACACACCTATCTAAAATAGGTTATTGCTATCCTAGCAAAATTTGATATAACATTTACCTATAGCAAGGGAATGAAAATAGCATTTTTCCTGGTTATAACAACCAAGGAGTTAAAAACAACTTGTCTTAAATAGGCATGTGATTTCTGGGAGGTATTATCCCAGTAACTCTGCAGGTTGCCAAGTTAAGAAATTGGGTTAAAATATAAATGTGTGCAACCTAAATGAAAAAAGATGCACTTACCACACAAAGAAGCCAAAATACAACATACAATATTTGTGTTTTGGAGAAGAGATCTTGACCAAATTTGATGCACACAATAGCTTCAAGGAAACCAATAACTCTAGAGGGATGACAAAAAAAAAAATCAAAATATATTGAATTTCTGTTTGAGACTCTATTTACCTTAACAATCTCAACTTGTTTTTGGCGTATTTTGAAAAACATTTTCTCATCACTGTCATGTTATGAATTAGAAAGCAAGATGCAGGGATCATCCCAAAAAATACATCACACTACTAATTGGATCACAGTGTTTTATACTGAACTGGCACTGCTTTTTTTCTTTCCTTTTCCTTCTTCGGTATACTTTCTCATAAGTTTATGTTGGCCTCTTTCAGTGTTTTAACAATGTAATATTTTCTCACTCTGTAATGAAGCTAAATTATCTATACTGACCAGAATATTCATACCCATTTTTAAAACCTCTCTTCTTGATTTTTAATAGATGACAATATAAAGAATCTGCTTTTCTTCTTCTGATGAAGTCTGCCAGGACAATAAAATCAAAAGCAATAAAAACAACAACAACCAGTCTTGAGTTCTGTAGGCCATTTGTCCAGGAATTCCAATGCCAAGTGCAGTCTTCTTGTTGTTGGCAAAGATCCCATCCAGTATGGGTTTCTGTGAATTATATCTCACCGTACTGTTTATGGGAGAGACACTCTTTACCTGACTCCTCTGATATGACCTATCCAGTATGGTTGAGCCTCTGGCATAACTCTCATCTACTTTACAGCAAATAACCACGTGAAGATAGTATCTCACTGGGAGATTACTGTTGTTATTATTATTGATTGTTTTATCATATACTATGAGCTGCCAAGAGCCTGCTAATTAGACTGCCTCACCTGTTAAAACATTAATTTGGTCTAGCACCTCTCCATTCTACATCATTTTAAAATCATTGATACTATCTAACAAAGATTCACTCCAGAAAGCAAGAATATTCTTTGACAGTGAGTCTTTTTTTCTATCTTTTTTTGTCAGAAGAATGAGTAATAGCTATTCTGAATATACTGACAAGAGGCCCTGAGGGTAGATCAGAACAAAGCAAGTGATGACAGAAAAATGTTTCCAACTACCTCACGTCAGCTGAAGAAATCAGCATGTTTCTACCATATCTAGTGTAAAATAAGCTTTTCCAAAAGGCCAGAGCGTGCCGATTTGAACCCTGCTATTTCTGTAACTTCATAATATGAAAAACTTTTGAAAGGATAACGTATTTTAGATGGTTATTGTTTCCTTTCCTTTCTTGTATTTGCATGCAAGAAAGAGAATAATGGTTTCAAACAATAGCCTGAAATAGGTCTAGATATCACACAATTCAGCCCAAGATTTCACATCTTTCTCCAACAAATGAGAGGACAGTTGGAGCGTCCAACAAGCAGCAGAAACCTATCCAGGTTGCTGGGCTGCCCTCTTCTTAAGCAATTGATGTGGTTCCAAAAAAGAGAGCCAAATCACATGCTCTTGAAGGATATTTGGGAAAGGAATTCTTCCTCAAAGCTCAAAGGGTGGGTTTTTAATATTTTTGCTGAAATCAGAACTCTGTTACAGTCTTCCTTACAAATGAGTACAGTACATAAGAGTTAACAACCGAAAAATTACAAGTTTGAGAACTACAAGCAAAAGTTTGACAAGGGGGTTGGATCATCCTCTCCTTCCTGCAGCCACTTACAGACATGGAAAACCATATCTGGAGAGTCAAATGACTCCTCAGCATGGTATCCAATGGGGAATAGTAGCATGGAAAAAGGAAATTGCTCAAGCTATAAACGTATGCAAAAACACAAAGTGAGTGTTATCCTATCTCCACAGGCCTTAGAATTCTTCTTTATGCCATTGTAGGTCATACGGACACTACAAAATACATACAAGAAGTAAAGTGAAGTATAGTGTCGTAAAATATCTTACTCACAAGAAACTCTTCAACCACAAGATTTGAGGGGAATTGTTTCCTCTTCTTAATTAAATAGATTCACAGATCGTGAATTATTTTTAATTATGGTATATTAAATAAACTACCATTAGTAGTTTATAAACTATGTTTTCCAAACTGGAATGATCAAGCTTATACAATACAATACACTTATACAATACAATATGCTTATACAATATGCTAAGCCAAAATCATCTGGTAAACAATGCATGAACCCAGCCAGAAGTCAGCTAATCAGAATTTCAAGAATTCTATATTCAACAACTTACCCAAATACCCAGCACTGAGTTCCTACTCTTTTGCACTGTGTGTCTGTGAGATAAGCGTAGTACTGCCTGTAACAAAACAACAACAATACCACAATAATGTTTTAGGGAAATAGACAATGACATATTAACTGAAAATTATTTAACTGGTTGCCTGTAAATCTGTTTTACAGGTAAAATTACGACTATTTTTTCAGTGACTGTTTAAAATTACAGCTGTGCGGAACAAATGGCACTTATGCCTAGTCCTGAAGGTATGGCTTTTGCAGTGCCCCTGTGGTCACATGATCAAAATTTCAGGGCTTGATGGTTTCCTGCAAGGAACCATCAACTCTTCCACACATCTCCTCCCATCTCTGCCCTTTTGCCCTGTACTGCAGCCAGCCACAACAGTACTAAGTCCCTGCCGCTCTGCACTCCACAGGCCCTGCTATGCCCAACTGACCTTAGCCATCTTTCTACCTCTGCTGATGAGAAGCATCCAGCTTGATCCTATGTGAGGCCATTGCTGGCCAGGCCAGGCCGTTTCCCTTTCTCCAACAACAACTTGTGTTGTTCTCCAAACAGCATGCCCCACTATCTCACTTCAGAGAGTCTTTGGAATGTATCTGAAGTCTTCTGAAGCATCACAAGAATGGGATGTGCTATGTGGAATGCTAGGCCGCATTTATTTATAGGATCAAATCAAAAGCTTAAAAATAAAGAACTATTAATGTCAGCTGCCAAATTAATAACTGTACACCGCTGAAAATGTCTAGATAACATAACAATTGAATTGTGCATTAATAAGACCTCTTCAACTGCTACATTAGGAAAAAAATTTCAGACAAATGGAGGCAAGAACCACAATTATATCAATCTTGGATGGTTTTTATGATTCATCTCAATAACAGTAGACTATAATCTGGTATACGCCATATGGCAACTTTTCAATTGTACTGCAATTTACATTGCAGTAGTTCTCTTTGGCATTCTGTTTATGTATGCTAAACCACCATTAACGAGTTTTTTTCTGTAGCAGGCTTCCATCTCTACATATGAAGGAACTAGGTAAAGATTTACAATGATGAATGTAAAACAGCCAAAAATTACCTCACAGTTGGCGCTGTAATAATTCCAATGAAGAGAATCCTACACCAGCTTAAAGGGTGACTTGCTTGAAAAACAAATATATGTTTCAAGAAAAAGGTGTTCAACTCTGTCAACTAAAAAGAAAGGCAGAGAGAAAAATCAATATTTTCATCTGGACAAACAAGACAAAAATAGAGCCATAGAACACATTTGACTTGTTCCAGAACAATAATATATACTTAGATAATAAATGCATAGCTATTTAATTATATAGTGACTTGGTTAGCTAATATATGGTATAAATGAAATCAATATATTCAGCATTTATGTAGCAGCGAATGAAGAATTTGCATTTTATTTCTCTCCATTAGAAGAATGAGATTTTAAACAGTCCCATTTTACTGATAAAAGAAAACACATTCATTTTTCTGTTTTATTACTAAGGAACTGTGAAATTAGAGATGTTCTGAAACAATACAAAAATTGGCTGATGGGGGTGGGTGGGGGGGAGGTATGTGCCAGAGACTGGAAGCCTCATCCAGGCAGGATGCAGGCAGCGCACGAAACCACACCCCCTCCGGTACATGGAAAAATTAAGATTAAGAATATAAATCTTCAATCTTTGCATAATAAAAGTAGGAATAAATACACGCTTGTGGAAAAAATAAGCAGCATTCAATCATTTTAGGAAAATGCTAAGTTGTTGCATGTATTACGTAAGTACAGTATTTAAGTACAGGTAGCATTGCTTCCTGTATGAATAATTTGCGTACTTAGCTGACCAAGTTAGCAAATTATCTCACAAGGAGCTCATAATCTTATTATTTCTTTTGTAAATACATTTCCCTTTGTATTTATCTGAAGAGAATTCTCATGATTGAATCATTCCTTATATGTAAATCTATGGCACTCCTGCTTTTTAAGAAATATATATATATATATCTAGCAATTCCCTGGAATTCAGGCCAGCAAATGGTATTATTTCATTTGGTTATGCATTAACAAAACAAATATAATCTGCTCCCCCGCAAAACATCAACTAAGATGTCCTAAGTCTTCATTTGTATTTTACCTGCCATATGATCATGAAAAGGTATATCCCAGCTACTCGTTGAAAGGAGGACTTGGGATCAAACCAGCGAACGTAGGTCCAGCTTGCTGGAGTGAACTGTAAAACAGCTCTCTTGATTTTACCTGTGGTGGTGTGAATGTCCCTAAAAGCAGATAAGGAGGAGATCAATGTTGCATTTTTGCCTAACTATCATAATTCAAAATGGTGTTATATATTATATATATTATGATATTGTTGCAGATTTAGGTCCTTTAATCCATTAAGCAAGTAAGCAGTTTTCTCAATAGAAATTTGCAATAAAACGCTCATTTGAACAAAGGCTTTCATCCTAAATGTATCAAAGCCCAAAGAACAATTCCCTACGTTATTCAAACACACACTTTTACTAAACAATACCACTTTTTAAAAATTGCTTTCAAAGAAAAGGATCTGAAAATTCTAGCCTTTCCCACAGTTTTTATTATTTGACAGATGTTCTTAGAATTAAGGATAAGTAAATAAAAAGTCAGTGATTATATCAATGGGAATGTTAGCATTTGCAGAAATTTCTATTTGCTTTTAATGTACACAAACAGTTTCCAAGGGCATTTTAAAGAGCCATATGTGAGGTTCCATTTCTATTCTACAACAGCAACTTCCATTCTAGCCTCTTCCAATTCTATAGGACTTTCCAGTCCTGCATTCATATTCCTGATCCGGAAGATCTGACATCCCCTGGAAGAGCAACAGTGTGGCTGAAGGAAGTGGAATTTCCTCTAAATTACCAGGATAAGAAACTTAAAAACAATCCTTCTTAATGTCTTTCACTATACCTGGGGCACAAAAATAACTAAAGATATCCATTATTATTTTTGTACTTGTCAGAATGGCATTCAGGGAAATTTCTCCCTCTTACTTCTAGCAGGACCCAATCAATAATAAAACTTCAGACACTAATTTGAGAATCAACTTTCTGCATTCTAGCAACTACAACATGAAATCAATTTTACTTCAAGCTCTATGGATTTACTGTTACATGGATAAATGATTGTAGAGTTGAGAAGTATATCAAGAAAGACAGATCTGTTCTTCTAATTCTATTGCCAGGATAAAATACAAGGATTGTAACCAGAAAGGAAAATAGATAAAACAAAGGATCATATAAATGGAAACCAATTTTTTTTCAGGCACAGCTCTCGGAAGATAGCACTAAATCATTTTTAAAAAAATGCTCTTACACCAAATTCAACATGGAAACAAACAGGGAACATGGGAAAACATTTCCTAATTTCACCCTTCAACGGTATACTTAACAATAAGCAATATAAAACAATTCATTTTCATGCTCCAAGTCCAATCCCACAGACTTAATCATACAGTAGAAAGGACTTCCTTGAGTCCACTTATTGTTTGCTATTACCACCTCCTGCAATAATTTTTAATTTCTCAATGTAACCTATATTTCTAAGATGTTCTGGTTGTCTCTCATCCAAGTTATATTCAGGTTTCATGTCTATTTATCTTTTACCAGGACCAGCCTCAATCAGTTAAATCAGAGGTGCCATCACGTGACGTATTGGGATTCTTTCCCACTTTGTTAAACCGGGCGGGGCCATTATGTGACGCATCCGGCCCATGGGCCACAAGTTTGACACCCCTGAGCTAATTTCTAATAAATTAAAAACTAATAACAAAGGGGTTTTTTTTCAAAATTTCTTAGATTACTTATGCAAGTGAATCTGTAGGTAAGTAGGTAAGTCTCAACACCCACTGGTAGATAGATATAAGTGGAAAACCATTCCAAATTACAATTCCTAGCGCAAGTACATGTAGTATTTTCAATAATACAAAGAACATAAATATGACTTTGCACACATCTATTTAAGTGGCCTATAATTAAATTTTCCCTGTAATTGGCAACTTTCACTATGTAGGTAGTCCTCGACTTACAACAGTTCGTTCAGTGACCTTTCGTAGTTACAACAGCATTGAAAAAAGTTGACTTATGACTGTTTTTCACACTTATGACCACTTCAGCATTCCTGTGGTGACGTGATCAAAATTCAGACACTTGGCAACTGGCTCATATTTATGACAGTTGCAGTGTCCTGGGGTCATGCGAACACTTTTTGCGACCTTCTGACAAGCAAAATCAATGGGGGAGCCAGAGTCACTTAACAATTATGTCGCTAACTTAACAACTACAGTGATTCACTTAACAACTGTGGGAAGAAAAGTCGTAAAATGGGGCAAACCCAGGTAAGAAATGTTCGTTTAGCAACAGAAATTTTGGACTCCATTCTGGTCATAAGTCAAGGACTACCTGTATTCCTATGAAACTCTGCAATACAATATCTCATTAAAACAATGTTTATTGGATAGTACTTGAGACCTACTTGAAGCTTGCCCAGTGATAAGTCCTCATCTCCAACCAACGGCAAACCACCATGCCCAACCAGATGCCACCTCCATTACATAATAGGATGTCCAAAATAACTTGATCCCACCAGCATTCAGCAAAATTCGGCAGCAGATGCATAAAGAACAGCTACAGAATACAACAGAAATTTTGATAAATTCATTCGGATTCCTTTTAACATAAAAAAAAAACAGATTTTGAAAATATGGGAAAGATTTTAATACAATAAATGAATGTGACTAAAGGCTAGCCTATGATTTTAGAAATAAAGGAAACTTTATTATATTTGAATTTTAAAGACCCACTATGTTCAAAAAAGAAGACAATAATAATATATTGAATTTTATACATACACACACACACACACAAATGTATGTATGTATGTATGTATGTATGTATGTATACCAGACGTGAAATGCTACCAGTTCGGGCCGGTTCACCTGAACCAGTAGTCAAAAATGCTGCTGGTTCGCTGAAACCAGTAGTAGTAAAAAATGTAAAAAAAAAAAGTTATGACGATCATCGGAAATTTTTTTAAAAGCATTTTATTACTGCCATTTCGGGCAAATAGGTAGTAAAAAAATGCTTTAAAAAGGTAAAAAGAAAAGGCTCCAATGATCACAGCTGTGCCGCACGATCATTGGAGCCTTTTTTTTTTACTTTTTAAAAGCATTTTTTTACTACCTATTCACCTGAGCCGGTAGTAAAAAATGCTTTTAAAAAGTTTTTAAAAAGGTTCCCATGATCACATGCCAGTTGATCACACATGGCGCTGTTCTACTTATCTTCCCAAGCCTCCTTTTGACGTGCACTGCACATGCGCAGCTCGTGTTTGATACGTACTGTGTGCATGCGAGCACACAGCGTGCACTTGGTGTGTGGCACGCATGTGCGGCCAGCGAACTGGTAGTAAACATGTTCAGATTTCACTACTGATGTATACACACACACATGTTTAGTGTTGCCATAAAATAGTTAACTGATAATTTATTTGTTTATTTAATGCCCTAAAGACAAACGTATTGTATTTTCAACAGTGTTCTATCCTTTTATCCATGGCATACCAGTAATTCACTGATTATCATGGAAGAGGTTTGAAAGCTAGCATCTGTATAAATCTGGACTTAATTCAATTAATTTAATATGCAGATGGATAACATAGTAGTTAATATTACTACTAATACCATAGTAGTTAATATTGAACTTCCTGTGTAAGTCTCAATATGCTCTAGAAAATAAGATTTTAACAAGTATTCAGAAGAAAAGATTGGGCACTTGGGAAGGATGTGTCAGACATTCTTATAATCTAAAGAGCCACAGATTTTTTGAGACCCCTGTTGGATAAAATCACTTGGAGCTAGACTGTTGAGTTCAGGAATGAACCTGCCGAGTTGGCTTTAATGTGATCTATTAGACTACACTAAGGCACTTTATGTGGGACGCGGTGGCTCGGTGGCTAAGATGCTGAGCTTGTCGATCGAAAGGTCAGCAGTTCAGCGGTTTGACTCCCTAGTGCCGCGTAACGGGGTGACCTCCCATTACTTGTTCCAGCTTCTGCCAACCTAGCAGTTCAAAAGCACGTAAAAAATGCAAGTAGAAAAATAGGGATCACCTCTGACGGGAAGGTGTGCCTTTGCCGTTTAGTCATGCCGGCCACATGACCACGGAGACGTCTTTGGACAGTGCTGGCTCTTCAGCTTTGAAACAGAGATGAGCACCGCCCCCTAGAGTCAGGAACGACTAGCACATATGTGCGAGGGGAACCATTACCTTTACCTAAGTAACTTTAGCACAGGGCTGTCCTTGAAGAATACCCAGATCTGCAGCTGTGCCAATTCTACAGAAAAGAATTATTTATTTGCCACATAAACTAGCCATAGGGACTTCACATTTGCGTCACATACATGCGTAGGTATCATATATGAATTTCTTTCCTTTATAAATGAAAAGGTGGATACATTTTGCCACATCAGACACAGGCTGCCAAATATCTGTTCCTCATAAAGGACAGGATAGATAATAGAGCTTTCACTCCAAAGATACCCCTTTTATCCCAAAGGTGCTTTTTCATATCCCTTTTATTTCTGCAACTGGTCTACAGTCTCAGTTGCAATACAGCTCACAGGATTCTTTGGCACATCCAAACATCAAGTCATGGCAGGTGCCCTGTGCATTCATCTTTTTCTCAGAGCCTATTACCCAACCTACCTCTGTCAGCTCCCAGGTGATGCTAATAGTCCAACACAGTCCATAGCTGCGAATCAACAAAGCCTTCATTGCCCAGCCCCAGAAATGTCCAAAAGCAAATATGTCAAAATGACTTAGGATTCGTTCCCAGGTAATAACATGGCAATTCACAGCATACTCCTGTTGATGATTACAGAGAAAGGATGTAGAAAAGAGAGACAAATAAGGCAACAGACACCAACATTTATTTTAGAATAATTTTAGATGCAATAGAATACACTATTAAAATACATTCTTTTATGTAGCTCAACCTTGTTCAGAAGCTCAACTATGTATTAGGATAACATCATGAACAATTAGACAAAACTGACTAGGATGCCTTTTTATACAATATTAACTGACACATTTGCTCATAAAATAGAAACATGGCTTTAAAAGAAAAAGTGTGAGGATTAATCTAAATAATTCTGGCTATGACTAATAAAATCCACACCAAGATAAACTAGAGTCTTGACCAAAAATAATTATTCTTATTCTTAGGTAAGATTAGGTTGCAAGTCAACCCTGCCAAGGCTTGGAGACTTTCCATCTTTGGTTCTGGATGGATAATTCTGCCCTGTTCAGACTCAGTACACAATCTGAGGGTCCTCCTGGACTCACAGCTCCTGCTCAAAGCTCTTTGAGGGGGTAGGGGCTTTGCACAACTGCATCACATGCATCAGTTGTACCTATTCATGGTCTGCAAGGCCTTGCTTATGATCACTTTTGCCTAAGTCATCTCCTGATTGGACTATTACAATGCACTTCATATGGAGATGCTCTTAAGGACCATCCAGAAGCTTCAGCTGGTCCTGAAGGCACCGACACAGGTAGTAATGGGTACAGTTCTCTATATTCATGTGACACTTATACTCCATGAGCTGCACTGGCTCCCACTGGCAGCCCTACAAATAAAATAAAATAAAAAACCCACCAAACCGGCTACAAATAAATGTCTTTTTTCCTGCTTTCAGGTTGGCAGTCGTTAAACAGAAAAAGGCACTAAAGCTGCAGGTATCAGAAATCTGGCATCCAGTGGAATACTGCTACTAAGGCTTAGCAACGATATACAACAGGTGCCTTCCAAATGTGCTGTTTGAAGCACTAAGATTTTTGGTTCTCTTGAAGAGTGGGCACAGCTGCTTCAAAGGCCACCCCAAACATCTGTGCACCACTATACATGCAAGGAATACATGAGAACTGGCCACAGTGGAACTATGAGAAGATGCAACAAGTTAAACACTTGCAGAAGTAGATTCAGAAGGATGCTTCACTCAGCCCCTGTAGACTTAGTTGTTACTTTTATTAGGCACAGCACGCCTTCAAGTCTACAATCCATCCATCAAAAAAATGCCAACCACATTTTGATTTTGTAAGCAGAGGAAACATTTGGCTTAGCCCACTGAATATGCTCCTAAGCTACTATTCTTTGCCTTTCCTCTGACTTTAGTTATTCCTTCTGGTATCCCTTTGCATGAAAACAATACCACTAAATGTCTAGACCAGGGGTGTCAAACTCAAGGCCCTGATTTGGCCTGTGGGGTAGTTAGATCTAGCCCGTAGGGCCATCCTGGAAACAGCAAAGGATCGGCCTGCGGTGCCTCTGCCAGTGAAAATGGAGCTTGAGGGGGCCATGCAGAGTGCCCGGGCTCCATTGTCATTGGCAGAGGGCTGCAGGAGACCGTCGTGGCTGAAAACGGGGCGCGGGGAGGCCATGCGCGGCCCCCCGGGTTCCGTTTTCGCTGGCACAGGGCTATCAAAAGGACGGAAGGAAGGAATTGAAGGAAGATTATGAGAGTGAGGGAGAGTCTCAGGAAAGTCCTGTTTTAGCATTTGGCCACCACAGGTGCCCACAACACGAGTCCTGTGTCATGCCCACCCTGGTCACGGCCACCCACAGCCCTCCGAGGTCAAACACAACCTTGATGCGGTCCTCAATGAAATTGAGTTTGACACCTCTGGTCTAGAGCCTCTAAACCTTCCACTACCTTCTTGGTTTTTTTAATCAAATGATCAAAAGTCCACATGTGATATATGTTGTGAGGATTCTGAATTATTTCCTAATTCTTCCAAAAGATTCATGCATATTTTGTTTCTTATACAACCATAGAATCATAGAGTTGGAAGAACTGGAAAATCTTCTATCCAAAGACTTGCTGAATACAGGATCCACTCTTGCAGATAATCATACAATTTCTGTCTGAAGAGATTTCACCACTTTAGATGTCGCCTGACAGTCAGGAAGTTCTTCCTAATTCTAGCCTGATCTTGCTTCCTTGTAGTTTTAATCCATGGGTTCTGGCTGCCCTTTGGGGGAATTAAGAATAATTCTTTCTGTGCAACAACATTTCACATATTTCAAGACTGCTATAATTTCTCTTCCTTAGTCATTGTGGTTTTTTTGTAAACTAAGCAAACACAAAACCTCTAACCACTCCTCATAAGTCTTGGTTCCTAGCCCTCCTCTGAATGCGATCCAATTTGTGACTGTCCTGTTTGAATGGTGATGCTTCCAATGGAGTTTCACCAAGGCAGAGCAGAGTAGAATAATTACTTTCTGTAATTGGAACTCCATGTTCTTTTTAATTATCCCAAAATAGTATTTATCTTTTTAGCAGCAACTTCAAACTTGCTGCTTGTCTACTGGTCATGTTTGTCTACTGCTGTTAACTCACATGGTACTACGAAGATCAAGACACCAAAATGTTCATTACACATTAGCAGTGTACCCACCATAATGTCTGCTTCTCTTGTCGCATATCGTAGGTTGGGATCCAACCAATACATCACCGATTTCACTTGTTCAAAGTTAAGGAAGAGCAGGAAAACCAGAAACAGAAAATAAAGTACACTCAAACCTAAAAGACAATAATACTTTTGGTGAATGGCTATTTAATGTACCACACACAATGCAAGCATACACAAGCAAAGTTCATCAGGAAAAAAAAGATTAAAATATTTTACTGTCTTAAGGCTCCTAAATTAAGCTTCTGTATTTTTATACCAACTCTCAAGGTCACAGATTTTCTTTTCAGTCTATATGCAATGTGAAAAGAAAATAAGAAAGAAAAGGGAGCTTAGCAAACCATACAGAAGTATGAATACTAAGAGAAGAAAAAAGAAAGGGAGAAAGTAAATATGAGGTAATAAGGGAAGAAAGAAAAAGGCATTGACTTCCGACTCTTTTTAACACAGTATAAGATAACAACATTACAACCTCAACTTAGTTTTACACATTAATAAATAACTTGCCATATAACAACAGATAAGCATAAAATCCAGAAGTGATATCCAAATTAAAAAAATATATAGTCTTCTCTTTGAATAGAACAATCAATTTAACCATCACTCCTATTTTTATTTTTATCTGTATTTTATACATTGATAAAACAATAAAAATTATATAAGGAAAAGAAGTATGAGCACTACTCTGATTATTTGTATAGCTTACTCATAGTCCTCAATCACATGACAATTCTGCTAGGTTGCTACCCAACTAATTACCAAGGAGAAACTGGACAAGGTGAGAAGGATCAGATACAATAGAAAGGCAAACATTTGGAAAGAAAGAAGTCAAGAGCTATAATCCAGCTGTAGCTGTTTCATTTGCCTGAAGATTATGTTCTTTCAAAAGGAACTTGACACTCAGCAGGTCAAGTCCTATTTTCCAATGTCCATTGCAAAATTCTCACTGAAGTGACAATACATAAAAGCCTTCCTGTGCCATCTCTCCATCTAACACTAATCATGTATCATGTCCATTCTCTTATTATTTCATGTCCAATGTTCCTTTTTAAGAAATCCAACATGCTCACACTCAGTGATGCTTAAAACTTTGTGACTCCTTCTGAATTTGAATTTGACAAAATTGAAAGAACTAAAAGCCAATAATGTTTAAGACGGATCTTAATTTAAAAAAGACCAATTATAATAATAATAAAAAATCAATGTATAAATTAATCTCCATTTTTTTAACCCTTGCTACTCTTGGAGCTGAGTTTTTATTTTAAATATTGGCTATATTGTGAACCACTTTTAAACATTTTTTACACTTA
Organism: Ptyas mucosa; assembly: GCA_012654045.1. NCBI lineage: Eukaryota > Metazoa > Chordata > Lepidosauria > Squamata > Colubridae > Ptyas > Ptyas mucosa. The sequence goes on along the minus strand of WNWU01000003.1, from coordinate 44,430,636 downwards.
GACTTTAAGAAATTATGTTATGTTTCAATGATTATATTGCATGCCATTCAGTGAAGTTTTAGAAGAACTGAGTACAAGTAAATTATTATTGTAATCTATAAAAAAATTCAATAGAAATTAATGTGTGAATACGGTATGTAAGTACCATCAAAGTTGGAGCCTGCAAATTGTCTTATATGATGAATTATTCTAAAGCTTATTCCAAAAATTCTAATTGGTTTTATTTATTTATTAAACAAATTTAAATAGCCACCCAACTCACAAATTGGTGATTTCTTTTCTTAAGAACATTAAGATTTTAAAAAGGCAAAACTTTCTCACAATATCTGAATATTGTAACATACCTCTGCAGTAACACGGAGAGCATAAAATATATTCTACTACAAAATGGATTGTTGAAAGAAGATACCCAGAGATCTGTAACAATTGAAAGTTATACCTTGAAAATGACTTACCAAATACCATGCGCCATAATGCAGGGTGTGGACGGGTGAAAGGGCCTATAAAAAGAAAAGTGTGATTACTAAAAATGATCTGATGATTAAGCAATATAATAATAATAATAATAATAATAATAATAATAATAATATATCTAGCATTAAGGCTTATCCTCACAGCTTGATTGTCTTGGTGCAAAGACACCTTACTAACCATTTTGCAGAGATGTATACTCATGACATCACTTCAATCTCATTTTCAGCCCATTGCTGAGGTACCCTAAGGTTATTGATCATATCTATATAACTGCCCATCTCACCAAAGGTGACTCTTGATGATGCACAATAGATAACACAAAAAATATTAAAAATAACAATTATAAATATAAAAATCATAGTAATAAGGATCCTAAGAACAAACCATAAGAGAAGGAGAATAAGAAATCCCGCCCCCCCAACAATGGAGATACCCAGACAAATCTCTAGCGTCTCCAAGATAACATGGCAACAATCTAAGATGCCTAGGAGAGGAATCTACAGATGATAGAGCCATGAATCTGTTCACCTACATCTGGCCAAACAACTGCTGTGGGATCACAGATTTCCTATCTTACTCAATTTCTAGTCACTGAATTCCTATTGCCATTTTGTCTTGGTTTCACAAATATTGGACAGTAAAATCCCACCATATTTAGTGTTTCCAATCAGCTGTCATTTCTCACCCCTCCCCCCCCTTTTTTTCTTTTGATATAGGAACAGCAGCAAATATATCAAGCATAGGAGTGGGGAAATAGCAGCCAAGATAATCAAGAATAGTTTTATAGGGAGAAAACCTCAAATATGAAGTTAGGAAGCTCAGGTGTAGGCTCCAAATCTTTTTGGATTTTCAAACATCTAGACAAATATACCAATGGTTCCAATTATGGGATGAGAAATTGGTATATCTACCTTATACCTTAATGTGGTGCATTTCCCTTGAAGATGTTTCTATTGACTCCTGGCAGAAACCCATGCTGATTTTGAATGACTTAATATTTGACCTTGATCTTCATCTCTGATAACTGTTTATCACTCAAACTTTGATAACTTCTAGAAGACTGGGAATTTGATATTCCAACAGGAAGAAAGTATTCAAATGAGTAGTTTCCCAGCATCAGCTCACTGCATTTCAGATAGAAATTGGTGGGGGTAGGGGATTCTGCAAACAGTTAACACTAGGAATAGACCACTTACCACCAATTGCTTTCAGTGTCATGCACTAAAACTTTATGGATAGTAATAGTGCCCAGCCTATTCCTGAGAATTAATAAAGACAGTGGCAGCAACACAATTTATGGTGATACTCCTTCCTCATGACTCAAGGATAGGAGGAAATTATTATTAAAGCATACTAAAGCAGCTGCCTGGACAAGCCCTTAGTTTGAAACTAGGGCAAACCTTAATAGCATATAAGATTCTCACTAAAGTCATTAAAAAAGTTCTATGGTTGCTAGCATGTTATTAGAATTTGTCAAAGACCTCTCCGAATTATTATGGTAACTAAATCCAAGACTTTTAGATCTTCAGAATAATCATTAACAAGTTAAGAGATGTTGAGCAATGTCCATTGTTTTACTTTTAAAACTAATCAAATATTTTTTAAAAAAAATAACAAGATCTCATTCTCTTCCACAAATAAGGCAATAATCTGCAAAGAAGTGAATATTCATTGGAGAAGATTGGAATTCAGAAGTGATAATTGTAGTGATACATTTAATGGTTGATCAGGCTAAACCATTAAAAAAACCTTACTAATGAAGCATGCATAATTATACTGAGGTCCATATGTATTGGTTGAGGTAAGATATACACTAAAAGAATTCTGCATATATATGCGAGCACCTAAATATATCTACTATACATCTCTGCGTATTTCATAGAAAAAATGCATTTACAAATCTATATATAATCCCTAGCCAAGATTTCCATTGGTGTATGTGTGTGTCTGTGTGTGTATGTATATATGTGTGTGTGTGTGTGTGTGTGTGTGTGAGTGTGTGTGTGTGTGTATGTTTTATTGGTTCATTTTTTCTTTAAAAACATAAAAAATTCCACATCTATCTGAACAGCGTGTTTTTGGGCATAATTAATTTTGAGTAAATGTACAACAATAACCATAATCACACTAGTAATCTTAATAGACATATCAATATTAATCATAAAATAATAAAACAATTAGTTTGTTCATCTTACAATGAGGACCCGGTTGTGGGGGCAATAAGCTGACTTTGTATAAAATATACAAAAGTATGAAGGCTATTGCTTAACGCATTGTAAGCCGTCCTGAGTCTCCGGAGAAGGGCGGCATATAAATCAAATTTTTTTTAAAAAATGTTTTCAATATAATTTTTTATTATCTCCATTTCCATTGTTAAAGAGATATGGTCAAGTTTATCAAACTTATACTTGTCTCTATGAATGGCACATGGAATAGTAAAACTATTAATGGTTTTACAACCATTGTAAACCAATGGTTTTACAACCTGTTACTTTCCATATATACTTTTTTTTTATTGAAAAAGTTTTACAAATACAAATTTTCCCTTTCCCCCCCCCACCCTAACCCAGCATTATAAAATACATATAAAAACAATATATAATTCCATCCCAACCCCGCCCTAGCCCTCCCCCTCCACCCTCTTCCCTCCCCCCCAACTTCCATTATATGCAATGCTAATATTCCCAAACAATATATATGTTATTCAACCTTCCATATCTTTTTTCTATATTTACTAACATAATCATCAATCCTTCTCAGCTAAAAGCGACATAATATTTTCTAGTCTGATACTTATTCTGTACATACTCAATCCATAATTTCCATTCCTGTATATACTTCTCATGCGTCTGATCTTTTAAAAAAGCTGAAATCTTTGCCATTTCTGCAAATCCAGCCATCTTCTGAGTCCATTGGTCAACAGTCGGTAAGACATCACTCTTCCAATATTGGGCAATCAACAACCTAGCTGCTGTCACCATATACAAAATCAGTTTTGTTTCACCCAATGTGAAGTCTTTAACTATACCCAATAGAAAAAATTGCGGAGAAAATTGTATTTTTTTCTTTAAAACATTTTGCATAACCCACCAAATTTTTATCCAAAAAGCCCTCACCTTTTTGCAAGTCCACCATATATGATAATATGTAGCATCTAAACAATCACATCTCCAACATTTTGGCTGCACATTAGGGTATATACAAGACAATTTCTTGGGGTCTAAATGCCATCTATAAAACATTTTATAAAAATTTTCTCGTAGATTTTGTGACTGTGTAAATTTAACATTCTGAACCCATATTTTTTCCCATGTTTCCATCATAACTGGTTGAGAGAAATTTTGTGCCCATTTAATCATACTTACTTTCCATATATACTTATATATATATAAGTATATATACATATACTTTGGAATTCTACTTAGATAAAATTTTTGAGAATTGCAATCCCAATCCATTTGGAGAATGCTAGGATAAAAAAGGCTGTGCCATATTTCCTTTTGCCACAGTCATTCGCTCACATGCTTGTCGAAGTGATACTTTGCTATATCAAGGCTATAACTTGACTAGTCTACTAATTTTGTCCTAGGGAACTTCTTTAACACTCAGCTATCCCTTGTACATTTAGTCAGCATGATCAAAGTTAAGGAATGTCAGAAATAAAATTTCTGGGACATCTGTAGGACATAGATTCTCTACTCATACTCCAAACATTCCCTTTCTTTGTCTGAACATAGGTTACTTCTACTGTATACTACGGTGGTTCTTATCAATTTGTGAATCCTTTGGATTTCAATACTTATGCATAAATATGATTTACATCTTGCCATACCTTTAAGAATACCAAACAACATACATAGCAATCACTCCCTTTTTTCCCCACAGCAATCATATAGACATAGGTTGGGCTGAGTGAAATTGGCCCAAAGTCACCCAGCAAGCTTCTATAACTGAAGGTGGATGTGATTCTGAGTTTTCCTGACGCTAGTTACAAAGTTAGAGCTCTACCCAAACTCTAAAACTACACTTTCTAAGCAGATTAGAACCTGCTAAGAACTAGGGAGAAAGAACAAACAATTACAAAGCAAAAACAATGAGGGCAGTTCTTTGCAAATTACTGAGCTATGACTCTCAACAGGACCCAGAGAGCCTTTTGATGTGATTATAGCAGTATATACTAGCTGAAGATTGAAATCCTGAACATAATTTACTTAATGAACAAACAAACCTCTCAGACACATTGGGGCTAAACTGTGAGAAAACATAGGATTGCGTAGTAAAGGAAACAGCAATTTCATACCAGGCTAATTTCATTATTATTGTTCCCTTGAGTTTAGATGTCTATTTTCAAGTCATTTTTAGAGGTTTATTTTTCCTTAATATGCTTTGTTCCAGTGATAGGAAAAGAACCAAGAGATTGGTGCTATTGACTGAAGGGCAAAAGAGTCAAATGGACCAGGTAAACTCTCAATAAACCGGACATCAGATATCCAACAAGCTATCAAATCGCATGCACATAGGCTGAATTTATGTGGAAAACAATTCCTCTTGGCTGCAGAACTGAAATCAATACCTTTTAGACATACCACCAAGATCAGACATAAATCTAGATTATATGGCTCAAAGTAGATTAATTTAAATTCTGAAAGAGTTCCTGACCTACAAATACCCTGAACTGCTAAAAGAACACAGCTACTTAGCTTTATAGTCTTTCCTTTCGTTTTATTTATGTCTGCCATAATCAGGCATCTGGTTTTGCAACATATACTTCCGAGGTCTCCTGTAAAAAGAAATAGTGTACAATTCCAACTAGACATGATTTAGTGACCAATAATTTGAATAACAGCTAATGCTTCTTTAAACCACAGCTCTATCCTGAGGAAGTATTGCAAAGTGCTTATGCTGCAACTTAATTACCAAAGCCAAGAATCAGTAAAGTACCAACTATCATAGCAAGGGAACCCAGCCAATTTCAGAGGAATTGGAACAAGGGCACTTAATAGCAACCACATCTTCCACGGGAAACATCATCTGGAATTCAGTCCCTTCCTAAGAGCAAACAGCTATAGCTTTTGGTCAGAAAAAACAATATAAACTGCTTTTTTTGGAAAAGAGCAATAACCATCCACCATAGATAATAATGGCTGAAAAGCTACCCATTCCCATACTAATCACAATGAGATCATATTTGTGAGTCAAAGAAGGACTGGAATTTTAAAATACTGAACAGCAAGTTAAGCAAGATTTATTGCTTGTATGTTCCTTCCAAATCTGAGCTCATGACCACAAAACACTCTCTGCATATGCTAAATTATTTTTCAGGCACTGCCCCAAACATGTAAGGGCTACAATTAGGGTCAAGTCTCCAATCACATAAAGTCATATGGGCTTTAAAGCATATATGGACAAACAGTGCTTCCACCCAGGGTGGAAGGCAATTGGTATGCTTGCCTCCATCCTGTGTTTTGAGGACAATTCATTCAGGAGAGCACATGAACAGGATTTTTATTTAGTGATAATAAGTAAAAGCCAAAAAATATTAACCTCCAAAGAAGAAAACATCTTTAAAGAAAAGCATTTTCTTTGGAAGATACTGGGAGATTGGGAGTACTAATTGATCAATTAAATTACTGTATAATAAAAGAAAGTAAAACAAAATATAAAAAAACATTTTAAATTTAATTCCTTTGAAATAGTAAGATTCATGCCCAAGTAAATATTTGTAAAATCAATTGGTCTTTCCAAGATTTCAGTATTAGGAACTTAGCCTACGTCTCAATTATAACCAAAAAACTGCTACAGTTCAAAAGCATTACATATGCTTGTATGTGAAGTGACAATTGCTTAATCCTTAAGAGTTTTCAATATAGGCAAGAATTCTGCAACATATTTTAACAATTTAGCACATGCAGAAAGTGTTTTTGTCATACACAAACATTGAAGACTAGAATCCTAAAAATCTTTTCCTGCAGTAGTTGCCATAGATTTCAAAAGATTTCCTTTAAGTATACATGCTGAATTAAACATTTAATTTCTTTTGATTAAGGGACTTCATTCTCTTTTTCAACTGTGTTAATGTGCATGTCTGTGTCTATTCTATTTTGGGGGGGATGGGGAGTCTGGAAATGAAAATCTTATATAAACCTTCAGTTCAGTGTAATTCTTAAAAGAACAATGTGAAACACAGTACACATAACATCAATATAAAAATACAGTAAATCAATATTCATGGAAGTCACAAACAGTGATGGTACTTACCATTGGGAAAAGCTAGAACACTGATGATTAGAAAGAAAAATACCACACAGAGGATGCCTTTCCAAATGTTATCTTCAGGGGTTGAATCATCTCTTAAAAAAAAAAAAAGGCAAAGTAAAACATACAAGTAAAGCACTGTTGTTCATTTAAATTATTTTCAAGCCCAGTAACTTGTTTTGCCTTTTTGTACAAAAGCTAATCCATACAATCAACATATACATATTTTTCTAGTTCCTCAAAATTTACCTCTATAGAAATTCTCAATCATCCAGTTCACAGCTGTCCTACAGGTGCTTTTCAAAAAGCAACTGGCCTTCTTTTAAGGATTACACTGGAATTTGGGAACTACTTAGATTGAGTTTGGAGAATAGTTTAATAGAGGTATATTTCCCATCCTTGTTTCTTTGGAAGCTCTGTTTAGACATTTACACTAATTCCCGTTAAATCCCTTTTGTTTTTCCTACAAAAGTACAAGTGAAAAGGCAAATCAACGAAGTCCGGTTGCCTTTTGAAAAGCACCTTCGGGATGACCATACTTGCTACTTAATTAATATGTAGAGACATAAAGAATTGCTGATTAAAATAAAGATATTGACTGTAATATCCAATCTGAAAAACAGGGAACCACCTTAGGAACAGTAGTGGGTTTCACTTACCTTCGCTACTGGTTTGGAATTGTGAGCGCGCGTGTGAGCTCGCTTCACTCGCGCACGGCGCTTCTGCACATGCGAAGAACTTTCTGTGCATGCACAAAGCATCCGTGATAACGTCTAGGTGGGTGGGCGGGACCTCCCACCACCACCGCTACCGGTTCACTCGAACCAGGGAGAACCGGTAGAAACCCACCACTGCTTAGGAACAGCATGATCCACTAACCTTGTTAAAAAAAGTTCTTTACATTGCCTTTCTCTTATTTCAGACAAATGAAAACTGAAGTTTTCTACTAAATAAAAAGTTAGATTTAATATAGATGTCTGTGAGAAAGGATGGATTAGCTTTTTTAATGATTTGACTGTAGATAAAAGGATGCTCTTTCTTTCTGCCTCAGTTCTTCTGTTCTTTCTGTACACTGTACAAATCTTTCAAGGTATGAAAGATTTGTACCGTGTAATTACCGTGTAATTATCAACGATGCAATGACTGCATTCTGGTACCTTGAATCATTGTGCTAGTAGACATGAGTGAAAGCTGCAATAATTAATTTAAGTAATTCTATGCCAGAGTATGTGTAAAAACAAGCAACAATATTTAAATGAGGAAAATCCAATGAAATAATTATGATACACAAGCTAGAATTAAGAGTAGAGTGTCCTTGAGTTGATGCATTATGGTTGAGGCAAATGGAACTTATATTCCTTAAGGCCAATGGCAGAAAAATCTAAAAACCAGCTCCTGTACACTAGACGAATCTTTCTCTAGACATAAGAGCCTTCATGTGTACAATTCTGTAAATTTAAAAGTATTTTTTTCTTACATATTGGATTGTATGTATTTACTTATCCAAGTAACACATTGCTTAACACATTGTAAGCCGCCCTGAGTCTCCGGAGAAGGGCGGCATATAAATATATATATATATATATATATAAAAAGATTGATCACACTATTGTAAGAATCAGCACTTCAGCACATGGAATTTGACTTTGCATCTTTTGCTAATTATTTTGGGATATTTGTTTGCAATATTATTTAACTGTTCTATTTTGTATAGTTAGCATTTCTATAGAAATAAAGCAGACCGTGATTTAGTTTCTTCCAATTCGCCTATAAAGATTTATCACTTGTAGTCACTTCAGTACGATACATTAAAGGAATTAGCATAAATGACATGCATAGATGATGTGCATTTATGGATATGTACATCATAAAGCATCAGTGAAAATTTATACAAGACTGTAACAATCTACGATACATGCACATCTGTAAACACACATGCATAATTGTGTAAATTATCAATTAAATACAATTCATGCTAGTATGGAAGGTATTTTTACATAAGAACTTGTAAAATTGTAAGGGCAATGACAATATTCTTAAGTTAAAAAAATTTTAAGGCAAAGGTTTCCACTGTCGAGTCATGTTCAACTCTAGGAGGAGATGTTTATCTCCATTTTCTAGTCGAGGGAACCAGTGTTGTCCGTCCTTGTGACCAGCATAACTATACAGCTGAAGGCACATGGAACATTGTTACCTTCCCACCAAAGTGGTACCTATTTATCTACTTGCATTTGCATGCTTTGAAACTGCTCGGTTGGCAGGAAAATTAAAATAACAAAGAATAAGAATTAATTCAGCAAGTGCATTGAATTACAAGAGATCTACTTGTGTGCATAATTATAGGAAAACTGACCAGTATGTTTGTTGGATGCTGTCAGCTATCTTGTTCCTTTTTTTCCACCAATAGTGAGGTTATCTTTATTTTAGCTGCCTCATACTTTTTCCCTCCAAATGGATTAACGTTATTGATTAATAGTTGACAGTTACCTCCATAAATTTGTCATCACAACAAGGATATTGCACCAAATGATTACAACTGCAGCAGACAAAACTTTTGGAAGATGAGATTTTCACATTACTGGCAACTAAAATAGGAACAAGAGCGGCTATCAGGTACATTTTCCCAGAAGAACTCGTTCCACAACATCTGGAAACTGATGTTGTCAAGATTTTTAAAACAAAAACGTCTTTACGAACCCAGGAAAAGCTAATTGTTAACAGAAATTGTTGATAAGAAAAGAGTAAGAAGAAAAATTCCAGACAGCTCTTTCTTTACTATTTTTTTTATCTTACAGTATTATCTGAGCGATATATATTAACCAACTAGGCCTTGATGTCAGATCGCATTCACTCATTTTCTTTTTCATTTCTCTCTTCCAAACTCCCTTTATTATCTCTCCTCATTGATTTGAAAGCTATCAAAACATCTTGATAGCTCCACCCTATTTAGTCCACTAGAGAGAATAGAACTCCTCATTCTTTTTGTTTGACAGTAGAATGAGTCACAAAAATTAAATATACACATCTTGACTTCCCACAAAAAAAAAAGCAAAGCATAAGTCTCTGTCTCTCTACTCTGAAGTAAATAGATAGCCAAATATTGTTTGATGTACTGTACTTGCACCTAAGGAATTTAAGGCCTATGAACATTAACAAAGATGCTACTTACTCAGGATGATGCTTTTAGAGAAAGCACTTCAGTTTTTACTACTGTTGCACCCTTCTTCTGTGATAAAGCTCAAGACAACTAATGGTGGCCAGTCTCCTAAGCTGGCAATAGCCAGATCTAAAGCGCATCACTTCTGCAAGGCTGAAACACCGTGTTTCTTTAAACTTTTTGCTCTCACCTTCCCACTTTTAAAAATTACTGAGGTTATCTTTATCGGTATTTACCATGTTCAAAATTAAAACTGACCCATTTACGCAATATTTATTGAACGAATCATGTAAAAGCAACAATATAAACTCATTAAATATGAATTAATATTTTTTAAGGAAAAATACCTGTATTTTTCAACAATTTTTTTTAAAAAAAAGACATTATTTTAATTTTTTTTGCATGTTTCTTCAGCAGATGGCAAATAATTTTGATTTTTTTTATTTTATTATTATTATTATTTTTTGCAGAGCCCTGAGAGGGTATTAGGGGGATTCCCCCAGGGCTCCTGGGACCACACATAAACCCTGCATTAAAGCATATATTCGGAAAGCTGCAACCCCGGTAACGTTACAGGACGATGCTCCCCCACAGCAGCGGACCGGTGCAGAGTCCTTGCACACATGCGGTCCCTTCTCCAGCATCCAAGCCGGCCTGGGGGGGGGGGACCACACAGCTGTGACGATTTAGGGTCGCCCATCCTGTGCCGAAAAGACCAGCAGATGGGTCTCTGTGGCGGCTCGTCCTCGCAACGACAGCCGGGCTTGCCACCGCGCCCTGCCCCTGCCTGAACGGATCGCTCCGGGTGTCGCCGATACCTGGTGAAGGCGAAGGCCATGAGGCTGAGGATGGTGAAGCTGAGCAGGGTGATGGTGTGGGGCCGGTAGAAGAACTCCAGGGTGATGTCCTCCACTTGCTGCTCGTTGATCATGCGGAAATGCAGCCGGTAGTTCACATCGTCCTTGCTCAAAGTGCGACTCCCCACATACGACGCCATGGTTGCAGCGCCTTCCCTCCCTCCCTCCCTCCCTCCTCGGCGGCGATAGCAGGCCCGCTCCCGGGCCGCTCCCAACCCTCGCGGCTCAGCGAAAGAGAAGCAGAAGGAGGCGCGCCAGCGGGCAGCGAGGAGGACGTAGCCGGGCTGGGAGAAGGGGCGGCGCGTCGCTTTAGACGTAGCCGGCAGCTGCCGCCACGAGGAAGAGTTGCTCGGGGCCTCGCCTCCTCCTGCCCTTTGCGTCAGGAGAAGCGGCTTGCGTGCCGGGGAAGGCGACCCTCGTGAAGGCGAGGAGGGCCTCGTTGCAGCCGGGCAGGCGTTGGATTCCACCCCTCCCCTCCACACACACACATACACCGCTTCCTTCAGGCGCGGGTCCAGCGGGTCCTCGAAGGACAAAAAAAAACTCCCGGGGGATCGAGAGCTGCAGCGGTCCGGGGTGCAGCCGGGTGAGTTGGTCGCTTCTGGTTGGGTCCTTTCTCGGAAGTAAGCCAGCGCCCCGGTTTTCTTCTGTGCTTATCCCTTATATTATACCTTATGCCACCAGGCTTGAAATTTTCATAATCATAATAAGTTTTATTTGTCAAACATATATAAGATAATAGGTAAAAGTATAAACATAATTTGAATACATGAAAAGAGTAAGTAAAAAGGAATATTAGAACAGGGACGGTAGGCAGTTGGTGCACTTATGCACGCCCCTTACAGACCTCTTAGGAATGGGGTGAGGTCAACAGTAGACAGTTTAAGGTTAAAGTTTTTGGGCTTTGGGGGAAAAGTTTTGGGCTTAGACAATTTAGAACTACTCCGCCTTCAGTCTGACCTAAGCGTAGTGCACAAAATTATCTGCTACAACCTCCTACCTGTCAGTGACTACTTCAGCTTCAACCACAACAATATATGAGCACACAATAGATACAAACTTAAGATAAACTGCTCTAAACTCGATTGCAGAAAATACGACTTCAGCAACAGAGTGGTCAATGCCTGGAATGCACTACCTGACTCTGTGGTTTCTTCCCCAAACCCCCAAAACTTTAACCTTAGACCCGTGATGACGAACCTATGGCACGGGTGCCACAGGTGGCACACGGAGCCATATTGGTGGGCATGCAAGTGTTACCCTAGCTGAGCTCCAGCACGCATGTGCGTGCTGGCCAACTGATTTTCAGGCTTTCCAGTCCCACTGGAAGTCAGGAAACTAGCTGTTTCTGGCCTCCGGAAGGCCTCTGGGAAGATGGGGAAGGCTGTCTTTGCCCTCCCCAGGCTCCTAGAAAACCTCTGGAGCCTGGGGAGGGGGAAAAACGGGCCTACTGGGCCCACCATGCCATTGTGTGCCAAAAGCAGGGGGAAGTGGGGGAATCACGTGCGCATGTGCAGGAGGGCGGGGCGCATTGAATTATGGATGTGGGCACCCGTACCCGCGACCCCCCCGCTCCCGCCGCTTTTGGCATGTGACGGCAAAAAGGTTAGCCATCACTGCCTTAGACTGTCTACTCTGGACCTTACCCCATTCCTAAGAGGTCTGTAAGGGGCGTGCATAAGCGCACCAGCGTGCCTACCGTCCCTGTCTTACTGTCCCCATTTATTCGTATCCTTATCTTGTATTCATAATCATATTTATACTTATTTCTGTAATCTTATACATGTTTGATGAATGAATGAATTAATTAATTAATTAATTAATCAATGAGGAAAGAAAGAATCCCGTCAAGGCCACCTAAAGGCGACCGATGTTGGAGTAAATATAGTACAGTAGTCCTCGGCTTACAACAGTTCCTTTAGTGTCTTAGACTAGACTTAGAACTTGGATGTAGAATAACTTTATTGTCACTTTGAATGTACACTAATCGGCTTTCATTGCATACAGTTCTTCAAAGGGTCTCCGCCTCCAAAGTGACCCTTCAAACTTATTACAGTACTGAAAAAAGTGACTTATGACTGCTTTTCACACTTAATGATCCCTGTAGCATCCCCATGGACACGTGATTAAAATTCAGATGCTTGACAACTGACTCATATTTTATGACGGTCACAGTGTTGGGGGGGGGGTCATGTGGTCACCTTTTGCAACCTTCTGACAAGCATAGTCAATGGGAAAGCCAGATTCACTTTACAACGGTGTTACTAACTTAATAACTGTGGTGATTCACTTAACAACTGTGGCAAGAAAGGTCGTAAAATGGGGCAAAATTCACTTAACAAATGTCTCGCTTAGCAACAGAAATTTTCGGTTCAATTGTGATCATATATCGAGGACTACTTGTATTGTAAAGATCAGGGGACATGCATTTTAACTGGGCACCCATTGTATTTTCTCTCATTTGGGATCCTGCGTTCTTATGATGGATGGTGGGAGTTTCAGTCCAGGAACTCTGAAGGGCCACAGATTGTGTACCCTCCTGCCCTCCGGTTACTTCATGTTGTCTATAAAAATGAGACAACAGAGAAAAGGGATGGCTGTATAACTATCATACTGTGTTGCAAATTTTATCTAATTTTGGTTCTGCCGGTATATTAACTGTAAGGAGGATTTTTTCTCCACACAGCAGTTAGAACATTACAGGGATCTCATCCCTGATATATAATGCTATTTCAGTCATGTTGGCTGAGGATATAGCAATGTTTTTCTTGGGGGGCAAAAAAACCACCTACTTTAGGGATGGATTACTGGAGTTGTTAATCATAACAGTCTTGATGGGCTACTCTGACGAGTCCCACCAGCAGTTTTTAAAGGAAGTCCCATGTTCCCATTACTGTTACAAAGGCAATGAGATGAACTATTGAAAAAAAATAACATTGAACGCTTTTTAGTTCTTGTTCAATGTGATTAATTAATTTTGTACCTTGTAAATAATCGGGAGTCCCCAAAAATGGGCTAAAGCATAAGCAAGATGATGATCCCCAAACTATATACAGTACAAAAGCAGACTGGTTATTATTTTGATATTGATGGTAATATAACATTTTCTACTGTATCTGATAACAGCAGGGCAGGTAGCAGGTCTCTAAATGTGTAAAAGCAGGCAGCTATTTCATCTCAAAGACCTTTTCTTTCTTTCTTTTTCTTTTGCAGTCAAGGTCACTTCTTTTGTCACCAAACTATGATAATATTGACAATAAAATTTCCTATTGTTAATTAATATGATTTAGGCACTGCCCAACTCCAAATTGACTCATGACTGCACAAGGTTGAAAAAAATAATTAACAGGTTTATGTACTTTTCTTCACTGCCCTATCTGCTGCTCCTTCATCTTCAGCAAATGATTCTATGTGAGACCAGGTATATCCAGCTCACAGCCTATGGGCTACATGTGGACCTGGACAGCTAGTAATGTAGCCCACAAGACACACACCCTGCCCCCCCGAAATAAAGTTTGTTATCAGCTGTATTACATATGTTATATGTGGCCCAAGACAATTCCTCTTCACTTACTGCAGCCCAGGCAAGCCAAAAGGTTGGTCATGCCTCCTGGTGTACAGCTACTTATCACTTGATTGCAGGGTGGATAAAAATCGATGATTTTTTTAAAAAAAAAATTTAAAAAATCAGATTTTTAAAATTTAAATTGAACTTTTTTTTATTTAAATTGGATTTTTTTTATTTTTACAAAATTTATTTTAATAAAATGCTTTTGGAGTAAAATTCTGTCTAAAGATAGTTTTCTATTTAAGATATATTAATAATTTAGTTTATTCAACATGAAATGGAGCGTAGTTATGTACCATGAGGCTGTATATTCTGCAATATTGGGACTGTCGGTGAGTCAATAGCAGGTCAGAGGAGGAGCTGCTGTGGGACCGAGATGACAGTTGATCTTCAAAAATTATGATTTAAATTGACTTGATTTAAATCAAATCCACCCTGCTTGATCAGTTGATTGACTGAACTTTTATACCTGCCCATCTCACTCGCATGTGACTAAGTGACATACAAAATTAAAACAAAAGCTAAACAATCAATTCAACTATTAAAACCAATGAAAAATAGTTAAAAAGCTATAGTAAGGGGGAAAAAACAAGAGTGCAGTCTAAACTTACACCAGTCTTTTGACAGGCTCCACAGTTCCATGGGATCTCCATACTCCATGGCAAAACCAGGTTTTGAGAGCTTTCAAGGTTTCCTACCCTTAACAATAACAGTTGTCAAGCACAGGAAATCAGAAATTGTTTATTTATTATTTATTTATTTATTGGTTCGATTTATATGCCACCCTTCTCCAGAGACTCAGGGCGGCTTACAATGCGTTAAGCAATAGCCTTCATACTTTTGAAATCCAGGCAGTTCAAATGAATATAGTTTTATTGTATGTTAATGCTCTGTACAAGAATCTGAACTACTAACGGTCAAAACAAATTTGTGGTAGATAAGAGTCAAAGGAATTCAAAGTGGCATGAAGGGATCAGAACTGATGATGTGTTTGACCCCTCCCTCGAGCTCAGCCTGGTCATCTCCTACACTGTCACTGCAAACCAGCATTACAAATCCTTATTCTGTCTAACAAATAAATATAAATGTTCCTTTGGTTTTTTCTTACAGATCTTAATCAGTAAGATGCCTTTGTGGACTCGACAGTTATCCAGATGCTGCTCTTTGTTAAATACATACAATATTATAAAGAGTGCAGAGCTGAGAAAGCAATCAGTAAAAATGTGGACACGTTTTCTTGAACCATCAAAGTTGCAGTGCTTTTGTCCTTATTGCCACATGCTGTTAAAGAACTTTAAAACTTTGCATCTGGAGAATCACAGGCAGTTCTGCAGCTCAAGTACTGAACCCCATCAGACTTCACTTTCTTTGATTGACAAGCCGAAACCCGAGATAGTACCTACTTTAAATACTGAAGAATTGCTTCAAGGTAAGTAACAAATTACATTTATATGATGTTCAACATGATATATCGCAGCATTACGTTTTAATTTTTTCAATTTTATTTCCTCTGCCTTCTTCTCTATTAAAAAATCATTTAGAATTTATTGTTTGCTATAGTATTTAAATCACACTTTTTAACTGAGCCTGAAAAAATTATTTGGTAGAGTTGAGGGTGAATCTTATACAGGTAGTTCCCAGTTAATTACAGTATTTGAGACCGGAAAAGTAAGTCATCACATGACACATTACTTAGCAACAGCATTCCCCCTTACCATTGTTAACCGAATCCCACCAACTGTTAGATAAAGACCTACTCTGATCCAAGCTACTCCTGGATTGGTCCTTCTCAGCTCTGAACCTCAGCAAGGTAAGGGACTAACTCCAATGCACCATACCCCTCCCTTACCTCCTTTCGTATCTCTGCCCTTTTGGCTGTCTTACACTCCACCAGCCCAGCTGGTTTCCACTGTCCTCATCCTGCTAAGGCATGCCCATCTAGCCCCAGCATTCTTGTCCAAATTGTGTGTGGCCTTCCTGCAAGACTCCTTTGTTTGTAGGGTAGTAAAATTCAGTATATAAGTGACCCTCAGCTTCAAAGCTATCTGGGTTCATTGCAAAAACACCTTTTTCCCTCACTTTTTGCAGTGTAATTAAAAATGTCTGATCTCAGCCTTGAGCAAGCCATAGTATACTATTTTATCTAAATTAGCAATGATTAATATTGCTTGTGCAGGTATAAATATGGCTTTAATATAATTATGCTAAATTTCCAATTGGATTCACTCTTTATCCTAAGGCAGTGATGGCGAACGTTTTTGGCATTGCCAAAAAGTCTGCCGGAACCCATAATGCAATGCACGCCCCCATTTACGCATGCGTGCACGACCCCCTCCATGCTCCCTCTACACACTGCGCATGCGTGCACCAGACTTCATTGGATGCCAAAAGAACAGAACTATCTAATAAAAACTGTCATGCATTATCATCCTCAAAGATTCCATATATTGTTATTGTTTTTGGATTTCTTGTTTTTAAAAAATAATAGTCTTCAATAGACTATTTAAAAGGCAGAATCTCCCTTCCCCTATATTTTAAAAACAAATACTGTAATGAAATTGAAGGAATAATAATCAATTTAATCCAGAATAATAAAAGAATTCTCATTAGGGTTATTTATCAGTATCTAAGATAGCTCAGCTCTGTTCACCATATAAAAACCATGTGTTTGGTATTCTATCACTTCCTTAATTTCAGTTGTTTTTTCACTTTAATGAATTTAAGATTTGGACGATGACTTGCCCATATCTCCCTTGGAGAAAATTTCAGAAGACGAGTCTCTTCAAATCAAAGCTGCACCACCACCTCCGTTAGAATCATTCTCACTTAGAGATTATGTTGACCATTCGGAATCATTGCGCAAATTGGTGCTTCTAGGTAAGTATAGCTCACTTGCTAGACACTTTGTGATATGCTGGAATGTGATAATCATTCTTACTATATAACAACCAGTCGTGTTTGCAGAATATATTTCTATCATAAAATGGTAGATGGAAGGTATATTCTATTGCAGAAGTATAATTGAGGGCAGAAACCACTTTCTTTTGCACAACTTCTTCGTGATAGAAGGGTTCTTAAATACAAAAAAATTATGAAGAATTTGGAAAACAACTTCTTTAGAACTATTATTTATCTACATGTACCTCAGGATGTATTCAGTATTACTTATTACCTTTACAATCAATTTCAACATTTCTGTATCTGTATCATATTAAATTATTTGGTGCCAGTAATCAATATTCTTCTGAGACCTTTAAAGAATGGAGCTGATTTGTTGATTTTTCCAAAACGATAGGAATCAATAAGCCTTAAGCTCTTTCTACCACAATCCTTCATGATTTAGAGTTGCTATCTATGTTTACTCAATCACATTAAAAATGATTATAAATGAAAGACTGTGCAGTGGAACTCAAAATTCTTAAACATCAGGGGTGGATTCAGACATGATCAGATTTAAAATAATCCTGTTGATGTCAATGTGACTTAAGATGGTAAATGTGTACCTTAAAGCTGATTGATTTTGGTGGGGTTGTTCCAAGTACAATATTTATATCTAAAGTAGAACACATAGCTTTTACTGTTTGCATGTACAAAATTGGGCACATAACAGGACAAATATTTATTTTCACTGAATGGCTATGTAATTGGTTTTTGAATTTCCTGCAGGAGTCAACTTGTCCATGTTGGAAAAACATCCAAATGCAGGCCAGCTTCTTGTAAAACTTGATTTTGAAACTGATATTAAAAAAATCCTTCTATTTCTTAATGATATTGGTTTGGAAGATACACAATTTGGGGCATTTCTCACTAAAAATCCTTATATTTTCAACGAAGAAGTGGAAGATCTAAAAACAAGGTAAGGACATCTGGGCAGTCCAACTCCCTCATCCACTAAACTTCAGATATTTAAACCTGCATTGGGTTGGAAGTCCTTGGATTTTTTGTTTGCTCCAGTGACACCACTTTAAAATGGTAGGTTCGGTATGG
Organism: Ptyas mucosa; assembly: GCA_012654045.1. Taxonomy (NCBI): domain Eukaryota; kingdom Metazoa; phylum Chordata; class Lepidosauria; order Squamata; family Colubridae; genus Ptyas; species Ptyas mucosa. Next base: position 44,412,338 of record WNWU01000003.1, on the reverse strand, counting down.
TAACAGGAGCAAAGACCTTCTAAACAGCACTGCTGGCATGAAGAATAAAAGCTGATGAGAAAGGGAAGAATACATGAATTCTTAAGTCTGTATTGGACAGTAGATGATTCATATCAGAGTATAGTCTTTTGGGTTGGTAGGTTACTAAGCTTGCTATTTTCCAAAAGGATTTTGTGTAGCTGGCCAAAGTTTTTCCAGTCACAAATTGAACATGCCGATAATCCTCATTTACCAACTGCCTCATTTAGCAATCATTCACAGCTGCAGTGGTGATGAAAAAGTAATTTTCTGACCAACCCTCGCATTTACAACCTTCACAGGGCTGTAAAGCAAAGGAAAGCTGATCATAAACACAATCATGGTTTCACTTAGCAACTAATTCACTTAACAACCAAGTCGCCAGTCCCAATTGTGGTTGCTCAATAAGGGTTATTTGTAATTTCAACTGAATGGCTTAAACAAGTGCAGCAGCTGCTATTTAGAAAGAATGCCAAGTTCTGTTCATTATTACACACGATTCCTTCCCAAATAGAGTCCCAATAAAATGCATGCGTTGAATTTTCGTGGAGGTTTTCCTGAAGTTGGAAAAAAGAGATTTTTGTTTATTTTCAGTAAAATTTGTAATGCATTCTGAATTGTAGGGACAGAATTTGATTGTTGAGACTTGACTAAACACAGACATGTGTTTTTCATTATGGGGCAAAATCAAAGTTCCTTGTCGGTAGATAGAAATGAAAAAATAGAGGGTTGATTAGAGATTCAATTCATTTTACTTGCCATTTTCTTAAAGGCTTATTATTAATCAGATATTCTGGTTGAAGGGAAAATCTAGCCTTTTATCAACATAGGAAATATTTCAGGAGTTGCATCTTGAGTATAATATAATTAAAATGGCATGAAAAGAGATTTAGTATACAATAACATTATTGAAGTTGCTAAAAGTTATATTTATGATTAACTAAGGAATTCTGTATACCTCATGCAGTCTTTTTGTGATAACCTGCTCAAGGGAAATGATTACCTCTAACAGCAGATATGAAAAATATTGTTTAAAAAACATGGAGTCTGAAATAGGAGTGCCATAACAGCCCATTGAAGATGGATAATTCTTAATAGGGCTGTAATGCTGGTTGGCGTTGGTGGCCGAGAAATTGAAACATTTTCTAAAAGCTTAACTTTACACTACAATCTTTATGCATCTTATTAATGGAAAAAGTAAAAATGACCTGGATTTTAAATCGATTCAAGTGCAAGATCAGTATTTCTTAAGTTTCCAGAAGGCTTTATATAGCAGTGTTTTAAAAAGGCACCTATGGTAGAAAAATTTACAGTCACCTCAGATGCTGCTGAATTATGACTGTAAGCCCTAAATCACTTTCTAGTGTGCAAAGAATCCATAATTAAAAACCTAATTTCCCAGATTTCTCAGCATTACATGGGAATGTTAAAATCAAAGGAAACATTGTTTTTTTCCCCTTGTAGCACACAAAAGCAAAGAAAGATTAAGCAGCACTGCAATTGCTAAAAACATGGTTTCTGTTATATCTGAATGGAATCAGATTGTGAATAGTATTAAAGTAGGTTCTGGTGAAATGGTAGATTCAGAAATGGGATAAAAGTTAAGTAATTATAAGACTCTTTTAACATAACATTAGTTTAAAGAGCCTTATTACTGCAATTACTGCAAGTTCGAATCTCACCAGGCTCAAGGTTGACTCAGCCTTCCATCCTTTCGAGGTAGGTAAAATGAGGATCCGGATTGTAGGGGCAATAAACTGACTTTATATAAAAAAGAACACCGTTTTTTTGGGGGGGGTGTGTGAAAGCCCTACTAAGCTGGTACAGTGGGGCAAAAAAGTATTTAGTCAGCCACCAATTGTGCAAGTTCTCCCACTTAAAAAGATGAGAGAGGCCTGTAATTGTCATCATAGGTAGACCTCAACTGTGAGAAACAAAATGAGAAAACAAATCCAGACAATCACATTGTCTGATTTGGAAAGAATTTATTTGCAAATTATGGTGGAAAATAAGTATTTGGTCACCTACAAACAAGCAAGAGTTCTGGCTGTCACAGACCTGTAACTTCTTCTTTAAGAGGCTCCTCTGTCCTCCACTCATTACCTGTATTAATGGCACCTGTTTGAACTTGTTATCAGTATAAAAGACACCTGTCCACAACCTCAGTCACACTCCAAACTCCACTATGGTGAAGACCAAAGAGCTGTCAAGGGACACCAGAAACAAAATTGTAGACCTGCACCAGGCTGGGAAGACTGAATCTGCAATAGGCAAGCAGTTTGGTGTGAAGAAATCAACTGTGAGAGCAATAATTAGAAAATGGAAGACATACAAGACCACTGATAACCTCCCTCGATCTGGAGCTCCACGCAAGATCTCACCCCGTGGGGTCAAAATGATCACAAGAACGGTGAGCAAACATCCCAGAACCACACGGGGGGACCTAGTGAATGACCTGCAGAGAGCTGGGACCAATGTAACAAAGGCTACCATCAGTAACACACTACGCCGTCAGGGACTCAGATCCTGCAGTGCCAGACGTGTCCCCCTGCTTAAGCCAGTATATGTCCGGGCCCGTCTGAAGTTTGCTAGAGAGCATTTGGATGATCCAGAAGAGGATTGGGAGAATGTCATATGGTCAGATGAAACCAAAGTAAAACTGTTTGGTAGAAACACAACTCGTCGTGTTTGGAGGAGAGACAATGCTGAGTTGCATCCAAAGAACACCATACCTACTGTGAAGCATGGAGGTGGCAACATCATGCTTTTGGGCTGTTTCTCTGCAAAGGGACCAGGACGACTGATCCATGTACAGGAAAGAATGAATGGGGCCATGTATTGTGAGATTTTGAGTGCAAACCTCCTTCCATCAACAAGGGCATTGAAGATGAAATGTGGCTGAGTCTTTCAGCATGACAATGATCCCAAACACACCGTTCAGGCAACGAAGGAGTGGCTTCGTAAGAAGCATTTCAAGGTCCTGGAGTGGCATAGCCAGTCTCCAGATCTCAACCCCATAGAAAACCTTTGGAGGGAGTTGAAAGTCTGTGTTGCCCAGCGACAGCCCCAAAACGTCACTGCTCTAGAGGAGATCTGCATGGAGGAATGGGCCAACATACCAGCAACAGTGTGTGCCAACCTTGTGAAGACTTACAGAAAACGTTTGACCTCTGTCATTGCCAACAAAGGATATATAACAAAGTATTGAGATGAACTTTTGATATTGACCAAATACTTATTTTCCACCATAATTTGCAAATAAATTCTTCCCAAATCAGACAATGTGATTGTCTAGATTTGTTTTCTCATTTTGTCTCTCATAGTTGAGGTCTACCTATGATGACAATTACAGGCCTCTCTCATCTTTTAAAGTGGGAGAACTTGCACAATTGGTGGCTGACTAAATACTTTATTGCCCCACTGTATATACAAAAGTATGAAGGCTATTCTTAACACATTGTAAGTTGCCCTGAGTCTTTGGAGAAGGGCGGCATATAAATTGAATAAATAAATAAATAAATAAATAAATAAATAGGGAGAATGGAAGGAAATAAAATAAAATGAAATAAATAACAATTCTCTTATATAATCTTCCTTCTCCCAATCTTCCAAATTTTGATGAGCATGAAAAGGCCTGTAGATTGTTTCTGTGTAATATTTGGAGAATATGCTACCTACATTTGGGGGAGGTTAATTAAAACAAAAAGACGAGAACATTACAGTTGGTTCTTTATGGGTCAGTTGGCAATGCCAAGAACATGTTAATTTTGGGATCCTTTTCAAGTTAATTCATTTCACTGTCCCTTTTGTAACTACAACATTACAGTGGAAATGTTTATCCAAGTCTGTTTGGCCAGTTTACCCTCAATGCTTTCTGAGATTCACAATTGACCTTCTGTCCAGAAAGCCTGCCTCCCCCACAAACAGGTTTTCTTGAACTGAATAGTATTAAGGCTTCTATTTTAAGAAATAGGCTAGAAGAACAATGAATGTCCAAGATGAATTCCCAGCACTTTTTCCATGGTTATGTCTTTTGGGTAGAGAAAGAAAGTAAATCTTTAGAGCCACTGTTTGATAACCTTTCTTGATTTAGTTAAACAAGCCATTTAAGTTCATTAAGAGCTTTTCCTTAAAATCAAAATGTATTTGCATTCAGTTGCAAAAATATATTTTTGCATGCTTGTTTTAGTATAAGCCATATGAGATACTAAGATCACATCACAAAGCTCAGCTAGTTATTGACAGAACTTTTATTTAAATGCAACTGGAAATTGTTAACTAATTCTTTTTTACATTATGGTTTTATTCTCATTAATTGGGAATTGTGGTATTTTGCTGTTCTGCTTGTTAATATTATTGAAATATCTGCTACTTTGATAGATAATGCTGGGGATGTGGTCATTTGGATAAATGGTTGCCACTTTGCTTTCTTTCATTATAAATGAATGTATTTTTCCCTATTTTCCAGGGTCGACTATCTAATATCAAAAAAATTTCCCAAAGAAGCAGTTACACAAATGGTCTTAAGAGCTCCATGTTTACTGCAACTTTCTGTGGAAAATCTGGATGATAGATTGGGTTTCTTCCAAAATGTACTTGGACTAAATCCAAGAAAGGTACTTTTTGCTTTTCCTTACCGATCACTTTAGATTGAAATCAGCACTGTGTAGCATTCCATTTGTTTGGAATTCAGCAACAAACTAGAGAGATATCGATAATTTCTATTTTGATTACAGTATATATTTGCCCACAATATGTGAAAATAGAATTGAAAAAAATCATCAAAAATCATAAACAGATAGTAAGAATCTTTTTCATTACAAGAATTTAAAACTTCCTATTAGATAGATATTAGATATTAGATTTATCTAGGTGTCAGAGAATAGCCATTATACCCAGTTTTCTGAAAATAATGTATATGGTACAATATTGTCATAGGTTAGCCAAAAAAATCTATTGCCATGAAAGTTGAAGTAATTGAGTCATGATGTTCAACATATGTGTATAAATTATTGAACCTGAAATCCTGTTAAGATTTTACCTATGTTATAAAATACATTCCTATATTTTTCACACTCTAGGTGGTATATCTGGCAGATTTTTCCTTACATAATCATAACACCCAAATAAGAAAATCTGTGTCTATACTCCCATAGCTGAGGCCCAATAGCTTCCCATGAATATGGCTGCCACTCTAAACAAAAGCATGAGCAAAAATAGAAGATATATCACTGCTTGCTTTTAAAATTACATGTATGTGGCAACTTCTTATATATTAAAGTAAATTGTCTTCCAATTTTAGTATAGATTTTACTATACTATACGTTCATATTTTTTTCAACTAGAATCATTTTGCCTATATATAAATATAATATATTCTTCCAATGAAATACAAATGTTTATCTTAACCTAAATGTATATTATTTAATATATATATTTATTTGTTTTTGAATGTAGACTAGAAATCTGGTAACCCGTCTTCCAAGATTGCTGACTGGCAAACTTGAACCAATCGAGGAAAATCTTGCAGTAAGTCTCCTTCTTTCAGCAATTATTGTAAAAATCATTATTTCACCTCATAAAAGTTGTTAAAGAGTCATGCACGATAGCAACTGGACCAATTTTCACGGGTTCCAATTCTGCTTTATACTTAAGATATAACAGGAAAAATGCCCTAGTATATGTAATGTGTTTTGCACAAGCGATTGCACATAAGTGCAATCAATGAATGTTAGAAAAAATTTTGAATGCTCAATAACAATAATTAACATTGTGTATCTGTTGAAAGCTGGGACTTTATTTTCTGTTTCAGTATTCTAAAGACACTGAGAATACAAATCACACAAGGATTTTGGAAAGATATTGTAACTTGTTTTATTTTGGCCAATCCACAGAACTGTGTTGAACATGTAATATTAAAAAAAAAAAAGCTTCATTTTCCCCCTGAAAATATTGTCCCAATATCATCTGTTTCTCTGACTTCTTTCAAATTTCAAAATTGATTCATAGCAATTGCTCTCTTTTTCAGGTGTATGAGGAAGAACTTGGATTTAGTAAGAATGAAATCCGCCATATTGCACACACAGTCCCTAAAAACTTAAGTGTAGGCAAAAAGAAGTTAACACAGATTTTTGATTATGTGCATAATGTAATGGGCATTTCCCACAAACTTATGGTACATTTTCCTCAGGTAAGAATCTTGAAATGTATGTAATTACTAGTCATTGGAGCACAAAATGTAAAAAGTACAATAGCTTAAGGGGACTCATACAGATTGTATACCAACATAATAGATTTAATAGATTTATATGGCCACCATCTCGTATATGTATCTCTGGGTAGCTAACAATCAAAAACAATAAAAACATTAAAAAAAGAAGAAATAACATAAAATAGCATAGCAGCCAAAACCACTCAGTTAGCATAACCACTACCAAGAAACAGGCTCACCCAATTCTCAAGATGCAAAGATATTAATGTGTTTTTTAAAAATAAGTGAAATTGTCTTGCACATGTTTTAATGACCTGTTGTTCAATGCCATATTGAACCAAAGACAAATTCCTTGTGTGTCTAATCACACTTGGCCAATAAAGAATTCTATTGTATTCTATTTGCTCAGAACAATAAAGAATTCTATTGTATTCTATTTGCTCAGATTTGCTCAGTAGTCTATTTGATTTCAGTATGACTTGTTCCCAAATAATATACATTTTTTTTTCTATTTTAGATTTTTAATGCAAAGTTATTACGGATCAAAGAAAGACATCTATTTCTTAAGTTCCTGGGAAGGGCCCAATATGATCCGGAGCAACCAAGCTACATCTCCTTGGAAAAATTGATAGCCATGCCAGATAATGTGTTTTGCGCTGAAGTTGCTAAAGCAGAAGTAACAGACTTTGAAAAATTTTTGAAAACGCTGTGAAGAGGAACTTTAAAATATATATATATAAACATATTTGGTAGTAGGCCTTCTAACTGCAAATGTTGACAAAACTTTGTCAATAAATAAAATGACTTCTAAATATGCAAACAAATTTAGAAATAGGATACAACTTATATCCAAGTGTGGTGATAAATGTTAAATAAGAAAACCAATCATCATAAACCAAATATAAGGATGTTTGAACATTTATAGTCATGAGTGCAGCCACTAGTGTTTCCCACCAGTGACCTAGATGTAATGTTTACCTAACAATATCTGGTTTTAGATTTGTTCCATAGTGAATAAATCAATATATCAATGCTTAGCGCATTGTAAGCCGCCCTGAGTCTCCGGAGAAGGGCGGCATATAAATCAAATTAAATATATATATATTATTACATACAATAGAGACAATTGCGTAATTTTGTGGCATATTCCAACCCCTACCGCAGAAACTTTTTCAAGGAGAAAAAAGGGTTACTTGATTATTAATGAGAGTTCTTCATTGCAGTGAATATAAGTGAGATATTCTCTTTAACATTTAAGCATTTAACAAATGAAAATTAAATGTATGTGGAGATAAGGGTATGTCACCAAAAACGACATGGTGTGTCACCTGCGGCATGCATCTCATAGGTCTATGATCAACAGTCTAGAGACAATGGATTTCTTTATGCACTTTCATCTCACTCTCAACTCTTGCATTGCAAGGAATTGTAGTGATTTACTGAACTTGGTTTTTATGCAAGTGAATTTTGTATCTACAACTCTATTCAAGGTCATATTTGATATGATCTTAGGATCACAACGGAACCAGTGCAGAATAAATCTGCATGTCCAATGTAGAAATTATAACTGCAGCTGGGTTGCTTCCTAGGATATCCATGGTGTACAAAGTCACCATCTGTATTTTAAATGGAAAAGCAGAACTTTCAAGACTTTTTTCCTTAATTCTTATACCCCCTACTTCTTCCCAATTGAGTAGTCAAATTTCCTGAAGTTCCCAGCACTATTATTAGTCTGAGAGGAGCCAAGCAAATGTACTTTCTGAAGCTGATGTACACCTTTTTTTGCTAGTGGATAAATGACATTAACGTTAGGTGTCTTGTGGCAATGTTCTTGCTGCTTCATTTTGATTGGATTGGTTCCCTAAAGCATGGATGCAAAATGGAGAAATGATTTCCATATTTAATTTAAGAAATCAAGTACAACTAGAGAACTTGGGTTGTTATTATGTGAGCTGCACCATGGTTGCACCTTACATGCAATCTGATTTGACTTGTAATTCCAAAATACATTTTTCTCATTAAACTATTCTAATAAATAGTAATCCAAATGATTGTGGAAGTTAACTCAGAAGGAAAATGGAAAGATATTTGGATACGGTACTTTCTAAAATATAGCATGATGTTATAATTTAGTTTACTTGTATACCACCCAGAATCCCTCTGTGAGGGAAATGGGCAGTTTCTATATTTGATAAGTAAATAAATGAAAAATATTTTATGAACAGTTGTGGATTTTTTTGGTTTTTCATATTGGTATTGATATTGATTCATAGTACAAGGAGGCACAAAGAAATGTGTTTTGTTGAGTTTGCACATTTACTCTGTGGGAATTCAGTATTTTGCTGGCATTCAACTTGATTATAATCTAGATCATTTGTCACCACTTACTTGGTACTTATTCTCTGGTTGGATATTTTATTCATGTATTAGATTTTTATCCCACCTTTAATCACTTTATAAATAACTCTTTACATACAGTATATGCATGGGTATATAATACAACAGGGAGGATCTATAAGCAGAATGCAACTTGAATTTGATCTCGAATGATATTCAAGATGTAGCGTGAAATGTATATATCGCTGAATTAATTTGAAATATCTGCTCTTGATAAAAAGATAAATCTAGAATGACAAAAGTTGGCTCCTGGAGAATTAAGTCCTGCCTTGCAAAACATTCTTCATGGTTGCTTTGGAGTTAAATTTCAGACAGTTGACTTGCTGAAATATTCAGCCTTTTATCAGTTTTCACGGTCTTTACAGCAGGACAGGATCTTTTCCAGCTTTCACAACCTGAGACTGAACGGAGATTCATCAAAAGATAACACTGGAAATTTTCTCAAATGTTTAAACATCCTCAAGAGCTGTAATGCATATCACACTTGACAAAATATTTAAATAAAGGCTTTTTCTGCCCTGTGCCAGAAAAAATAATGTATCACACAAAGGAATAATAATCTTGGCTTTCTTTTAGAGCTGTTCAAGGCTACTCTCTTAAACCATTCTTAGGAGAGATCTCCATTACTCCATCTGCCAAATTTAATAAGACTCAAATTTTTAAAAGTCGTCTTGACTACTCATTTCCCACTGTCGGCCAGCAGCCTTGTTGACTGTCCATTGTCTGGAAACAACGAAGCGCAATTCCTTTTGCAACACATCTTACTGCTTAAAAAAAAACCAAAAAAAACCGTATTTCTTGTATAAAAGGACATTTATTTGACATTTCACGCTTCGATTGTACGCGGTGGCGGGGGGGGGGGGGAACACATCGCTGAGGACCGTTTCCCAACGTTAACATTTGAACCAGGCAGAATAACGTGCCGTGGACGCCGTCAGCGTCACGTGATCATGGGGGGGGCTGTGAGCACGTGGTTTAAAGACGCCGCTCCTTTTTCCCGAGAGGCATTGCGGTTTTTGTAGAGGTGAAAATGGCCGGCAGGGCACCCGGTACGTAAGTAAAAAAAAAAAGAAAAGGGATGGTTTTAATCCGGGCAGTTTAAACCGTCGAAGGCGGCGTATTTGAGGTTGTGTTGTTTTTGGTGACCTGGTTTAATCGGTAGTGATGGTAAGAAGACGTAGACGCGATAAGGGGCTTTAGGATAAAGGGGCTCAGGAAGGTTCTCGACCACTCAGGTATATGTACAGCATCACTTTTGTACGTGGCTCCTTTGAAGAAAAAAAAAAACCTTTGAATTTAGCTGTGCTTTGGACTCTGGAAGGAGAGCATATAGGAAAGGACAGGCACGCTGCCTCCCCCCGTCCTCAATCAGGGCTCTCCAACCTTTGGCAACTTGAAGACTTGTGGACTTCAACTCCCAGAATTCCTCAGCCAGCTTTGCTGGCTGAGGAATTCTGGGAGTTGAAGTCCACAAGTCTTGAAGCTGCCAAAGGTTGGAGAGCCCAGCTCCAGATGATAGTATCTTGTCGCTGGATTAGGGGAAGCCGCTGTATATTAGTTATTTTTCTTGGGGTTTTTTATTTATTTATGCCTAAGTGTTTTTAACAGTCGTTTATATTTATTTATTTTTTAACTGCTTATTTTGTTCCTACGCCGCCCAGAGTCAACTTTACGAGATGGAGGGATTAGGGGCTGTATAAATTTGCTTAAATAGACAATTTCGCCAGCCAAATATGGAAGTCGTTGATGGAGAAGTTTGTTCTTTTATGTCTCCTCTCTCCTGCCAGCTTCTAAATAAGGTCGTTGGTTTTACTGCAAGGGCCTACGTAGGTTCTGACTCGAAAAGATCCTTCTGTCAAGCAATTTTTTTTAAAAAAAGGTTTTGATGAAAAAAAAATAATTTTGGGGCTTTGTCGGGATTATCCTCCTCTTCTGAAACACTTGGATGTGAAAAGGAACTCTAAAAAGATCTTTAGGATAGCAACTAATAGCATATATATTTCTGCCCTGTCCTTTTTGACTTTCAAGTCTTTGTCTTCTCCTCTGGTCAGAATATATGCCGGTGTTGCTAGTCATCTATGAAGTTTTTAGTGGTTTCTGAAGGCTTATATGGCTGCTTAGTTGTGGGGGAGGTTGGAAAAAAATGTATATTGTACATCCGTCCTAGAGGAAGAGGAACAGGGTATAAATATAAGATTTGTTTCAGTTCTCATGAACTTGATATTGATGTTAGTAGCCACAGGAGTTTTCTTAGTAGGGGAAGAAGGAGATAACTCATCAATTTTATCAGTATGTAATCAAAGGGGCTTTTTTTCCATCACTGTTTCATATCTGTTTCCTAAATTTGAGAATACAAAAATGCTGCCAGATTTATTTGGTTCCCAAAGTTTTCCCCTTTTCTAATTCCCACTTTATCCTATACAGTTTTAAAATAAATATTATGTAAATATTAAATAATATTATGCAGTATTGCCAGTGTGGTTAGTGTTGTATAGTGGGCACAAAATATAGGCACAAAAATATAATACCTAGGTTATATGGGGAATTATATAAAGGAAGTCTGATAAGAGAATATGCATTATTCTATGTACTAGTATACATTAGTTAGGGTATATATGTACTTCAAAATAAGTATTCAGTACTTTTATTTAGTTCAGAATCGAGCATGTGTACTTTACAGTTTTTAGAAGTGTTGATCTTAGCTCATTGTAAATCTGGACGATTCACACATTTTAATTTCAGCATAAAGAAGGAAGTAGAAGAACAATATTCAGATTGGAATACAGTAAAATCATTACAGGAGGTGTTACTAGGGGTTTTTTTATACTGCAGTAAGTGGAGTATTTACGGTACTTCTCATATTATTCTTGCAGTTGTATTATTTTAAGGTTTCTAAACTATCACTGCACAACCTTAATGCACTCCAATCCTTTGAATTATTGGTCTTCAACTGTAATCACTAATATATTTGAAAGTATATGGCACAAAGTAGAAGAAAATATTTTTATCTATAAAATGTGTTAACTAGCAGTTGTCTGATGAAGCCAACAGTTTTATTCTTCTGAATACAGTTAAAACTATGCATACATTAAAGGTAATGGTCATAAATGTAACAAAGTTTATTAATAGTATTCTTTCTGAATTTGTATATCGAAAAGTCTTTTTACTTATACCCAAATATGATATACATGTATGCAGATTCTTCTTTCTCAGAAATATTGTACTTTTTGGTTTACTGTTGAATTTTTCTGGGCTGAAAATCCTATTTTCTAGGATTGAAAGTGTTGCAGCCCTATAACTGCATCTTACTGTATTTGTAGTTCTGACAGTGTTGGGGTCTGGATAGGGAACAGGTACTATCTTAAATTAACTGATTCATACTTCTAGTTTCAGCTGGCAGTCGTCTGTTTGAGGGATTTCGCAAATGGTATTACAATGCACAAGGATTCAACAAATACGGTGGGCATTTTAATATTTTTAAACTATAAATTTTATTTGCTAATGTGTTACTAGTGTATAAGTTCTTTATTGAATTGAAACAGAATATTTTCAATTAGATCAACATATACACCATAAAAATATAGAAAATTGCCGTTCATTGTATTAGCCACAAAATAGATGATAAAAATTAAAATATGTTACTCTGAATTATTTAGTTTTATTTTGTGACTAAAAAAAGCAAATACTATAGCTATAATTTACATATTAGTCAGTTTGGCCACATTGTCAATTGTTTGTGTATATTTGGCTAATGTAAAATAGCAAATTGCTCCAGCTATATGGGCATTAATTTATATTTTTTTATTTCATTATGGCATCAATTTGGATAGGTTGTAAGGCTGCCAACTTCCAAGCAATCGGATAAAAATGTGTTACTGCCAACTATAGCTATAGGCATCACTGAAGATAAACAGTATGATAAATTGTCTACTTGTGCATGTTTATTCAGAAATGAATTCTGTTACAAATTAGGGGTTAAGATGCCTGTGCTCACACAATAACTAAAGTCATCAGTAACAAGATAAACAATTGTCTATTCCTTGCTGCAGTAATGGTATCCTCTTCTTCATGAATTTACGTACTTTGCAACTGCCTGTGCAGAAATTGATTCAGGCTATTGACATTTCTGTTAGATCAAAGATTAATGGACAGTATAGATTTATACATGTCTTTTCAGAATAAGCCCCATTAGGGTCAGTAAGACAGACTACCATATAACTATATTCAAAATCATTGCTTTGCTTTTTATTCAACTCATTGAAAAGATAAGGGTGACACATTAAAAACAGCTAGTGGAGTATTAATATATTTTTAATTTTGGTAGTTTTGTTTTAATGTTATTCCAAGAGGAGTGGTTCAGAAACTCCAGGTAAGGGGCTTTTGAATGGTGATGCCATGCAACCATCATGAAAACATTTTAAAAAGTATTTTGGTTATGCTGGAGTTGGAGGTAGAATGCTGGAGTGACTCATCTATGATCCATTGTCCAGACATTTTTAACAAAGCTACAAAAATTAATTTCTTGATATTCTATCCAGCAGTTAATTGCACAGTGAGTTGCCAAACTCAAGCTTCAAGACATTAGTGTGCTTTAAATGCTAAATACTTTTTTGCATCTAATTTATTGACTGGCATTTTAGCTAATGTGAGAAATATTTTTCTATTGCAGGATTAAGGCGTGATGATATACTAAATGAAACTGATGTTGTCAAAGAAGCAATAAAGAGACTTCCGGAAGATGTATATTATGAGAGAATATTTCGCATCAAGAGAGCAGTCCAGTTGAGTCTGACACATGATATCCTTCCTAAAGATCAGTGGACAAAATATGAAGAGGTATGAATTTTTGCATGCATATTAATAAAAGGAATCCATTGTATAGGGAAGATTGGTTCAAAGCAGGCAGGAATATCGGTGTCCTTGTAGAAATTAAACATTTAAGATATTTAAAACCTTCATTTTATAGTAAAAAAAAAATCCTCCCCAAAAAATTTCTGCTAATCTGAAAAGAATGAATGTGTACAAGAGATTATAAATAAGTACATTTGAATTTAATAATTATCCAATGCAGTGCATGAGACTCTAGTACAGTGTTTCTCAATCTTGGCAACTTTAAGTTGTATGGACCATCTCCCGTGCTGTCTAGGCTATTCTGGAAAATGAAGTCCACATATCTTAAAATTGCCAAGGTTGAGAAACACTGCTGTAGTACATGAGGTCTCTCCATTCTGCTTACTGGTTAACGTTCCTCATTTCTAAGAAATTTCATCCCTCTTAGGGAAGACTTTGAAGTAAAGGCATTCTTTACTCTCAATAGTCATGGCTGTACCTAGCTGTTTTGAATTCTGCCAGTAATCAATAAATCAAGATCAAGACAAGCTATGGTGTAATGCAGTGTGTAAAGCCAGTCACAGAATGGTTTGACCCCAGAAATATGTTGGGGGGAAAAGGTTCCACCATTAGCATCATCAGAAGCTGACAGTTTCAATAAGCTTGCCTGGCGTAGAATTAACTTAGATAATTTGTATAGAATAACAATGTTCTGCTTAAAACCAGTGAATTGCAGAATGCTGATATAAAGCTGGGTGGATAAAGGCAAAATTTGTTCACTTTGCTTTTCATTTTGTGAACTAAACAATCTTGTTCTCAGATGAAGGAACAAAAGATCTACTTTATATCTTGGAGTTGCTGGAGATGAAAAGCAAAGCTGGCCTTAAACAGCGTCACCCTATATGAAAAATCTAGTGATGAGATCTTTCGCCCACCTTAGCTGTGTAACAGAAAGTGACATAGGAGACCAATATAATGCAGTCCAACCTTCAATACATATTCTCTCAGATTAGAGAATGATAGTATGCCCTGTGCATAGATCTGCAGGTCAGTAAATAAAGTACAAGAGAAGAACCATGAAAAAGAGTCTTTTGCTAGCTGATAAGTGCTTAGTGAAATATCTACCATAAGTTTAATAGATTTAATATTTTATGATACCCTAAAAGACAAATAGATGTATTGCAAATCTTCTATTAAGTCATCCTAGTCGTGTATTAATTTGGAAGATTTTAAAGGATAAAGTACAAAGGTAAAATACTTAGACTTTTCTTTGGGAACCAATTTGACAAGCAATTTGAAAAAGTCATTTTTTCATATATGACAACTACAGCAAAATTATTATAACCACAAAAGTGGAAAGGTTTGATACTTGAATGATTTGATTAGAGATAAACCAGTATCTAATATTTATGGTTGACTGGAAACTCCTTATAGACTTTTTGCATGAAATAGAAAAAAATGCACTTATGACTTGTGATTTTTATGATTAGAAAAAAATTGGATAATAGAAAAAAGTGAGGATTTTTTTCTAATCAGAGTAAGAACTTTGTAAATGTATTTATATGTGCTACAAAGGAAATCAGAATCAGAAGCTTCTATTTTTTTTCTTTCTGCATTTTTCCTTTTTTTCTTTCTTTACTGCTTTTACTATTCATTAGCTTGTATTAATTTTTATGTGTTTTGTAAAACTTTAATAAAAATATCTTCTGTCTTAATTTTTTAGGATAAGCCTTATCTTTGGCCACATGTGGTGGAAGTCATGCGTGAAAAACGTGAAAAAAAAGAATTCAGAGATAAATAATTTTCTGTCATTTATTTAAGCAAATATTTTCTTTAGAATGTAATTCGTTTGGGCAGAGATTTTGAATATTTTGAATGCTGAGCAAGAATTCTTTGCTTAGTAATACTTGGTCATCCGGTTCAAATAAACTTTACCAAATCTTTTTGGAATCCTGTTTCCTAAGGTGCAAAGAACTGCTTACAACCTTTTCAGCCACATTAAATGTTAACATGATGATCTGCAATCTTCATTCCAGTTGTTTGAGTAATTCTTTTTGTCATAATACAGATGTTTCCTGCAGTTGGGAGAATAGATAAGCAACTATCCCTTTCTGTTTGTTTCTGCTATTCCAACTATTTAAAAAAGAGGTATTTGTGTGTATAATGACTGTAGATATTTAGCTCTTGGAGATTGAAATAGAGTCATAAAAATTATGTCAGTGATGCAAAATCAGGATCACATACTTTCCCATCATATCAGCCCAGAAAGATGGAATGTTCTATTGATATGTTTTTGAAATCTGTAGTTCCTGCCAAATTTTAAATCCAATCATATCACATAATCTGAATTAGTCATTTGATGAATTTACTAAATAGTTGAATGTAACTTCAGTCTTGACAGATTACTTAAACATATCATCTTGGGTTCATTTTGAGGAAAGATCCCATTAAACTCAGTCCATGTTGGCATTGAAAAAAATTCAAAATTTGTTTATTAAAGTTGAAGCTTGTACTGTATAAAAGATTGGTCTCTGGCAGTACGTTATTGTTTGCATTGGGGTAAACTCTAAACATGATTGAAAATATTTGTTTTCTGTTCAGATTCCTTGTAAATGGGAGAAAAACAGGAATACGTTTCCCCACTTTTTCTAATGCCTACATTATGATTAGCAAACTCTAATGGAATTTGCCATTTACATATCTGTTGAACATTCCTTCAACTGACTCAATAAAAATTGTCAAAGTAGAAGTGCAAATTAAGTATGTGCTCCCTGGTTAAATATGGATTTATTATGCAAAAAGCCATTTCAAATAGCTCCTTTTGTTTGTTTTTTTTAAATAGCGTTCTGTCAAATTACGGCCTAGTCCTATAATAAACAAGGTATAGATTTTCATCCAGTGGGTATACATAAATCCATCAGAATCAATGTCTGAATTACAAAATAGCTTGTTTAAAAGTGGGAATTAGGTATTGTAATATGCTTCCAAGGGTTATGAAATCTTTATTTTTTGGAGAAATATATGATACTGCTTAGCTATAAAAGTATTAAAAATAGTTATTTTAAGCTTATATAAAATGGATTTTATTTGTCTAAGTAAAGGATTTGCTTGTTAATGTGTTGTATTAGTATAACTCAACATAGCTTTAATAATAATTGACTGGAATTTAATAATTATGGAATGTAATAATTATTGACCAGAAGTTCCAAAGTTATTGTTGCTTCAAATATTTATTCAGTTCTGTTACATCTAGTTTAGTGTAGGTTTTGCTGCACTATAACTCAGAAAGTTTCTTGGCAAGAAAAAGGAGGAAAAATTTTGTTAAGTGATATCAGTAGGAAAGTAAATCCAGAGAATATAGGTGTTACTGATTTCCTTAGTAGAGGTCATTCACCAAACATGAACATAACCTCATCCTGAAATACACTGCTGGTTTTTAATATTGCTAATATGGATTTCAACTTTGTGTTTCTTTATTTTTTTTTGACACCTAATTCTTTATCCTATGAAAAGAGGGATTGCAGGATTAGATCCTGCAGTAGTATTACTAGAGTACACATGAAGGTATATTTATTCTATTGAATCGGATAACAAAACATCAGCTCAAATCTTCAAAAATAGGATCATCCTCACAACAGCTTTTGCATTTCAAGTTCATGGCCTTCAAAGCACAATTGCCCTGATGCCCTGGTACGAAGAAGTCACCTAAGATTTTTCTTTTCAAATGCCCAAGATAACACAGTTCATCACAAAATTATCTGTATGTTAGAATATACTTCCATGATGGGTGCATTGCTGGAAGACACCTGAATGGCCAGGTAATTGATATTGATTTGATGGCCTCTAATTAAAAACTGTTAATGCAATCAAAAACTGTACTTGCTTTTTCTACAGCCATGTCAACTTCCTGGTTATAGTTTGTGAACAATCACAATTTTAAGATTATATCATCTAGATACCCCCATTCTATAGCTGTGCATTTCTTTTGCTAGAGAAGGAACTTTGTATTTGTCATAGATTTGTTAGATTTCTTCTTGTTTTGTTTTCTGTAAGATACCAAGAACATTTTCAAACTTTGTTTCTGTCTTTTAGGAGCTTAGCCTAAGTTATTACCAATCCAGAATTCTATTGAGAAATAAAGTCCCTATATCCAGAGAGCAATTTGAGTGGGGAAAACTATTCTCTGTATATGAAATCTGCCACCAAATTAAGTTATCTGTAAATTTGATCAGTATTTCCTCTGCCTTGATGCCAAAGGATGCATTATATATTGGAGAGTGGCAGTGTAGAATTTGTACTTAATAGGGTGAGCTTGAAATTCAGTGAAGCTCAGGCCCTGAGGGAAAGCAGTATCATTCGTAAATAGCAATAGCACTTAGACTTATACACTGCTTCATAGTACTTTACAGCAGAATTCCCCAACCTTTCTGGCTTTGCAAACCAGTGGCGGGGAGGGGATGGTTCTGTGCAAGCAGGAACAAGCACGCAGAGTGCACGCACATGCACAAGTGGGAATGCGCCCATGCGCTTGCCCGCCACTTCCATGGCACAGTTCCAAATGGTTCAAGACCCGGTAATGGTCCACAACCGAGGGGTTGTGCTGCTTTACAGCGCGCTCTGAGCAGTTTACAATGTCAGCAATCAGGGTCCTCATTTTATTGACCTTGGATGGAAGACTGAGTCAATAAGCTGTTTAGGATTGAACTGGCTGTGGGCAGAGTTAGCCTGCAATACTGCATTCTAACCACTGTGCCACCACGGCTCCTGAAAAAACAACTATTTGTATTTTCCCCTCACTAAACAGAGTAGAACTACTTTTTTTTTCTGATCTTGCATCATTTTGGATTGTACCATCTCCAAAGCAACTTGTACTAACTTAGACCCTTATTCAGAACACATAGCGTCTGTGCTCCCCACACTAAAATGCTTTTTTCACACTGAAAGAAAAAACATTTCTGGAGTTCATACACTAGTTCCTAAAGATGATTTGGTTGGAGTCTTGGCTATGAAAGAAAGTACGTTGATAGCAACAGAATGAAATGTTTAATTAATGTGCACCAATCGCCTCTAGTTCGTATAAGTGGTGCTTTAAGTACCTTTGTAAACTTCCCTGAATGTGTACTTTGTGTGTAGAAAGTTCTGGGTTGTTTTTCAAACATTTCCAGATCGTTCTGAGGAGTGGGGATTTTAAAACCATAAGAAACTGCTGTGTGTAACCAGTATTCAGCTAATTGGAGAGATGCAGAGGTGCCCAGGTCAGTGAAGTCAAAATGGCATGTGAATCAGGTGGTCAAAGTCCCACTCCTTTTTGCATGCAGACAACCCTTGTTAAAAGGGAGTGGAGCTATTGAGGTTATTAACACACACCCTTGGATATCCCAGATGATATAAATTGATACATCATGGTTCCAACAATATTTTAATTAATGTGTGTTCAAAATTCTGTTTTAAAATGCCTCAAGAGTTGATTAGTGAATAAGGCCATGCAGCAGTTTGGATTCAGAAGCAAAAGGATATTAAAAACTGGCATAACACTCCCATCATACAATCCCAGGAAAGAATGCAGCTTTTTAAAGTGCAGATAGGTGTTATATATATTTCCATACCTGCCCAGAAACATCCTTGAATCCAAAACATTGCACAATCTTAATATTTCTTTAGCTATTTTAAACACAGCTATTAGCTATGTTTAACTATTAGCTATTTTAAAATGTGTGGATTTCATGCTGGCTGGGGAATTCTGGAAGTTGAAGTCCAGATGTCTTAACGTTGTGAAGCACTGAGCTAGAGAGACATCAATTAAAGAAAAGATTGTGGAAATTCTATATTTTTCAATAACAATTAGCACATTTGTAATAAAGATAATGAAGTGAATGATATGGCTTTCAGGTGTCGTGATCTTATTATCATGAGACTTAATATGAATAAGAGATTACATATTAAATGCATAACAAGCAGCTTCTTACTGTATATACACGTTCTTAATTCTGATATTAGCCAGAAGTATACTTTGAATCAACAAAGCAGTCCATCAGCTACTATGAGTTTAAACACACACATGTTCTGCAAGATGACAGTACCCTCAGAGTTTATGACCCACAGGTGAATTTACAACTAAGTTGTATATTGATATAAAGAAATCTCATGCAAAATGAATTATGGGATACTGTTTCCTTTCGGGACCTTTTTTCTTTAATAACTTGTATTTTTTTTTTCTTTTATTGCTTAGCCTTTTAAGTAAATCAGATTGCTAACAAAGTAAAATCTGGAACTGTTAAGACATGGGTATTATTTTAGATACTTCGTATAATTTTTAAATTAAAACCACATTCTCATTACAGTATTACTGATTTATGAATTTGTAAAAGTTAAAATATACAAATAACACATTGTCTCCAATGAGAATTATCTTTATAAGTCTTGTCTGAGTATTAAGAGTTACAAATACTTAATGGAGGATTCTACAGGAGTAGTTTAATATATATTTTTCATGCAGATGTTTGCCATGTCTAATTTATCTTTGAAATAGGATATCATTATTAATTCTGGCCTATTGAAGAAAGCCAAGGCAAAAGTTGGGATAGGTTAAGCTTTGGAGATATGTTAAGGGAATGTTGACTGTTACAACAACTATGTTATCACCAGCGTTACTTAGCGCACATAAGATCTAAGAGGACTATCTAACAGTACATTTGAACAATTGCATTGTTATGGTGAAAGATGATCATAGGATGCATTTCATTTTGGAAGAACATGAGAGACCATATCAACCACATATAAACCACTGCTGGCATTATTCTTGAAAGTATCATGTATGACACTAATACAGCCAAGGGGCCTTCATATGCAAAAGGCAATAAAGGTCCAGAGTAAGAGAAGAGACAGTGACATTCTGGGAAGAGATTATCAGTCACATAGCTGGGTAGATCAAAACTGATTTGGTCACAAAGCAGGTGTATATGTGTGTTTATTTGTGCCACCTGCACACATACACATACACACACACACACACACACACACACACACACACACACACACACATATGGCTTTGTTTCTAAGGCTGTTGGGATGCAATGACTTAGTGGTTAGGCTGCTTAGACCACTAAAGATCTACAGTTTGGCAGTTTGAAACTCGAGTGCCACAAGACAGGGTGAGCCCCCATCACTTGTCCCAGATTCTGCCAATCTAGCAGCTCAAAATGCCGTCCCTTTGCCTTAAGAAACAGAGATCAGCACCACCCCCTTAAAATCAGGCATGTCTATCAGGATAAAACCCGTGGAGACACCTTTACTTTATTTTTTATTAATCTTCTAAGGCTGAGTGACCTCAAAATTTTTGATGCAACAGAGTAAATTATGAGTTTGGGAGTGTATTCTACCCAAACAGAACTGAGCCTTCCTATTATTTAAAGGTCAAGCAGGAAATAATCACTTCAGGGATTTTATTGAATTTTTGTGCCAATAAGTCTGCCTCAAAGAAGCTGTAGCTTGAAACAATTCAAAGAGCCAAGGTCTACAAAGGTAAGGCAGAAGTTGATCAGATCTTAACTTTTCCAGAACCGATTCCTCTCTCACATAAAGTGCACTCTGTAGTCAGATCATCTTTCAGTCATGCCAGGAAGGGAATAGAATTTGGCCTCAAGATTAGCATTACAACGGAAATGATTTGCACACCCTGAGCTGCATAGACATGGGTGTAGTCCAGCCAAAGCAATTGCTGTTGCTATCACTGGCATGAATTCCACTAATTATTGGCTACAGTTATTTCACATATTTTCAAGGAAGGGAGTCCTTGTGGATGTCACAATAGCTTTTCTACTGAGAATATATACTGCAAGTATATTTTTCCATTAGCAGACTTCCTTTGCATTTATATCGTCTTCATAGAAATTTGAAGCACTTAAAAACCACAATAATAATAAATCTTGATTTCATCCCAAAGCTTTGAGTAGTGACCACTTAAAAGTGAAGATCAAGCAATAATTATTTTGAATATACAAAAGTGAATATATTCAAGTTTGAAAGGGACTGTTGGACATAATAGACTACATGATTTCTCAACTGTTAAAACATTTAATCTGCTTTTAAAATATGCTTCCCTTGTGGAAACATGCCAAGACAAACTTCCTCAGACTCTTCAAAACCGGAAGAAGAGCTCAATTAATGAATAGACCAAATTTCTATACTAATTATACAATCTCTGCTATAATCCAAGCACCGAAGTCTCTAGTTGGCAAAGCAGATGGACCCTGCTTTTACATGTTTAAGATTTAGGTGGATTTCGTATTTCGCATGAACACCAATCAGGAGAGGGGATCCATGGGAGACATTTCAGTCAAAATATTTCACCTTGTGAAATCAGGTTGGAGAATTAACAGAGTTGACCCTTTCTTGCTCCTGGCACAAAAATCTGGAAGAGTAGAATATCCATCATTTGTTTTCCTTATTTTTTTCCCATATCAAAATCGAAAGGACTCTTCTACCCACTGACCTTTTTACTAAAGGAGTTTACAGCCCAGCCATTACAGCAGTTACATGTCAAAATACTTTTCTTCCAATTCACAGACTAAACCAAATAGATTTTTTTAACATGGATGTTTTACTAATACTTTTAATGTAAACATAGACTATATAAGGGTGCCCCAGGATTTTAATTTAATTGGATTCTTCAGTGCAAGGGAGATCTTTACTGTTGCAAGTTTCTTGTAACAGAATTTGAAAGCCTGTCAGAGAAATTCCCCAGTGCTCCAGACCAGGGATGCTGGCTAAGGAATTTTGGGAGCTGAAGTCCACAAATTGCTAAGGTTGAACACTCCTGATCCAAAAAGTAGAAACATGGGCTCACCAAAGGAAAGAAAGAAGTCTGATAAATTTTTAAAATTTATTTCAAAATTATGAGTAACCTTCTGAGTTATGCTCTAAGACAGATTGTGCTATTCCTTCTTCCTTTTTTTAAAATCAAGGAACTTGTTTCATTTTTCCATGAGTGTTTCATTTATCTTCTGTCCACAAGATGGAGCTATAATTCCACCAATCTCTAATAATTCCTTCAAACTGAAAAAAGCTGTCACCCAATCGATGTTGCATAGTTGCTATTGAAAAATAAAATCTGTGTCCAGATGAGACACACTTTACACAATCCCTCTGAACTTTGGGAATCAGTGATGAAACAAACCCGTATAACATTTCTAACTTGTAAAATAATTATGAATCACTGTACTTGTGCTATCTGTAAAAAGAGCAGCTGATCACATGATCCCCGCATAGATGAGCCAGTGAATATTTTTTCCAGCTCTTTTTCCTCAGTGTTGGATTTTTAAAATATATTCTTCATGGAGGACCTTAGTTGATGAAATTTGATATAATAGAACTACTCATTTTATTAAAAATCCTACAAAAAAAGAATGTTCTTCTTGAGCCAACTCAGAAAGCTCAGACTGCCCAAGGACCTGCTGACACAGTTCTACAAAGAGATTACTGAGTCTGTCATCTGCACCTCTAACTGTCTGATTTGGCTCTGCAAGCCAACAAGACAGACACAGACTTTAATTGATAGTTAGGACTGCAGAAAAAGCAATTGCAACCAGCCTGCCTTTCAGTATACAGGTCCTTTCATTGAGGACCTGTATACTGCACGAGCTAGAAAGAGAGCTGTGAAAATATGTATAGACCCCACACATTCTAGACATATTCTGTTTCAACTTCTTCCCTCAAAAAGATGCTATAGGGCAGTGATGGCTAACCTTTTTGCCATCGCGTGCCAGGAAGGGGGGGCGGGGGAGGTTTGAAAGCATGCACGTGCCCACACCCATAATTCTATGTGCCCCCCTTCCCCCCCACTCCTGGCACATAATGGCCCGGTAGGCTTGTTTTTCTTTCTCACCTGGCTCCAGATCCTCTCTATGCTTCTGGGGAGGGCAAAAACAGCCTTCCTCACCCTGCTCAGAGGCCCGAAACGGCCCGTTTCCCAACTTCCAGTTGGACAGGAAGTGACATTTTTTGTTGTCCCCAGCCTCCAGAGACTCCTAGAGAGGCTGAGCTGGCGTGTCAGGTGACATGGCCCCATGTGCCACCTGTGGCACGCGTGCCATAGGTTCGCCATCACGGCTATAGGGAACTGCACGTTAAAACAACTAGATACAAGGACAGTTTCCCCCCCATACCATCACTCTGCTAAATAACTAATTCCCACAACACTGTCTTATGCCCCTGGGATGTCAAACTACCTAGTAGGGCTGTATTATTATTATCCTCATCTTTCCTATTATCTATTAGGTTAGCTTCTTATTACTATAACTTTGTTGTTTGTATCTTATGATTTATGTTGTTTTTATTTAGTATATTATGGTTTGTTGATTGCTTATTTATATTCTATGACTGTCATTGAGTGTTTATTATTATTTATGATGATTGTATTTTATGATTATGATCATGATTTATCACTTGTTGCTTGTATGTACACTGAGAGCTTATGCGCCGGAGACAAATTCCTTATGTGTCCAATCACACTTGGCCAATAAAGAATTCTATTCTATTCTATTGTACTTAAATCGCTTTTGGAACGCAGTTCTGGATATGATGCACAAAACTTGATGTGGCCCTCAACTTAATCTGTGTTACACACTTCTTTACATAGATCACAAGAAGCTAATCATATCAGGTTATTGTTCACCTCTTGCTCAATTATTTTTTTTCTGTTTTTGAAGATAGCCTTGAAAATAACTCTCTTGGAAATAAAGATGATCCTGGCAGCTCAGTAGTGACCAAAACAAGTTCTATAGATATATTGAAGCTTCTGGGCACCATGCTGACTAGCCTTCAATTGTTCATCATTGTCTCGGCAAACATATTCTCAGCAAAGGTTTGTCAGGTGACATATTTCTTGATTCTTTGAACTGGAGATGCAAGAGATGGATTGATCCAGGAGTTTTCTTTATGCAAGAAGAGACAGCTCACTTCCATTTCCCCAGAGAAAAATCTGGTAAGCAATTTGCTGGACTTTTTAACTTCCATTAACTCTTTATTCTCTGTCACAATTTATCAGAAATATTCAGCTGGAGGTTGGGGCAAGATGTTGGTGTTATCATCCAGAATATACTCTTGAACACAGTGGAGGTCACTGCCATTGAATTTATGGATCGATTTTACTCATAAACCAACTTGGTATCCTCCACTTATGTTATGACTACAACTTGCAGATTTCCCAGCCATTGGCCATCTTATGGTGGAATTCTGGGCAGTATGGTTACAATCCATCTGGATGACATCAGTCTGGAGGAAGCTATCAGGAATTTTCCAGACTCTGCATGCATCTTACATTCTATTAAAGCCAAGGAACTCAAATGGATAGCTTTAAAACATTACTTCTTGTTCTATTTATGGATGGGAAGAAAACAAATCCATCATGTTGCAGAAGACTGTCAACCAATTTCTGCTAGATCATCTGACAATTTCTGTCACTGGGAACTGTAAAAAGGATGCTGGTCCTATTTTTATTTATTTATTTTTTTTACTGAGCATGCACTTTTAAACAAGTCTATGATCTCAGAAGGATCATTTAATCAACAGTTGAAAAGTAAGATTAAATGTGTTTTAAAAACCGTGCACTTCTTTTGCTAATTTAACAGAACCTTTTTTTTAAATTGAAAAGTGCAAGAAACAAGAAGCCATTCTTGCTGTATGACATGATGAAGTCACTGTTATCCAGTAATATAATGTAATTATTAAACCTGAGAGCCAGGTGTGATGGTTAAGGTGGCAGGCTAGAAACTGGAAGACTGAATTCTAGTCTTGGTTTAGGCTTGAACCCAGCTGGCCAGTCACTCTCTTTCAGCCCTAGGAAAAAGGCAATTACAAAACCCCTCCAAAAAACCTTAATTATTTTTATTTATTTATTCATTTTTTTTAATAACTGCCCATTTCAATCCAATTGACTTTGAACAGAACCTGTCCAAGAAAACTTCATGGACTAGTCCAGGCAGTCAATAGGAGTCAACATTGTCTCAAAGTCTCACAAACATACACAAGCAGAAACAAATTATTAAATCTAGAGCTCAAATCCTATTGACAAAATATCAGTTTATTTTAACTCTTGGATTATATTCATCTATCAATGACATTTAACTGAAGCATTAGATCAGAATTTTGTACCTTACTGAAAATCAAAGTTCAGTGACATCTCTTCTTCTTTCTCCTTCATTTATTCATTTAATTAACTGCTGCATGCAATATATTTTGCATTACTAAACAGTTTTAGAAGAGAGAACAGTAAACTGTTCCTTTCAACAGTAGGAACATAGTACTTGTAATGTCTGACCTTGTACTAAAGATGCTTTTTCAAAAGGCAACTGGACTTTCTTTGTATTTCCTTGAAGACGTTCCGCTTTTCATCCAAGAAGCTCCTTCAGTTCTGACCGAATGGTGGGGAATGGTAGGATTTATATTCCTTCAAGGAAAAACCAAGGAAGTCCAGTTGCCTTTTGAAAAAGCACCTTTGGGACAACCATGACCTGGATGACTGAGAATCTTCATAGACATCTGACCTTGTATTAACCTGTAGTTTCCCCAGAGCAGTAGAACCAACTCCAGATTTTATTTATCTGTTTATATTTCATGTTTCTGGACTGCCCATTTCCCTCAAGAAGGCCTCTGGGTTTATGGTTTTGGCGGCTAGACAACAAGGTGACAAGCCACCTGCATTTGAAAGCAAAACTAGAAACTAAACTCTAGTTCATATTACTTTTAATATTTGAATTATCACTCTCCCTCTGTGTACAGTATGTATGTGTATTATCATTTGAAATGAAAATTTCAGCTGCAAGCTTCAGTTTTAAGATTACAGTTTTAATCAGACACTAGACACTGAGCTCATACATTTGGATTTTGAATATTCAAATCAAGATGTCTTTTTATGTCTCTTTAAATTGTGTTTTTGGAGAATGGCTCATCAGAGGCCCTACATTTGAAAACATAATTTTATTTGAAAATTGGAGTTAATTTGAAAAAAAACATTAGAAAACTTAATGATCCATGAATTCAAAAGAATTGTCATCTTCGTTTTGCAAATAAAATGATTTTTAAAAATCATGGATTAGATTAGACCAAAGGCATAGTTTATACATTGGATTTGAAGCTTGTTTGTAGCTATTCATCAGAGGAAGTAGATCTTTGGATCTGACTTAATGGTTGGGTTGGCTGCATTAATATTTCACTAGGCAACAAAATCTGTTCATTTTTCTGGAGTTTTGAATGATAATCTGCCAGATTTCAGACATAACAATAACCTTCCAGTCAACCATTCCAAGCCCGAGTTTCTAGTTGTTGTTGGATTACAGGTTGGGAATTATGTGAGCTACAGTCCAACAATATATAAAGATCAAAGTTTGGGAAAGGATACACTGAATTAGGCTGTGTATGTCTCATACCAATTCAAAAGAGGAGAATAATGTTCAGGTTATTTATTCCAAGAAACTTTATAAAAACAGAAAACGGCTCTTATCTTGCAATTTCTGCTTGTTCCCAAACAATTATGGGTTCCATCCAAGTCCACCTCCACTATGATCTTCTAATAAACATCTATAAAATGTTATATTCATAAAAACATAAAAGTATCTATAAAATGTTTTATTGAAACATAATAAGCATCTATAAACCAATTTATCTCCAAAAATGTAATTTAGAAGTCTTTTTTTTACAAATGTCAATGCTAAATACTTCAAAGTTAACCCAAGCATATAAATATTTTTGTTCTATTTTTAGAAGGCTCATTTTGTTCCAACTGTTTTATCTATCTGAAGCTGCTATTAAAGGAAATGATGTTTTCAAAACCAATTTTTAAGACCATTAAAATTCCAACAATTATATCTCTGCAGTATTTAACTTGGTACCTAGTATGTTAAATATTGGCTCTAAACATGCATTTAAAATAGGGTGATAGTTTACTAGAAAAGCAGGATTTTTAAAAATGTAAGCAGGTAAGTATAGATGAACCTAAGATGATATTTCAGCAATGAAAAGTTTAAGAACATTAGGAGATAAAAGCAGAATGTCTGCTAAACTTTATTAAATATTTGGGCATAAGGATGTTAAAATAATTATTAAATGTTCAGAATAAACTCTTTAGAAATATAGCAATATTGAGATGTTTCAAGGTTTTGGAAAGAAAAGAGTCTACTATGAATTAATATAGCTATACATTAAATGATATATGTTTATTGGACTTATTGGATTTTTATCATTTATTTGGGATTGAATCACTTCTTTACCAAGGCTGAATCACTTTGTCCAAATGCACATTAATTATAATTTATTCTGACTCATTGTAATATAAGATTTATGTCAATAAATATATTAGTGGAGAATTCAGTACATGCAGATCTAAATTTATCCCACTTCTTTTATTTTCTGGAATGTGTTTTTTGTAAATAACTTAATCTGTTCCAGATATAATAAAATATGATGTCACAAACTTTGGGAACTTTAAGTGGTCAGCATGTCACATGACACATTTGTTTAGAAATGATTACTTTAAAAAAAAATGTAGTTGTCAGTGTATTGTTTTGTTGGATCAGTTATTCACCCAGTGGGCAATTTATCATCGAGGTTGAGAAATATACTTGCAATACATGCAGATGTATTCAGTCAGTACATATATAAGCACCACTAATTTTAATGGCTCTAAGTGATCAATAAAATATTAAATATAATATTTTAAAAATCTACTAAAACAAAATGAAAAACTGTAAATGGCCTTGGTGAAGTTTATTCCCTCTTATACTGCAAGGATAATTTATTCCACATTATAGATCCCAGTATCAGCCAATTTGGTAGACTGGTTAAAGGTACTGAATACCTCAATATTTTTTAATGTTTGGAGATGTGAGTTATGAAGAAAATATTGGCAATCCAATGCTGAAAAATGTTGCTAAGAAAATGGTATGGACTCGTTCCTACAATCGCAAAATCAAGGTTGACTCAATGAATCCTAACAGCCTAACAGTCTCATTGCAGAAAATGCCAAAATCTTTATCAATTTCAAAAGGATCTATGATGAACCTGTTTTGTAACCTATCCCAAAAGCGTTTTTTCTTGCATTAAAGTTCTTTGAACAATGACCATGATGTCATGGCTGTTGGATCTTTTTGACAAGAGTCTCATTAATTGCTCAATACACTTATTGAATCTGGGTGGGTGGATATTAGCACCTTCCTAAGCATATTGATGTCGTTAAATAAGAAACCATGTGCTTCCTCATCTAGGTACCTTATTGCCTCAGAACAGGGTAGTAGCATATGTCATCTCCTCCATCATGTTAAACAGTCAGTGTCTTGCAATGGACAACTTGTATCATTATTTGTGGACAATATTGATGGGATCTCTTTGACTTAACTCATATCAATGTAACCTCAGCAATTGCTTTTTGTCTATTTTTCCGGGTTTTGAATTTTTGTTTAGCTTATAGAGTGTGGAGAGGTTAAGTACGGAGGCAACTTCTGGCCTTCATCCATTCAGATTACTAACTCTCAAGTGGGACTGATTTTACATAGCACCTTCTTGTGGGTGAGATGCATTTCTCCCTAAAACAGGCAATTATATGACCACTACTGAAGAAAATCTTCCTTTACCTGGAACATTTATACAGTCTCAGTTATTCTATTCCAGGAAAAAGTGATCAATAAGATAGTATAAAGGCTAGTTCTTGGATGGTCACGAGCTTGATACCAGATCAGTCTGTTAATCGGAGATGCTACCCCTGGCAGAAGGAGGTTGGTTTCTAGCCTTTTTTTTTTAATCACACAAGAAGAATAAGAATCATAACCTTGATTTAAATAGAGCTTGTATTTTATTCACAGAAACCATAGAATTTTTAAAATAATGACTTATTTAGGTTTCCTACAGTAAAGCAACTTACAGAAGCTTTCACGTCCTTCAAAACCTATTTTTTTTCCTATTTCTTATCTAGAAATCTGATAGATAGAGCCTCACTATACCAGATACATCTGGATTGCATTGCTTATCTAGGCCTATTTCAATTATACTTTTTGGCTTGGATATTGCAAGAAAACTTTAGTTCTGGACCCAGCTTGGGAAAAAACTGCACTGAAACTGCTTTGATCATATTGGTGAATGGTCTATATTGGAAATTAGGTGAAGGAAATGCAACCCTCTGGATTTCTGAGCTGCTTTCAAACATCAAGCCTATGATTCTTCTAGCTTGCCTGTGACTTGGGGCTTAAGAGGCATTGCGTTAACATGCTTCCAGCAATTTTTCCCAGGCTGTGACCAGAACATGATGGTGAAGAATTGTATTATATTTAGATCTCTGATTATGGAGTTCTGCAGGGATCCTCCCCCTTACTGTTCATAACTATATTATGTTGCTAAGAGAAGCTTTCCAGAGTTTTGAGCAATGTTTTACAGCAGGATACATACATACAAAGCTGTCACCTTTCTTTGTTAAGCTGAGACTTTCAACAAAGGTCATCCAGCCACTGACCTGCCCTCATTTCCCAACACCAGCCAGATTGCATCTTCTCACCATTCCTTCTCCCATGACCTTCAATGTTCCTAGGGTTGTGTTTCTTCGAAGTCTTAGAGCCATGATGCTGATGCAGTTCTGGACAGATAGCTGTTTCCAGAAGCAGACATTCAAAGGCCTGGTCAGTAGCTAGACAGGCAGCCTATGCAGCACACTTCCCTGCTACCAAAGGAAGTGTGGTTTTCTACCAATTGGTGGATTTCAATGCAGTCTCCACTCATGGGAACGAGGTGGTTGTGCCGATAGAAACAGAGCTGCAAGGTAGCATTATTTTTCACCTCCATGGTGGTATAAGGCTGAGCAGATAGTCACCACTAAGAATGCCTCGTAAAAAGTTGATCCTCTATGGAAAACATTTTCTACAGGTAGCACGCAAACAGATGCATTTGTTCCTGCACACTTGAGTAAACATCATTAGTGAGCCTTCTGTTCAACATGAAAAGCTTACAAAGTAAAGAGGCAGAACCAGTATGCAGGGACACAATGGGAAGCTAGGTCCTGTTTCAGCATAGAGTTTGACTACTGTCATATCTATAAAGCTGTTAGTCTTATCATAGCCACAGTTACCTATCAATATGTTCTGTGGGACCTGCTCCTTTATAAGTGCAGAAAAGATAAGGAATATGTAGTTGCTAAACTACAGGTCTCAAAGGGTCTAGCCATGAAAACCACTGGCAGTACAGTAGTCATTTTGGATATCTGAAAGATCAGAGATTGCCATATTTGGTGCCTAGAATTACAGTGAGAATCTAGTTTATGCTATTATCATTAATGGTATGTGGCTCAATAGAGTCCGGATAATCATTTCCTAGGGATACTGGATTTTCTGCAGCAAGTAGAGGGTTACAAATTTATTACTTTGGAGCTAGCTTCCAAGTCTATATTCTATACATTTTGATAAGACCATACAATAGAGAGAGAAAGTAGAGGAGGGAGAGCCATGGCAGTCTAAATTGATGAACCATACTTCAGCAGCACAGCAAGGGGACCCCTTAGAATAAATGACCACTGACAAAAACAGTAACAAAATTGTGTTTCAGACAGAGCCTTTCTTTCTTTCTTTCTTTCTTTCTTTCTTTCTTTCTTTCTTTCTTTCTTTCTTTCTTTCTT
>WNWU01000003.1:44345511-44362022 GCA_012654045.1 Ptyas mucosa | reverse complement strand
AGGAAGGAAGGAAGGAAGGAAGGAAGGAAGGAAGGAAGGAAGGAAGGAAGGAAGGAATTAAACGGATTGCAATGAAGAAACACTGCATGTTTTTCTGTTGGCACTTCAGCTATGGAAAGATGAATGAATTTATCAAGCTTCCTTTAAAAAAAAAAAAAATTAATGGAGATCCTTTAGGTTAAGTCTTGCCTGATCCAGCCCTCATTTTTGTTTGTTTGTTTCCTGCTTTGGCGAGTGACAATGGTCTGGGAGAAGGAAGAGCCCGAGAGAGCGATTGCAGAGGTGGGTTTTGCTTCCCTGGAGAAGAGCCCGGCAGCCTGTTATCTTTTTCCACCCTCCTGCTCCTTCTCTGAGTGGGGGAAGTTCCCCAGCCGTCCTGCTCCAAAGGCCCACCGGAGATGGAGACTCGGACCAATCAGCTCCCGGCGCTGGTGTGTCCCCCTTGTTTTGAGATTTCTGTCCGGAGAGAGGTCAGTCAGAAGCTGGCCAGAAGCCTAGAGTTTGGCGTCTTCAGGGGGCTAGAGTGGTGGAAAGAAAGGGAAGATTTTCTATCAGGCGACCTCCGGTGCTAGAAAGAATCCCTGAGTCACCTTCGTACACCACGAGTGGAATGTTTTCTTCTTCTACACGTCGTCTCCTATGACTTAGCAACCCACGGCAGAAACCTTAAGCCTGTGAGACTAACGTTGACATAACTGTATAGCTGATACGCTGGTCTTCTCCACTCGGGGAAGTGAAGTTCTTGGCTCTGAAAAATCCGATTTTCCCAAGTTTACAGCTGCCTAGTTCGGCGATCCTCTTTCTCCAAATATTCAATATACCTCCTAAGCTTTTCTTCCATTGAAGCTCCGCCAAGACTTACTGGCAGGAAGGGCGTGAATTGGGGGAAAGGGAAGGAAGGTGGAGAAGATTTCTTTCCAACAAGCCGGCAGTTCTACATAGAGCGGAGAAATTGCATTGGTGATAGCAACAGGCAGCCTTCCCTCCGAATCTAGGAAAAGCCCCAAAATAGTGGAGGTCTTTCTTTCTTCTCTGAACAACTGGACAAGATAGGATCTGGGGAGGCTAAGAGAAAAACCAGTGCTGACCATTGTTATTTCGAGAGATTGTTAGAAAGAGGAAAGGGGACATTTGAGAGGGACGTAGCCTCCTATTCGCAGAGATTCTCTCCCTCTCTCTCCCTCCCTCCTCTCTCTCTCTCTCTCCCTCCCTCCCTCCTCTCTCTCTCTCTCTCTCTCTCTCTCCCTCCCTCCCTCCTCTCTCTCTCTCTCTCCCTCCCTCCCTCCTATCTCTCTCTCTCTCCCTCCCTCCCTCCCCCCTCTCTCTCCCTCCCTCTGCCCCCTCTCCCTCTCTCTATCCCATCTATCTATCTATCTATCTATCTATCTATCTATCTATCTATCTATCTATCTATCCATCTCATCCATCTCATCTGTCATCATTTATTGACGGGGGAAGGTCTTTCTAAGCTTTTCTTCCATTGAACTCTCTTCATTCGTTTCAAATATTCTGCAGCTTTACCAGAGATGATAAAATATACTTCGTGGTTCCGTTACAAGATATTCTATGTGTCTCGTGAAAAATAAACGCCCTGCTTTCCCTCGCTCTTTCGCTCTCTCACCCCCTGCGCCATCCCAGAAAGGGCCGTTTGTTGTCTCTCCGCCATCCCTCGGAATCCCCGCTTTGCAGGTCATCTTCCCCTTTGCCTTGTACCAGCCTCCTTATGGCAACTTTCAAGGTGGCATTTTAAATCACATGTTTTTTCGGGGCCCGGGGAGATTTCCGCTAGCGGGAAATCTACTGTATTTGTGACCGGAGGCAGATTTACAGCCGCTTCGGAACAGGGAGGGAAAAAGCGCTTTCCTTGACGTGTCTTTTATTTGCCAGATAAATATAGCACTGCTTTAAAAGAAAAGAAATCCAATGCCAATATTAATAGTCCACTTTTCCTTGGGGAGGCCAGTATCATCCAAGGTGAAAAGCCGGGCGCTCTCGGGTGCAGCAGTTGGGTGGATGGGTGGGAGTTAGAAGAATTAATAAGTGGAACAACTTGCCTACAGAAGTTGTGAATCCTCCAACACTCGAAGTTTTTAAGAAGATGTTGGCTAACCATTTGTCCGAAGTGGTGTAGGGTTTGCTGCCTAAGCAGGGGGTTGGACTAGAAGACCTCTAAGGTCCCTTCCAACTCTGTTATTCTGAAAACCCTCCGAACCGTCCAAACACTTTTCCCTGTCGCGGCTGTTCCTGTAGAAGGCCGCGGTGTTTCTTTTTGCCAGTCACTAAGAAGACCCCCGATGGGGCTTTTGGGGGCGCTTATGGGAAGCGACGCTTGGAACGGCCTTTCTCCAGAGGTGG
The DNA here is from genome assembly GCA_012654045.1 of Ptyas mucosa. Classification (NCBI taxonomy): domain Eukaryota; kingdom Metazoa; phylum Chordata; class Lepidosauria; order Squamata; family Colubridae; genus Ptyas; species Ptyas mucosa. Next base: position 44,359,667 of record WNWU01000003.1, on the reverse strand, counting down.
CCGGTTCTTTCGCCGCTTTTTGAGCTTGGAGGAAAGGGGAGCCAAGAATTCCACGCGCAAGGCATTCTCCACTCCTGGGGTCGTGAAAGGGAAAAGCCGTCGAAGAGAAAGAAAACTTCCAGCTCTGGGCATCTGGCACGCAGTACTGCCATCTCCAGAGGAAGTGGGGCCCGGGTGCCTTTGATTAGAACGAAGTTGGCGGAGGGAAGGAGCGAGCGAGGCAGGAACCTTTAGCGCTCGAATTTTGCCATCCCGTGATTTGAGGGTAAAGTTTTCGTTGAGAAAAGCAAGCAAGCGTCGGGAAAGAGATGGCTTGCCAACTAGGCTCTCAGCCAGTTGTGGTGAGGCCCCTCAGGGTACAAGGAAACCCTTGCAAATTAACTCAAAGAGAAATGCAGCTAATATATTTTAAATGGTTTAATTCTAGTACTGGAGCAAAAAATACCGCCTACAGGTACCTTCTCTGTAAAGAAAAAAAACCAGACCAGAAACTAACTATGGAATCCATGTATTTTCTACATGGGAAAAAATAGATGAAGTTCAATAAAGCTTATTCTCAGTGTATAGAAGACTGCAACTTTTTTTTCTTTCTTCCTTTTTAGTAGTTGCAAATACAGGGGCGGACTGGAACATCTCAGAGAAAAGACAGTTTGGGGAAGTTTTGCTGAGGATTAATTTCTTCAGGAAGTACTGTTATAGAAATATGATTTTTATCCCCACCCTTCCATTAACCATAAACTTGCCTTGCATTGGAAAGCAGAAACAATTATGGAAGGAGACAAAGGGGATTCCAGTAGGGAATTGAAAAACATTCCAGCATCACCCTTGAGATGTTCAAGATGTTCAAGGAATGAAGATATTTGCCCACAGTTAATATATCCATGGAACAACTTCAGCTATAATTGATGCTGCTATCTCAACTGGTATTAAAGGCTCTATTCTATGATCTATTGAAAAATGAAGGCAGGAGTTCACTCTTCATTGAGTTTATGTAGAATTAAGTTTCATCCAACAAAGCATGATTGACTTTCTCTGTTCTCACAATGTGTAGGGGGGAAAGTTGTTAGCAGGTCATTGCTTATGGCATCTGCCTGAAGAGCTTTTGGAGAGAGAGGAGGGGGGAAAAAGGAGGGAGACATTAGGTTGGAAATGTATCTCATGAAAAATTAAATGTCTAGGGATTGTTTAAAACATTTCTCCCCAAATTCTCCAAGGATGGGCCACAAATATAAATTCAAATTGTCCCAAACATACTTCCTTGAAATTAAGCTTCATTGCCATTACTGAATTGTCTTAAATTGAAACTCTGCTTGGTTTACAGATTTTTATCTCAATTATTACTGGCTGGAAGATGGTGGTGATGGTGGGTATGCAGCAAAATAAAATGCTGGCATAAAACTATATTCTGCTTCAGTGTAGAAACTGTGCATCTTCACTCTTAGAATTAAGGAGTATACTTTAGGAGTATATTCCTACTCAGAAGGAAGCAATGTTGGCTTTCTTTGTGACAGTATGAAACCTTAGTTAGGCTTTGAAAAAACAGGGTAGAAAGTATTGATGCTTTTGAACCTTAGAATTAGAGAAGATTCCTGGGTATACTATGAATGGCAAGAAAGAAAGAAAGAAAGAAAGAGAGAGAGAGAGAGAGAGAGAGAAAGAAAGAAAGAAAGAAAGAAAGAAAGAAAGAAAGAAAGAAAGATCACAGAACAAATCAGAGTTCTTACTTGAAGCCTCAACTATCTTATTTTGGACATATTATGTGAAGATCTCTGGACAGATCTATAATGCTGGGAGAGGTAGAAGGAAATAGAAGAAAAGGAGAACCGAAAGCAAGGCAGCTAGGCTTTATTACAGCAAAAATGGGTGCCCTATTGGAAGATTTGAAGAGCCAGGTTGGAGCCAAATCACTCCAGGGAAAACCTATCTACATGGTCAACCTCAACTTGATGGCACATATTCAATCAGCAATCAATCAATCAATTGCAATGCTGAGTTCAGGGACTGACTGCTGATTCAATCTTGAGTAGGATCAGGTTACAAAACTGACAGGGCGGAAGAGCTGCACTGAATTCAGGAGGAATTACTTCAGACTAAACCTATAAAGGGTGAAAAGAAACCAGCATCCTTCAATTCCCCTGTGGGCAGCAGGCCATTCTAAATTTACCAGAATGAAGTGTTTCACAACTTCAGAAAAATCCAGGGTATCCAAAGAAGTTGAACTAAGGAGGGTGGGAGTGCAGTGGGGAGCAAGGCAGGGTGGGGAGGGAGAGTCTCGCCAAGGCGAGAATTATGGTATGATGTCATTTTAACATGTTAACTAGGATTCCACCAAATAAATCATATGTATTTCCAGCCGCCCTTAAGCTACTTTCTTGCAAGCAGGGTCAACTGAAGTAAATGGAATGTAATTCTGCCTTAGTGGATTTAGGACTAAAGGAGTAGAGATCTCTGTTACACACACACACACACACACACACACACACACACACACACACCCCAAACACACAGACCACTTTTAAAGGAGGAGCCACAGAGGTATTACAGCCAAGGGCTGAGTTTTAGATCCATGTATGAATAATCACGGTAATTGGCCTGAGTGAAAACAGAGGCCAGACCAGCCTGCTTTCAAGTTGATGCCCTCCAGATGTGTTGGGACTACATGTACCAGAATGACCAACCCTGGGATTTTCTGGCTGAGAATTCTGGGATATGCAGTCTCAACCAGGCTCCTTTTAAGTTTCTGACCTTAAGAAAACCAGAAACAGAATGTCCACCATGCCTTCCTCACCTTCTTATTATTTTTGCATGCTACCTCATTTTGTTTCTCTGTTGTCTTTACTGTTTCCAAAAATTCTATAGGCTATACATACATTTTCAAAAATTGCAATTTATGCAAGATGTTTGTTTGGTTCAGTGGTGGGATTCAAATTTTTTTACTACTACCGGTTCTATGGGCGTGGCTTGGTGGGTGTGGCGTGGCTTGGTGGGCGTGGCAGAGGAAGGATACTGTAAAATCTCCATTCCCTCTCCACTCCAGGGGAAGGTTACTGCAAAATCCCCATTTCCTCCCGATCAGCTGGGACTTGGGAAGCAGAGAAGAGATGGGGGTGAGGCCAGTCAGAGGTGGTATTTATCGGTTCTCCAAACTACTCAAAATTTCCGCTATCGGTTCTCCAGAACTGGTCAGAACCTGCTGAATACCACCTCTGGTTTGGTTGCTAACCAAGATCATATGATGTCTCTTATTTTTTTTACTCATCAGAAAACAAAGTGTTGGTGTTAGGGCGGTTAGAGGTCTGACTGACGGACAAGCAGTTTTGTTATGAACTATCCTGACAATGCAACAGGAGAGACCTGTCTGAAGATTTGTCCCAATTCCTCCATTAGAAGCTCAATTATTAGGCATGAGGGGGAGGAGCCCTTTTCCTGCATTGGGTTCAAGCGTTGACATCTCATGCTATTTGGCTCTCTGGGTATTTACAAAATCAGACACAAATTTCCCCAGGCTTTTAAGTATCCATGTTTTTAGCTTGCTTTTTACATTTGTAATAGTTTGCATTGAGTTAAGTGCAGGGGTGGGTTCTACTTACCTTTACTACCAGTTCGCAGCAGGACTGTGCGCAGATCAACGTGGTGGGTGGGTGGAGCCTCCCGACGGTTTTACTACCGGTTCTATAGAACTGAACCGAACCAGAAGCAACCCAACACTGGTTAAGTGCTTGTTTGAGCAGAAGGGCAGAGAATAAATGAAAATAAATAAAAGGCTACATGAGATTTATCCACTGAATACAATAATTTAATGAAAAAAGGGAGCTTGAAGGGATTTCCACAAGACTGAAATTGCTCCAGTGAGCCTGTTTTAACTCATTGCTTTTCTTGCACTGAATGAAAATTTTAAATTCATTAGACCATTTCAAATATTGAACCCAAATTTAGATTATCCTCTCTGGGGCGAAGACTGGGGCTTGAGCCATTGGTCCCTCTATAAATACAAAATCTAAGAAAATCTAAATCCATCTTCTGAGAAGAGCAATAATCCAGTCCATTTATAGCATTTTTCTCTGGTGATATATATTGGCATTCCTTTCAGTGTTGTTCCTTAACTTCTTCATTTTTTTTTAAAAAAAACCCTCTTATTGTTTTGGGTGGGGTTTATTCTGAGATAATGTGATGAGATTACAGCTTCAAATGTACAAGGCAGCCACCTAGGAGCAGTAAGTTTTTGAAGTAAGCCTAGCAAAAGTCCCTGTCTTAAAATATAGAGCTATTTTACTCATGTCATGTGGCCATATGGTAGGAACCACATTTCCAAAGTTTTAAGAGACTGGTGTTCCCCTTTCTCTTTATCCATCTTATCGTCAAACTATGTCAAAAAAGCCAGCAAAAAGTGAAATTATTACCAAAGCTTTTGCTCTATATCTTTAAACAAACATCTTGTTTCATTTATGGATTTAGCTATGAATCTTAGCACATGAGAGAACAAAACTCAAATTAGTCCAGCTGGATGCAAAACAGGTTATCTGAAACATTGCTGGAATTTGATACAGACTAAAAAATTCAGTGTTTTCTTTTTTTAGTGAATGTTATGTTGTTTAAATCTATCTGCCTATTTAACCACTGATACAACTGAAATAGTCTCAGCTCTGGGCAGCCACAGGGGGGGTCAAAGTGACAGAAAATGGCAGGATCCTGCATACATGTCACCATCTTGACCTAACCTTGGTTCACTACAGATGCCAATGGTCTCGGCCTTTATAATCTGCTGTACAAATATTGAACTTCCTTAAAGCCTGTTTGGGACAGCCAAAGGAATGAATTAATGAGGATAGATGTGGCCAACCAAAGGCAATTCAAGAGTTAGGCCCTTGCTTCATTTTTAGTTTACATTGGCATCAAATTGTCCTGGCAACCCTTCACATGACTCCAGCTTTATTTTGCTCTGAGCCAACAATTAAAGCAGTTTGATGCCATTTCTCCACATTCTCAATTTAACTAGTTTTTCCTGCTTGAGCTGGCAGAGTCTCACTGCAGTTACAAGCTGTGCAAAATCCGCAAAACGCCACTCCTTTCTGGGAAGTGAGGTCAGATGACCTGCTCCTGGGAGTTGCCACAAATGTACTTCTCCATGTGAGGAAATGCGGTCATGTTCTCTAACCTCTGGTTGTCAGGCTTCCACAACTCAGCATTTGGCCTGGATCTAATTGGGGATTTGGCTAATACCTCCTTTTTCTAGGGTTCTCCCCACCATTTGGGTATTATTGATTAACCCATTTCTACAATGGGCCTTCCAGTAGGTTTGCTCTAAGGCAGGGGTCTCCAACCTTGGCAACTTTAAGACTTGTGGACTTCAACTCCTTCATCCCTCTGCTGTGGCTGCTTCATCCCTCTGCTGCGGCTCCGTCACCCAGAATATGTGTCACAACCGCCAATGTGTGACACCCGCCGGCACACAATTTATTGAGCTTTTCGACCTCCAGTAGGCCAACCATGGATAAATAAGTTTTTTTTTATACACAGCATAAAGGTAAAAAACAATATATCCAGTGTTATCTTCATTTTAGATGTCAAAAGGGTTTTGTGGCTCCTGGTGTTTTCTTTTCTGTGGGAAACAGGTCCAAATGGCTCTTTTGAGTGTTTAAGGTTGCCAACCCCTGGACTAGGATTTAGATGATTTAGACCAAATGTTTCAGGTTAATGCGGAATCAATACAAGGTTCAATTTTCCAAAAAGAGACAAGGGAAGTTTATGGTAAAATAGATGTCAGTATACTGGGGGAAAGGAGGAGTCATCCCTGGTAAGAAGAAGAATAGTTTGAAAATATTTTGTAGAAATCATATGCAAACTGAAATCTTTGTGCTTATGGAGAGATTCAACATCTATGAGAGAAAATTCTATTGCATTCATTGGGACTTCTGAAGTAAAATCAGGGCACAGAATCATACAACTGGAAGAGACCTTGGAGATTTTGCAATCAAACTTCTTCTCAGAATCCTCATATCATCTCACACAAGTGACTATCTAATCTTTTCTTCAACATGTCCAGTGATGAAGCTCTCCGTTTCAGGAAGGAGGCTGTTCTATCTCTTAATAGTTCTCACAGTCAGGAAATCCCCCCTTGTTTTAGGTTGGTTCCTTCCTTCCAGTCCTCTTCACCACTTCTTCTATTTATCCCAATCCCTATCACCAATAATATTCTGATAGATTATTCTAACAATGTGATAATCTTCCTGCAAGGTCAGACTATAATACATGGCTGCCTACTCAAAAGGCCACCGAGGTACATCAAGCACAGCCTCCTGTTTCCAAACATGGAAACTCACAAGTAACAGCTAATTCTTATAAACTGTTTCCAATGACTGAATTTGTGCCACACAAATAATAAACTACAAAAGTTTATACTAAACATATCAACTGAAAGTAGAAGGAATTGCTTTCAGTGAGTCTTACTCACATTTGAACAGATGTTAAGACTGTAGCCTGGATTACTACCCATTTCAAACTTGCTACTCATACTGAAATCATAAGAAAGAGGTGTTTGGGAGTCAAAGCAAAAGTCCTTAAAATTGCTTGAAAGATCTCTGATTTCTGAAGAACATGCTTTTGTTTAGGCAAGGAGTTTTGTTTAGGCAGAAGTCTTAAATTCTGCCCTGGCATCTTCAAAAACCTTTCTGGGGTCTTTTGACCAGCTTATTTTCACCAGCAATGAAAATACTGGATCAGGAGAACATTTAGTCTAACTCAGTTTGTTCTCGGGGCTGAAGGAGTAATGGGTGAAGGAGTTTGTCTTCCAGCCATATCATTTGGCATGATGGGTATTTTAGTCAGAATCCAACAGCAAGGTGTCATTCTGGAGAATGTTATTCTAATTTTCTATTTCTGTTAGAAGGATGAGGAATATGTATTATTAATGAAGTGTGCTGATAATTCTTAGCATGTGCAAATCCACTTCCAGATATGTATATAGCTTGCACTTTTTCATTTGCTGTAGCTGGTGGTACAGGTAATCCTTGATTTGCAACCATATGTTTAATGACTGTTCAGAGTTACAAACAGTGCTGAAAAAAGTGAGTTATGACCAGTTCTGCAATTATAATCATCCCAACATCCGAAAAGTCATGTAATCAAAATGTGGTGCAACTTGCTTAATGACCACATAGATTAGTGATGGAAGTTCTGGTCCCACTTGTGATTATAATTTGAGGACTACCTGTATCTGACATCTAATGTCTACTTCAAAACCAAACCTGCCCTTTCAGGATTAGAGGTTATCTGCTTCAAGCCAGCTAACAGATAAGGCTGCTACCCATTTTTTTCCAGCAGGCTGATACATATTTTAGCAACTGAGCAGAAGGCACATACCCAAGTCATGGGGTTCTTTCTTCAGAGGGCAGGATTATGAAAACAAGAACCACTTCCAAGCACTGGTTTAGATTCAACAGTAGCAAGGGTTGGGAGTCTATATTAATCTATATTAAATGCCAGGGATAATGGGAGTTGCAATCCAACACATCTGGAAAGCCTCAGTTTGGAAAAAGGATGAGCTAGCAAAGTGAGGTTTAGAACAGGAATAAAGGGGTTCTTATTGGATGGCTTTGGGCCAATCACTCTCTCTTAACCCAGAAGAGTTACTCACCTTTGGCAATTTCCAGATGTGTGAACTTCTACTCCCAGAATGCTCAGTAACCAATCTGCTGGCTGGCTGGGGAATTCTGTGAGTTGGCCCAGCCATCTGCAAGTTGCAAAGATTGGGAAAATACTAACCTAACACCTTAATTTTGTTCAGTTAAAACCTGGTGATGACATTATCTTGAGCTTTTTACGGAGTATGGAATACTTTAAAAAAGGATTAGATAAGAAATTCTGCAGGATTCTCTCTTGTCTTTACACAGACTAAAACTTACTTTGCAAATATGACATCGCTCAGTCTCCAAAGTAAGATTCTTCTTTGGTAGTATTTTTTTAACATAGTATTAGGGGTGACAAGAGATGCTATTACTGGTGTTACTTGTTATGCATATCTTTGTAATTCCGAAACTTCCATAGTTCTAAGTCAGAAAAAAGCCCCTTGGGAGAGCTTACTCATGCCATTCCTTGGAAATGATTTTGAAGTGTGTGAAGCTAGAGAAACTGCAGACAGCTGTAGAGAAGACTATGTAAAGGAACATGATTCTCTTGGCCATCTCTGAGCATTTTTAAAAAAACAGTCTTGTCCTTGGAAAGAATTTCTAAAGCTAACTGTCTTTCATCGCTGAAGATGCAAAGAAATGCAAAGGAGATTCCCTGCCCAGCATTAAGCAGCCTAGTTTGAACCATAATTTCATATAAGAAATGTGGTGCTCAGACCTGAAAAGACATCAATATTTCATACACTAATTCCTTTGTTACCACAATGGCAGTATTGAGCACTTAATAGAACCCATTAAGAATCTTGGATACATGTTTACTCATAAATCAGCTTCACTGAGATCAATGGTGTTTTTTGACAATATTTAAAAGCATAACTGCATTCTAAACTTCTTTCAAAATGTTCTTTATTTATATTTTTAATACATTTTAAGTGCAGTTATTGATTTCAAATATGATTTAGCAATAATTTCATATTTACACAGTGAAATAGATATCCAGCAATCTGGACTGAGCAATCTCTACTCATTTCAGCACTATGCTACATAAGTGCGGTGACTATATTTTCTTGGAAAAAATAAAGGACAAACCAAAAAAGGGGACAAGTCTGAAACAGGTTCATAAGGATAAAAAAAATAACTTTGCTTTACAAAGACAATTCAAGAGCAAAACCAAGAAAAACTGTTCAAAAATGTATAAAAAGGTATCTAAAATTAAACAGCATGTGCAAATTTATTCTTTAAAAGATAGTTCTATTTCTGTATTTTACACATAAATGTAAAATACTGTGAATCAAGTAGTTAAATGACCAAAATAAAAGGGAAAAGTGAATTTAAAAAAAACCTGACAGCTTTCTGAAATAACTGACTGTCCTTTATATAATAAGGGAGGAATGGTCACTATATATATAGGGAAAGCCACAGTTTAAAAAAAAAATCTAGGACTTGCGCTGAGATCACAATATGAACATTATATTGACTTTTGGGCCCAGTTACTTTTCAGGGTTCTTCTGAAACTATCTTGGAGGAATCATAAAACATCAACCTAAGAATACTACACATCTCAGTTTATTTATTCCAAAGTACATTTGCAGGGAAACGAGTACAGAGTTGCAATCAAAATGTGTTAGAAAAGAACTGGCAATCAATATCTACCTTTATCCTACTAAAAGATATGGAACAGGCCCTCAAGTTTCCATGGGGATAATTCCCGCTAGAATTCAAAGTGGATTTCAAAGAAAGTCTGCAAAGCACTTTGCACCAGTTGGAAGTAAGTCCCCTGTAATTTGATAAGATACTCATAGGATCGCAAATGCTGCGCTGCCACTTATGCACACATAACCTGGGCTTTTGTTAACTTGTCTGTTAAAAAACCACATGCAAGACTTTCTAAGACATTTAAAACACCCCATCAACCACCCCCAAGGATTAAAAGGACGACATTGCCATCCAACCATTAGGTATCTCCTTGCCTAATAGACATGACAGATTTAATCACTCTAACAACTTAAAAGTAATACCTTTTCCTTTAGCTGGTCTGCTTTGCCTCAGTGTTGGTAAAGTGGCCCTTTGTTCAGCACAATGCAACAGTCCTCAGTGCCACTGAAGCTGCCATTGGCCTCTTTAATTATGTACTGAGGGATCAGCCAAAACTCTAGTCTGCAAATACTTACAGGCAGGGTCTATTTCTTAATAAAAGACATAGCATCAAGCACGTAAAGCACACAATCTTAGGAGAGGCTTCAAGGCCTATTTCAAAGGTGCCGATTGTGGAATTCAAAACAAAGCATCAAATTGCAGGGATGGATAAAATCCACAAGCCAAAGAAACGAGCCGCAGAACACTTTTCTATCCTTAAAAGAGGAGAATTATTATGCCCACCATGTTTTTAAACAGGAAGCACTATTAGGTGACCAACATATTTGCTACTGGCAACATGGTTGAATTTGTACATGGCATTAAAGTCACAATCTGCTGATGAAGCCAAACACAACAAATGTGTTTCGGTTCACATTTGCAAAGTCAGAACCGAGTAAAATAAATGACGGATTAACACAGTGTGTGAAAGCAATCTTTCTCTTGTAATCAATAAATGATCAGGACTATTGCAGCTGCATCTCAGCAGGAGACTCTTGGTTACAATATTTGTTGGTGATATTACTCCCAAAAGACATACAAGTTTTACTACTGGTAGCTCTTGAGGGAAAACTCGGAGAAAGGGAGAAATTCTGTATTTGCTAACTTATAAAGCTTTGTATTGGCAAGTAGAAAAATAGAGGTGATCTGATTTGCTTTTCATAGCCTGCATTTTGCACAGATTTTTTAAAACAATAAAAAAAAATATTCCAATGTGATTACAGTACCTTCCTGTAACCCACAAATAGGAACTCAGATTTTTAAGCAATGGAAAGTGAACATACATAGCCCAAAAGATGAGGACCCAGATTGTGGGGGCAATAAACTGACTTTGTATGAATATATACAAAAAGTATGAAGGCTATTGCTTAACCCATTGTAAGCCGCCCTGAGTCTCCGGAGAAGGGCAGCATATAAATCAAATAAAAAAAATATGCTGTCATTATGTGTTTCTTTTAACTCTCCATTATTCCAATTTATTTATTTATTGTTTATTTATTTATTGTTTTGATTTATATGCCGCCCTTCTCCGGAGACTCAGGGCAGCTTACAATGCGTTAAGCAATAGCCTTCATACTTTTGTATATACCTGCTTAGTAGGGCTTTCGCCCCCCCCCCCCCCCCCCCCCAGTGGTGTTCTTTTTGATACAAAGTCAGCTTATTGCCCCCACAATCCGGGTCCTCATTTTACCTACCTCGGAAGAAAGGAAGGCTGAGTCAACTGTGAGATTCGAACTTGCAGTAATTGCAGGCAGCTGGTGTTACTTAACAGTACTTTAATCTGTTGCACCACCAAGGCTCTTTGTGGGAAAGGGGTGTGCTTCATCTTTGAAAACACACTACAATGAAGAAATGGATTCATCCCTTAATATCCTATCTGCCTGGTAACTGTGAAAATATACAGTAATCCAATTTGAACAGCAAACGTAAACAGATTGAGTCCCCAACATTCTAGGCAAAAGCAGTAATGCCAGATAAACTTAACTTTTACAGAGCCAAAGAAATACAGCATGAATGCATTCTGTACTTTGCACTAAAAAGGCATTAGATATAAAGCCCTCCATTTGGAAACCTGTGGGTTGCTTGCTACTGTATTCTAGCAAGTTCCAGGGCTTTTGATAGGCTCCTGTTTCAGTAACATAAATTATGTACATAAATTGTACATAAATGGTGAGGTTGTGGAGAGGGTTGGTAGTTTTAAATTTCTGGGCATTTATATCTCGAAGGACCTCTCATGGACTATGAATGTTAACATGCTTGTGAAGAAGGCACAGAAGAGGCTGTACTTCCTGAGAATGCTCAGGAAGATAAATCTATCTCAGCATCTTCTTCCATCCTACTATCGCAGCACCATTAAGAATGTCCTGACATACTGCATTCTTGCATGGTATGGGAGCAACTCTGTAGTGGACAAAAAAGCTCTACAGAGAATCATTAAAACTGCCCAGACTCCAGCTACCAGCCCAGGATGACATCTTCGAATCTTGCTGTTTGAGAAAGTTGCATAACATTTTCAGAGACTCTTCCCATCCTGCTTACAATCTTTTTGGACTCTTGCCTTCTGGCAGAAGATACAGAACAATTAAAACTCGGACCATACGTTTTCTGAATAGTTTTTATCCCAGAGCTATAACTGCATTCAACAATGAACTAAAGAGCCACCATCAGTGAGCTGTTGGACAGTATTACTTGGTCTGTTGTGTGGATGTTTGGGTGGTTTAGGGGTGGGGAATTGTGGTGGGTGAGAGTGTGTTTGGGGGTTGTTATATGTGTTGGACCTAGTCTTTTGAGTGTTAAGTGAATTTCATTGTATGGGTATACTGTGCATACACGTACAATGACAATAAAATTATATTATTATATTATTATAATTATTATTGACAGTATACACAGCAAACAAGATGACCATGCTGGATTTTGTATCCCAAATCACTAGTCGAACACTTCCCAAGCGTTTAGGACTGTGTGATGTATCAGTGGATTATGCAAGCAGATCCCAGTAAGGTGGCCTTATGCAGCTGACCATTGGTGATCTTGTCAGCGCCAATTGTTTTTAAGTGCTTGCCTAGGCCTTTAGGCACAGCACCTAGTGTGCCTGGGACCACCTGCACTGGTTTATGCCAGTCTCTGCAGTTTGGTTCTCAAGTCCTCAAGTTGTTGTTGTTGTTATTATTATTGGTTAATCTTTGGTGAGATTCACAGCCTTTGAGGCTGGTTAATAGTTGTATTATTATTATTATTATTTTTTTAATTTTTTTTTTATTTATTTATATGCCGCCCTTCTCCGGAGACTCAGGGCGGCTTACAGTGCGTTAAGCAATAGCCTTCATACTTTTATATATTTATACAAAGTCAGCTTATTGCCCCCACAATCTGGGTCCTCATTTTACCCACCTTAGAAAGGATGGAAGGCTGAGTCAACCTTGACTCAACAATTATTGTTGTTGTTGTTGTGTTGGAGAAGAGCCCTCAGTTTCTGGTGACCCTTCCCTGTCCCCTCTTGCACAAGGGTACCAGAAAGTGTCCTCCACACCTGGACAAGCCTCCCCCCCTTCAACGCCGCTGAAGTTCTCCCTTAAGAGGTATCTAACTGACTGCAATTATGTCTTTTTTTTTATCTTGCAGACGATCTTTCGCCCAGCGTTTTAAGGAGACAAAAATATTTGTTTGATGTATCGACTCTCTCAGACAAAGAGGAGCTGGTGGGGGCCGAGCTCCGTCTCTTTCGGAAAGCCCCCGGCGATCCTTTCTCCAAGGCTCAGACAGGCTTGGCCCGTCTGCAGGTCTCGCCCTGCCTTTCGGGCCGCCGCCTGGACTCCCGGACTCTGGACTTGCAGGAGGCGGCGCCCGTCCGGGCCGGTGGCGGCGGCGGCAGCAGCGGCGGCGACTGGGAGGTGTTTGATGTGGGGCAAGCTTTACCGCCCCTCCGCGGGCCCTGGAAGAAGCGGCAGCAACTTTGCCTGGAGCTGCGGGCCGTCGGGGGGACTCGCTCTCAGCCCCACCCGCAGCTGCTGGACCTGCGGCCCTTAGGCCTGGGCCGAGGCGCCCGCGCCCAGCAGGAGAAGGCGCTGCTGGTGGTTTTCAGCAAGTCGAGGCGGAAGAACCTCTTCGCCGAGTTGAGGCAGGAACCGGGAGCCCGGCCTCCTCCTCCTCCTCCTCCTCCTCCGCCGCCGCCGCCAAACGCGGCCGCGCTACCTTGGGAAGCGCCGCCTCCCGTCCAGCTCCGCTTGCAGGCCCGCCGGATGAAGCGCGCCGCGTATAACAACCGGCACGGGAAGCGGCACGGCAAAAAGGCGCGGCTCCGGTGCACCAAAAAGGCGCTGCACGTGAACTTCAAGGATCTGGGTTGGGACGACTGGATCATCGCCCCGCTCGAGTACGAGGCGTACCACTGCGAGGGCGTGTGCGACTTCCCGCTCCGCTCGCACCTGGAGCCCACCAACCACGCCATCATCCAGACCCTCATGAACTCCATGGACCCGGGCGCCACGCCGCCCAGCTGCTGCGTGCCGGCTAAGCTGACGCCCATCAGCATCCTCTACACCGACGCCGGGAACAACGTGGTGTACAAACAGTACGAGGATATGGTGGTCGAGTCCTGCGGGTGTAGGTAGCGGCGCGCCTCCGTCCCCGGCTGCCCACCTCGGAGCGGACGAGGGAAGCCTCGGGGAGCTTCCACGGCGGAGCGCGAGAGAGTGTGGGAAAAGACGCGCGAGGGAAAGGCGGACGGAACTCGCGCCACGTGCGAGCCCCTCGCCCCGCGCTGGAGAAGGAAGGTTTGGGCGGTCTGGACTGCGCCTGCGCAATGTCTGCTTCGAGTGTTCGAGTTCCAGCTTCTAAAGCAGGGGTCTCCAACCTTGTCGACTTTAAGCCTGGTGGACTTCAACTCCCAGAATT
>WNWU01000003.1:44334477-44345111 GCA_012654045.1 Ptyas mucosa | reverse complement strand
TTCCCCAGCCAGCAAAGCTGGTTGGGGAATTCTGGGAGTTGAAGTCCGCCAGGCTTAAAGTGGCCAAGGTTGGAGACCCCTGGTTTAGAGGGTTATGAAAGAGCTCCTTTCAAAATGTTCAAAATTCAAAAGTTCCAGGAAGGGCAGGTAGGGAGGTTGGCCAGCTGCAGTGGTGCTTTATAGTTAATGCAGATGTGATGCTGAGAAAGACAATAATTAAACACTGCTCCACAATTCAGGCTCTGCATCTCACAAGACGTGGAAATATTCCTGAGGCATTTCCTTCTCTTGTGGATTCAGGATTTCATAGAACTTCAGAAGGGTGGGGAGAGTGGATGAAAGACGTATTAGTGTATAAATAAATAGATATAAATAATATAAAATGCTAATAAAGGAAAGCCTTCACCAGGAGCGATAATTTAAAAGAAAGTGCACACTTTGGTTTGGATACAGTGTTGTTCATATTGAAGCTGTAAATATTTATTTAAAACAGACTGCAAAGTACAAAAATGGAGGTGAGCAATGTACATTTCCCCTTTTCCCTTAATGCCCAGAGCATTATATGCACTCAAGTGTCTAATATTTTTTTAAAATAGATTTGAGCTGTACAGATTTAAGCATTAACCAAATGTTTCATTTGTATGTCTGCAATGTTACCAATTTTCCCACTCTTTAAAATGTTCCTGCAAGATTTAAAATTACTTGCTAATGAAGAGTTTCTACTGTCTACCTCACTGTGTTGCGAAGGCTTGATCTTCTGGGAAGACTCACCAATCAGGCCTGGTTCCCATTCATTTCAGTGATGCTCTGAGCAGGACATCTTGCTGGGTTGTATTTCAAATGTTTACAGCATAGCAATCCTCTGCGCACTCACCCGGGAATAAATGCCATTAAGTAGTTAGAGTTTATCTCTGAGTTAGAATGGATGGGATTGCTGTGTAATGTCCTCTTAAGATCAATTTATGCCTAGAACATTTTTACGGTATACTTTTACTGGATGGTATTAAAACTATGACTGTATTATTAAACTTTTTGCATAAAAATGTTGCTTTTCTGTTATGGTTAAATAGTCTCATATATTTATTTTACCAGAATGTTGACTATAAAGTCTAAAAATGCTCTAAGAAGGTTTGAAACAACCGACACCTCAAAATACTTCCGTGTGTATTTTATAAAACTTTTTAAAATACTTATGGATTGTCTTTTATTAAGAATAGTGTAAACATTTCTAAGTTTAGACTGCTTTGATCTATTTAAGAGATGCCACTATTCAGAAAAATTTAAAGATGCGTTAGACCTGGTTTTGTACAAAAAATTTTTATGGGAAAGAAAAGTTGTAATCAATATTGATACCCAATACTGTTTCAGCGTTGGTTGCCCATAGCAGTGATGTTTTGTGAAAATGAACAAGCACTCATATTTGAAACACAGATTTATTTATTTATTTAAACTTTTATACCGCCCTTCTCCTTTCGGACTCAGGACGGTGAACAGCCATAATAAAACAATTATACAAAAAAGTTAAAACTAATTATTTAAAATAAATTATATAAAATTTGGCCCATATAGATTAAAATATTCCAGTTTAAAATCAATGTCGAATTTTAAAATCAAATAAAATCAGGCCAGCCCGGCTAACTGAAAAAGGTGTATTTTCAGGGCCTGACGAAAAGTCCGGAGGACTGGGATCACTTGTATCTCTGGGGGTAGATCGTTCCAGAGGGTAGGTGCCACCACAGAGAAGGCTCTCCCCCTGGGGGTCGCCAGCCAGCATCGTCTGGCTGACGGCACCCTGAGGAGGCCCTCTCTGTGGGAGCGAACTGGCCGGTGGGAGGCAATTGGTGGCAGAAGGCGGAAGAAGGCAGAAGATGCCTTGATTGCATAGTCTTGTACTCGAACATGGAACTCTTATACATAAATGTTGTGCTAGAATGAAGTGGACATCTTTGAAATGAGGCAGTATCTCCCCACAAACACACAAACCCATTTTTTCAGTGTTTTGATAATGGAAGGATGAGTTTGGCTCAACCATTTAAAAGAGGCCAGAGTAGAAAACTAATTCCATGTAGATCAGTGCTACTTTTATTATAAAGCTATAGAAATAGAAGCTTCCAAGTTTGAGCATGCTTCCTTCCGTCTCCCTTTATCTTCCTGTGAACTTAGGTAAGAGCTTGTCTGAGACGTTTTCTCACATTACATTCTTGACCAGGGCTGATCATTGCCTTGATAGAAAATCTCTGTTCCTCAAGGTCGTTCCCTCTTCACACTACAGCTTGTGACATCTCTGGTAAGCAGGAGTGGCTTTTTTCTGTGATTTGTGGGGGAAGCTTCTGTAACAGAGCTATGTTGATTTGGCAGTAAGCAAATTTTAGTGGCACAGTCTTGGAGACTTTGAGGACTTGTACAAGAGGGGAAGTTTGTACATTACTGAGTACTTATCTTTGGAGTAGACCTTTGAAGAAACGTGTTTATGGAATCAAGTGGAGAACCCTTGGAGTTGGGTTAGCACTGATTCACAGCAAAGCCTGCATATGTGTTGATGGGGTACAATATGGCGAAGGCTAAACATGCCAAATAGAATAGGTTAAGCAGACATGTCAAACATGCGGCCCGCAGGCCGGATCTGGCTCACGATAAGCCCAGGGTTGTCCCATGGGGCCATCCTGGAGGCAGCGAGGGATTGGCTCATGCTTCCCCAGCCCTGGCCTACCCCGGCCACGCCTACCCAGTTGGCTGTGATGACCAGGCTATGCCCACCTGGGATTGAGTTTTACATCTCTAGGTTAATACTACAAAGCAGGAGACCGTGAATTCAAATCCCACCTTCATCTTGAAATCCAGTTGGGTAATTTGTAGCCACTCACCCGCAGCTCAACTCTCCTCACAGGTTTGTTGTTGTGGGAAAAATAGGAGGAGGAAGATGTGCTGTATATGTTTGCCGCTTGGGTTGTTTGTAAAAATTGCACCCAGATTGTGGGGGCAATAAGCTGACTTTGTATAAAAAATAACACCTCTTGGGGGCCCCGAAAGCCCTACTAAACAGGTATATACAAAAGTATAAAGGCTATTGCTTAACGCATTGTAAGCTGCCCTGAGTCTCCGGAGATAAATAAATTGAACCAATAAATAAATAAATAAATAAATAAATAAATAAATAAATAAAGTGGGATGCAAATAAGTAAGTAAATATTATTTACATCAGTGGCATTTAGACATCTTTAATATACCCAGTATGTAAAGAAATTAAAAGTGATAAGATGTAGTTCATAAAAATATAAGAATTAGAGCATCATTCATTTCTTGCAGCAAGAATAGATGTTTAGCAATACACCTCTTGGAAAAGAATGGCGGTGAGCAATGTGTATTCATATGTTTAGATCAGAGAACAATAAGTGTATTCCATTTATTCCCAGGAAATCCTTGCCATTATTCTCTACTGATACATGCTGTGTCCTCCCTTCCTTCTGAAGACATTTTAATGCCTTCGCAAAATATATTTCCCTCTATTAGCTGTTTGGGACATTGAGCTGATTTTCATATTAGCTGTATGGTGCAAATGGGGGAATCCAGGACAAGAAACGCCTAGGAGCTGACTACATCAAGCACTTCTATACTAACTTCTCTGGCGGTTTAAAAATGTGCTTGAAACGTAAGTTCTGATAAAGTTTAACCAGTTTTTTGTGTCTCTATGCAGAAGTAGGCCATAGGATTAACCTGTTCTTTTACATTATTTTTGTAATAGATGATTCATGAGGACAAAGTTCCTAGCCTAAGCATGTGTTAAATATTCTGTATACTGTATTTGCATAGATAAAAGACTATTCCACAAAGACAAGAGCACTGCATAATGTTCCAATATCGGTCCTCTCTGCAGCTGCACCTGATAAAATTATGTGGAAGATCTTTCTTCAATTAAAGCAAACAGTGGTAGGTTAGATGAATGAATCACCTGATACAATAATAAAAAGCAGCTTATGTAGCACAGCATGAATCAACCCAAGTCAAAATGATGATAGCTAGAAGGAACTATCCATGCTCAGTGCTAAATACTGATCCCATACACCAGAATTCCCCAACTCGAACACTTCCCAGATGTAGGAGGCTCATGTCAGCAGTATATTCTGGAAGCTGAAATCCACTTATCTACAGTGCACGCTGGCTGGGGAATGGTTGCCATATGCTAATAAGAAACAGTCATAGACTTAGGTGCTGGTTCTTAATGCAAAGATCCAGTCAAAATTAAATATTTTTAAGGCCAACTGATTCCTATGAAAAAATAAACACTTTAATCAAGAAAGTAAACTCGCCTACAAGGCTTTACATGGGTTGGATTGTGTCTTTTTTTTTCTTTTAAAGAAATGAAGCATATCAATTTACCTAGCTGGGGGAAAAAGAGATCCAAGGTAAAAATTAATTCTTCTAGGAACCTTTTGTTAAGGCTAAATGCAAAAATTAGAAGTGGCTTCCAGGTTTTGCTCTAAGAAAACCAAGTAATGTCTCGTATGTGTATAGAAAATTTTGTAAAAAAAAATATATTATGTTTATACTGAATATGAGAATTCTGAAATGAGATCGCCTCTGTTTGATCTTCTGATCAGTACACTTTTCATTTTAGATTTTTCATCCAACTTTTGGAATATACTCAAACTGAAAAATGAAATCTTTATACAGCAGGCATTCATATTTCCTCACTACCAGAAGAGGGAGCAAGACCAGAGCATTGAAAACCAGTTTTAGGATATCCGGAGGGCTCTGGGAAGGGCTTGAAAGCTACAGGTTGCTTACCTGTGCTCTATAGGAAGTGTATTGCTAAACATAATACCACATTTTAAATAGTAACAGAGTTGGAAGGGACCTTGGAGATCATCTAGTCCAACCCCCTGTGTTTGGATACTTTTTTGCACTTTGGATTTTTTTTTTCAGAATTGCTGTAAAAGATTTCATTTCTAAGGAAACATTGCTATTGTCCTTAACTTACTGATCCTAAGGAAACCTGATAATCTATTTTGACCAATAATTTCCAGTCTAGATTTTCCAGGATCCAAAGTCATTTACTTTCGTCCTCTTTTAGACATGGCCAATTTCTAATACCAACTCATCCTTGTCTACACTTCTGCTGGGTTTGCCTCTTAAACCCTGAAGTATTTATGAAGGTATATCAAGATAGGATGTGTGGCTTCAAGTATCCATTCAATAAATTAAGTTTTGTGCTAAGCTAACTATGTTTAGTAACAGGAAAGACGTTTTATGTTATATATTCATGTATGTGTGATTTTGGAGTGAGCCTTACTTTGCTTTTCCCCCCTTTAAATAATTATTTAAATTATTTAGATATAGTTTTTTTTCCTTTTAAAAAAACCCTTGTTTTGGTAGTAACAAAGGTAAGATAAGAAGTCTCATTCCGTGATTGTTTAAAAGTTTGTTTTGTTTTTAGATGCAATGTATGGAGACCACCCTAATTTCAATGTATTAGCACAGTCAATAGATTTACAATAGAAATTTCCTTAAAGGACACAAAAGCAAGATTCTTGTTCTGTATTTGATCTAATTTTTTGCAATTCATCTGGAATGCGCATGCAGACACTTGATTGAATTTTGCAGAATTAGATAACAAAGCAAAAGTTGCCAAGCTCTAAACTTCTAAAAAACACACAAGGGGGAGAAGAGATGATGCTATTTAATTATTTCACTCAAGATAAGATCGATCTTCATTTAGGCAGTGACACATTCCTTGCAGTTAGACTTTTGTATGATAAAGAGGCTGAGGTTATAGAATGATTCAGAAGCAATGTTATTTTTCTGCCTATCTCTAAGTTGGATGTCTGTTTTTGATTTGAAAAGCAGTTCCCTCTGTTAAAAATTCTGATAAAGTAATAAGATGGTACGAGGGTTGAATTATTTCTAAAATTTAAGGATCATGTTCCATTGAAACCAAATGTAATATTGGAGGCACACCTAGAAAACATTCAGCTGTTGATTCTGGACGCTCAGATATGAGCCTATGAGTCAGTGTGCATTGACATGCATAAGATATAACAAATGCATGTGGGGTTCATAATGTTCTACTTGGCACCTTGGAGGCTGAAACCAAATAATTTGATTGTTACAATAGAAATAGGTAAAGTTAGTATAGGGTGCTTTTTTAAATGGATTTAAAATGCCTTCCAAGATTAAATGAAATGGAATATACTGTATAGGTTGAGAAACCAGAAATTATATCTTAGCAAATTCACCATTTGGGTAGACAATTTGGATTTAAGTCTTCACATTTTGTAATCCCAATCTAGAATAGACCATGCAAAACTCAACAGGGCTACTCTTTGCCTCTTATACAGATTTCTAATGAAATGGAGATTATAGATTTTTAGCTATGTCCTGATCCTATAGACATCTCTAAGAAGATGACAGATCATTCTTGTATTGAATCTAAGGACTATTCCTTTCTTATATATTGTGAGGGATGCCTGAACTCTGTTGGAGAGCTTGTGGCACATTCAGTAGTGCTAGAAGGAACATAGATGAAATCCTCCTGTGCAGCTTATTAAAATAAAACTCACTAAAGAGCACAGCGTTCAGTATGCATAAAACTTATCTCTCATGGCTGCCATTCTACTAAGCTACACATCCCAAGCTGACAGCCTGATATCAGTAACACGGGGAGGGAGCAGTGAGGGGTAGGGACCAGGGAGGGATCTCAGAGGAATCGAAAGCAAGAAGTACCTATGAGAAGCACCATTCATCTCAAGATCACACCAAAAGAATGCGGAGCCAGCGAGCACACAAAGACAGGGACCGTTTCCCAAAACAATTTGTTGACACCTGATTGGACATTGATTGATAACCATGGGGTTGGCTGGAAACAAGAGAAAGTTAATTGCATCTTTTGTGCGTGAAAATCTCAGATCCAGCTTTGCCTCTTCTGTAACCACTTGGGCTTTAGTAAAGTATACTTTTGGCTAATCATGAGCCAGGAGTCTTTCTTTCCTAACTGATCAAGTTGGGACGGTTGACAATACCTATGAATCTGGCCCCACCACTAAGTAAGAGTGGTGTCATGCTGTAGTTATTTAATTTATTGTTATTATAATTACTGCTGACATATGTTTACTTTCAGAGAGAGAAAAATTTGGAATCTTCTATCTCATCATTCCAGAATTATTTGCTCAGCTTTGAACATTATGTATGTTCTTCAGGGTGGGAGAAATGGGTCGGATGGATTGGAGGGAGCTAAACTGCTATGGTTGTTCCTTCTTAGGCAGCCAAATTGCTTGGCCACGCTCTGTGAGGAAATGATGTAGACAAACCACTTTACTTGCCAGTCATATTAATGCATTCATTCTGAGTGCCAAGACTTCAAGAAAGAAGTTTAATTTACCCTAGAATTATTATGCATTGCAATGTTTCAGTAATACTGTATGTGCTCTTGAATTATTCTCAGAAATGAAGAATACTTCTTTCTCTATGAGAATCAGAAAAATCAGAAAAATCCTCAACTATTCCAGAAAAGCAACTCTAGTATCTTACTATACTTGCACCTCTAAACTGAATACTTCCAGAATTACTGAGCTATATTCAGGAACGAAGTAATATCCAAAATTCTTGAAAACTGGGATGGTTGTATTTGAGGTTTTAAAGAAGTAGATAATACGGTATTATTTCCTGAGGTTGGCCAAAGAGATGGAGCAGTGTATTGAACTAAGAGGTTTTCAGACATACCAGAATGGCTATTATCTGACCTAGCTTGACACAGCATGCAGAACATAATTGTCCACCGGTCCTCTTTTCTCCAAATCAAAGAGATTCTCCCTTTTAAGGCAGTCAAAAGCAATGGTTTCAGAAATATGTGTGTAACCTGAGGGAAGAGACAGGTGGCTCCACACTGTATGATCTCTGGCATGTCTCTATGGGTGTGACAGAATGCCATGTAGTCCAGAGAAAGCAAGGCAACCGAATTTTTGAGAAGCTTTCATCCTCACATAAACACTCTCTATATTAATTGCATAACAGGAAACCCCCTTTGATGCAGGGTTTGTTAGAAATAACATTTTAAAAAGCCGTGTTTAATGTCCAGTAAGCTTCTAGTCCTTACTTTGGCAAATATAGACTGTGTGAGCTATGCTACCTGAATGTAAGAAACTGAAAAGATTCCAGTATGTTTTACAGAAACCCTTTTTCCATTCTTTTCTTTTCACTCTCACATAAAGACAGATGACTTGGAAACGTTGCTCCCAGTTAGAGTGCCATTAAATGGGAAATTGATTTTTAATCCTATATCCAGTGATAAAAGAAAACTCACTGCCATTTTAGCTGTGTGGAATTTTAAAATAGTACATTTCAGTCTGGGAAGAACAGAACACTCTCTCTGGTCTTGGTGATTGATAATTCAATGCATTTTCAGAAAATTGTTTCTTTTTCAATAAGCTCCCCAAATTTGAAAAAATGAGGTAGAATATCAGCACAGATATTTTTAAAAACATACTTAAAAGTCCACCCACTGCTTTAGAATTGCTGAACTCTAAAGAAATTAAAAGAAAATTAAGCTATAAAATGCAAACATGAATTCTGCATGAAAGATACTTTAGTTGGTTTTTTTTGGTTGAACTCAGTATTTGAATGTGTTAATAAAAATGTTTCTTTTCTTTTTTCTTTTCCTTTCTAAGTAAAATTCCCTTGGATTTGAGTGTCTCTAAACTTTAAAATCTATGGGAATTATTTAGTCCATTATTACAGATGGTGACAAGTTAAGTGAGAGTAGCTACTCCAAATGATAGTATTTGAAGTTCTTTTTAACTGATAACACCTTGGTTTTTGTTGACAGATTGTACTAAATCACAATTAATATTTTATTTCTATTTTGATTAATGTGCCGTCTGAGTCCACCTATTATAATTTATGATGTATACCTTAAGATGGTTGTGACTTGTTCAACTAACAGTAGTTTACTATAAAGTGTGACCCTAGTTAGTGGCCTCTAGTAGCTTGTTCTACTCAAATAACTTACTTATGGGATGGCAGCACAGTCCTCTATTCATAAATATTTGATAACGAAGTTTAAGATAAATTATTTGCACATTTTTCCTCTGATAATATTTTCCTATTAATATTTTCAAGAACTGCGGTGGTGCAATGGTTAAAATGCAGTATTTCAGGCTAATTATGCTGACTGCCAGAGTTCAATTCCCACTGGCTTAAGGTTGACTCAGCCGTCCATCCTTCCAAAGTCAGTAAAACGAGGACCCAGATTGTTGGGGGCAATATGCTGACTCTATACACCACTTAGAGAGGGCTGTAAAGCACTGTGAAGTGGTATATAAGTGCTATTGCTATTAATTCTACTTGGATATAATCCATAGGAAGTACAAAATTTGAGCAAAACTTATGGAATTCCTTCCATAAGAAACATTATAGCTTTTAGCCTTTACTTGGTCCTTTAATCAATTAATACACATCTCCATTGATCAAGAGATAGGTTCTAAATTTAGTATTTATTTTATTGATTACAGGTAAATTTATGAAACCTCATGTGATCCTCAGTGGCAAAAAAGTGAAATATATAATGTAATAAACAATATGATATTATGCTAATTTCCATTTTCATTTCCATAACATCATAATATATAATAGTGTCATCTATTGTACATCCTAAATATATAATTATCACTTCCTTAACCCCCAAATGCCTGCTTAAAAACATTTTTACCAACTTTCTCAATATTGTGAGGGTGTACTTCTCTGTAAGTTTACCCTGACAGAAAATTTCTCTGAATAATTAGCGGTACATTTTAATTGGAAGATTTAAGTCACTCTTTATGATTTCAAAAACATTTATTTAGATATAATCATTTGGTTAACTGATTATAATTAAAAGATCATGTTATGCAGTCAACCCAAAGAAACTTGATGCAGCTTTGAGTTCAGCCTTTTTGTATTTGATACAGAAGGAAGGGTTTTGTGTAGGTTTTTATTTTTTGCTTCCTCTTTTGCTCCTCCAGAAGGTATACAGGAATTTTGTGTTTAATTTTGAAGTATTATCTCTGGTGAATTCTCCACCATTATCCTTCTTTCTGCTCTCTTTTATGT
Source organism: Ptyas mucosa (assembly GCA_012654045.1). Taxonomy (NCBI): domain Eukaryota; kingdom Metazoa; phylum Chordata; class Lepidosauria; order Squamata; family Colubridae; genus Ptyas; species Ptyas mucosa. The sequence continues at coordinate 44,335,031 of WNWU01000003.1, read as the reverse complement.
ATCACCGTTGACTTGATCCAATAAAAGTATCATACCTCATACATCACGCTCTGTAAGACAGAGCAAGCACACATCTCACCAGCTTCTCCTGGTACCAAATAGCTCTTTTATCAGCTTCGCAAAATTGCCGTGCCCACTTCAGAGCTTTTTTGAGGCAGGATCACACTGACGTTTTTGCCTGGTGACAGAAGTCAAATGCTTCCTGCTTTAATGTTTATTCAGTTAAACATTTTGCATTCCTGAAGAGATACCAGGCTGTCATTAATGGATTGTTGGCTTTCTGCCAGCAGCTAATAGTTTTTGGGGGTTGGATTGATGGTGTGTGGTGGATTTTTTTCTTTTTTCTTTTTTGTACAGGGGGGAGAGTTTCCTTGCAACACAGCTGCTGCATTTATGTAGCCATTTGGAGGTTTCCTTCCCTGGTTATTTGTCAGAAGAGTTGAGATACCCTGGGACGTTACCCCAGTGTTTAAAACAAGCCTCTGCAACTTAAAGCTCTCTTGCTCTACTATAACTATAACTATAACTATAACTATAACTATAACTATAACTAT
>WNWU01000003.1:44316142-44334250 GCA_012654045.1 Ptyas mucosa | reverse complement strand
TATAACTATAACTATAACTATAACTATAACTATAACTATAACTATAATTTCTAAAATTTGCATCCAGCGGTCTGGGAGATAAAATTGAATATTCTAGAGATCATTCTTTTGGAGGAACCTGTTTTAGAACAATCTCCATTGTTTTCCCTAAAAAGTTAGAATTGGGAGAAGTAGCCTTTATTGACTAAGGCCATGATGGCGAACCTATAGCACGCGTGCCCAAGGTGGCACACAGAGCCATCTCTCCGGACATGCGAGCTGTTGCCCAACTCATCTGCAGCTGTGCCTGCACATGCGCGCCCCAGCTGGTGTTTGGGCCTCTGGTGCGTATGTGCACAATTCAGGGGACCCAGCTGGTCTTTGGAGTTCTCCTGCGCATGTGCGCATTTTTGTGCATGCTCTTAAGAGTACTTGCATGCAGCATGCACATGCATAGACGCCGTTTGCGCTTGTGCATTGCATGCACAAAACCCGGATTCATGCGCAGATGGTGCAATTGCATGCACAGCGCACAGGGGGAGCTGTGCGAAACCTGCATGCACGTGCAGATAGTCCAGTTGCATAGTCACCGCATGGTGGAGGAGCCGCACGTTAGCATGGATAGCACACACGTGCGCAATGCATGCAAAGCGCATAACTGTTTGGCACTTGGTGAGTAAAAGGTTCACCACCACTGGATTAAGGCCTGCATTTAATACAGGGAATCCTCACCTTACAACAGTTGATTTAGTTAAGTCAAAGTTACAACGGCACTGAAAAAAGTGACTTATGACCGTTTTTCACACTTAAGAACATTGCAGCATCTCTATGGTCAAGATTAAAATGCTTGGCAACTGACTCGTATTTATGACGGCGGCCGTGTCCCAGGATCATGTGATCACCTTTTGCGACCTTCTGACAAGCAAAGTCAATGGGAAAACTAGATGCACTTAAAAACAGTGTTACCAACTTAAGAACTGCAGGGATTCACTTAAAAACTGTGGCAAGAAAGGTCGTAAAATGGGGCAAAACTCACTTAAATAAAGGAACAGAAATTTTGGGCTCAATTGTGGTCGTAAGTCGAGGACTACCTGTATTGTTTGTATGTACTTGAGGGCTGTAGAGAGAGAAGAGAAGATGCAAAGTAACCTAAAACATGTAGACAGGTTTCAGTTTTCTTGCTTCTGGGGTGGAATTGTGGATTGTTACTGTTTGGTTTGGTTTTATTGTTTTACCTATCCTACCAAATCTTCTCCAACTGGGTTCCCTGCAGATATATGGATGTCAGCTGCCAGAATTCCCCAGCCAGCATGGGCATTACTAAGAATTCTGGGATCTGAAATCTCAGGAGTGTAAGAAAAGATTAAAAAAATTACTCTTTTATAGAATGTATTAATTGCATAAAAGAAACTATAAAGGCTCTGTTGCAAAGCCTCAGTAACAAGGCAAAAGAAAAGCCACAAACAGAAAAAGATTAATTATTATGTGTCAGCTTGACGAAAATGTTCAAGAAAGCTCACCCACAAAGGGTGGGAGAAATAAGATGCATCCTGTTGTAAAACAGCAAAAGCAATCACTGCAAAACACTGGAAATTGGAAATCAGTGAATAAAAGAAGCCATAACCAAAAGGAATCATGTTGGACACGTATGCAGGATGTAAACAGGCAGGAACTGGGAGGAAGGAGGAATAATGTATATTGTGGGGAAAGGTATAAAAGTATTGTTTGAAAGTTTGAAAAACGCGCTTCACGATCTCAATCCAACTTGGGAAGTGACGTGGAGGCCTGCCTTTGCAAACGCATTCCAATAAATTCTCTTTGTTTGTACATCAGAGTTGTCTCCCGAATTAGTGAGTATAAATTTTTTTTGAGTGTTTAAATCTGACAGGAGGGTTGCTTTATACTATATTTGTGTCTTAAAATATGGGGAAATTATGTTTTCAGCAATCGTAGCCAGACACAACTCTGTGGGCTAAAAAGTCACAGACTTAGTCATTTGACTACGTCAAATGCAGTCTTAGTTTGGTTTTTCTATAAAGCTGCATGCCCATGTATCAATTTTAGGTCAGCTAGAAATTTTGCTTTTGCTCTTCTCTGTGGGCAAACATTCCAACACTTTTGAACATTAGTCCTGCAGTCATGAATTCATATTAGAATTTGAGGCATTTCTATGAAGTCAAACAGATTGTTGGAAGAAATATCCTTCTGGGTTCTGCTCCAAGTGGGGAAAAAGACACTGGAAACATGGAGACTGCTTGGAAAGATGGTTTAATGGTGGACAGGATCACATGGTTTGAGTTCCTGAACAGAAAAGGGGCTGAGAATCAGCGAGTCCCCGGGTTTTATGCTCTCTCTGGCTTTGAACTTCCTGGGTCCCCGAAAGAGTATCCTGATTGGTTGTCAGACTCCCAGGGGGTGGGGGTCTTAGATAGCCTTGCTGGCTGATGTAATCTTCCAGGTGCCTTGTGGTCAGTTTCTGTCCTAGATGGGTCCCATTGTGTTAGTTTCTGTTGCTATTGTGTTGAAGATGGGTCCTATTGTCAAAGATTGAGTTTCTGCCTCTGGCTCATTAACCAAAGGGGGGAGGCAGGAAGGTGGGAGTTTGTCTTTAAAACATGTTTCTCCATTTCTCAACTAGGGAAACATAACATTCTGCCTTTTTAATATTTCCTAAAATATTTAATTCTTCCAGGAAAGGGGTGGGTGCTAACTTCCTACAAGACGATGTATTATTTCCTACTACTAAGGGGTTAACAAATACTTTAAAATGACAAAAGCAAAGTAAAAGAGTAAAAACAGTGATTTTTCAGGGCTGTAGGCCAGAAAATAGGAGTTGGTTACAGATAATTGGAGCACATGTACTTCTGGAGCTGAGATTTGGATTCCTCTTCCCAGATAAGGATCACCATGGTTTCAAACTTGCATCCAGTTCTCATTTCTTCAAGGCAAGTACAACGGTACTTCTTGCTATTTCAATTTTGGCTTTGAGAGGCAAAGCTGAATGGCCTAATTATTTTTAAAATCCTCTGCACTTGGTTTTTAGTGAGGAATGGGATATACATCTCTGAACACACAGACTGTACACACCTATGCATTTATTGAGATACGACTGAACAAAAGGGGAATAAAAAAAATGAATGCTTTCATGCCTTGGGTCACGTTTATTTAACCCTGCAGCATTTTAAAAAACAGGATGATACCATTTTAGTGAAATGTTCCAGAATAATGCTTTGTGGGTGTTTTGTTTTGTTTTTTTTAAGTATTCAGAGCAACTGCTACAAATCAAACTGAACAAGTGCTGGGAAAAAATGTGTTAGAAAAACGAAGGCGAGGGATATGATTAGAAAGGAAGCAGCAATATCCTTTTCTTCTTGGCCAAACTTTCAAATGTGTGACAGCATACTTTTAAAAGAAATCTGCAGTTACAGACCAATCCATTTTCCTTTTGAAATATTAGTTCTTGTATGTCTTGGAGCGAGTGCCGGATATCCAAACAATGAAACAAGAAAAAGACCAAGAACGACTAAAGTGTTTGCAGAGAGAGAGGGGGAGAGGGAGGGAGGGAGGGAGGGGAAGGGGGAGAGAGGGGAGAGAGAGGGAGGGAGGGAGAGAGAGAGAGAGAGAGAGAGGGAGGGAGGGAGGGAGAGAGAGAGAGAGAGAAAACAAATTTGAAATTTCCTCCTTTTCAGTTCTGATCATTCTTCTTATGTTTGTTTTTTCACCATCCCTTTTGGGACTGGGTTGATGCCATTCCTGGGACATTAGACAGCACCTCTGAATAGATAATCCTCCAAAACATGAAAAACTTTAAGGCAAAATTGATCTGAAGGTTCTGCTATGTGAATCTCTATTTTAAAAAAAACTAGGAGAACATTCAGCTCATCCTTATTTAGCAACTGCTTCGTACAGCAACCATTCATAGTAACAACAGTGATAAACAGCAGCCTTGCAACCAATCTTTGCATTTATGACCTTTGGAGCAGGGGTGAAATCTACTTACCTTCCCTACCGGTTCGGAAGTGCACACTGGCTCCCCTTTCTTCCCTTCCCTTCTTCCTTTCCAGCTAACCTAATAGAAAAGGGACAGACAATCTTGCACTTTTAAAGAGTGCTTTATTATAAGCGGGATGCGGTGGCTCAGAGGCTAAGATGCTGAGCTTGTCGATCGAAAGTTTGGCAGTTCAGTGATTTGAATCCCTAGTGCCCCATAATGGGGTGAACTCACATTACTTGTCCCAGCTTCTGCCAACCTAGCAGTTCGAAAGCACATAAAAAATGCAAGCAGAAAAATAGGGACCACCTTTGGTGGGAAGGTAGCAGCGTTCCGTGCACCTTTGGCATTTAGTCATGCTGGCCACATGACCATGGAGACGTCTTTGGACAGTGCTGGCTCTTCGGTTTTGAAACGGAGATGAGCACCGCCCCCTAGAGTCGGGAACGACTAGCACATATGTGCGAGGGGAACCTTTACCTTTACAAAAAAATCCTTATTATAAACATTTATTATAGATCCTAGTTTCATGTGCTAAATCAACTATATCCAGTGAGGTTTTATATGAAAAAGACTTTGAGATCTATTTCAACTTATGAAAAAAAGAGCCACAAACATGTAAGGAATGGTATGCACAGTTTCACTGTAATACTTGCATGATTTTAGCGACTGGTTTTTCCCTGATATACTTATGTTGTTGTTTTTTTTTACATGCACCTTTATTAGACAAACTTACACTAAGTGTTTGAAGGACGAACAGATTGCTTTGCTTCATTTAGAGCAATTCAGTTCTTTTGCTGTAGGTTTGTGCTGGAGTTGATGGAATTGGTTGGTATCTTCATAAATTCTGCATTTTCCATTTGCTTATTTTAACACCTGGCATCTGTTCTGCTCTTCCACATGACTTCTGAACTACTCTGTCACTCCTGTGGCTCCTGTCAAAGACAAACCAGTTTGGGACTTCATTAAATGAGCAAATGTGTTTCCCGTTATGGCAGGATACAAATAAAACCATGATCTTGCTGATCACTGTGCATATTTCCCTAAGGCTGGAAATTAATGACCAGTAAGTAAAGAGAAAAGAAATGCTTGGAACCATTTCTCTCACTCAGCATGAAATCAATCCTAGGAATGTTGCTAACTAGAAGAGGCCACTGAGTCAAAGCAGGGTGTGAAAAAATTTACAACAATTCATCCTCTCTGGAGCTGCTGTGCAATTAAGATGGAGGTTGTTAAACACTGTTCTTCCTATTTTTTGGTTGTGATTTGATGTTGTTTTTCATTTCTTGTCTCAGCTAGATCATTACCGTAATTTTGTTATTCTTCTGGAACTGGCCCTTCCCAGCTTTATGGACTTCTCAAGGGAAATGGGTCTTTGCATAATACACGCAAAATAGGATAATTTGAACCTGATCATTTCTATCTTGAGTGATATAAAGGAATTTAGAGCTTCCTTGGGCAATATATGAAAGATGAAAGATGACTTTAGGCCAGTCACTCTTTTTCCATTAAACTTACCTCACAAAGTTCTTGCTGAGGGGAAAATAGGAGGAGGGAGTTTTAGATATGTTGCCACCTTAAGTTATTTATAAAAAAAAATCAAGGTGGGATAAAAAAAAGAGGCATTAAGGAGGGACTTGGAAAATATATTACACAGTCCAGAGTTTGAAAGAAATGGGAGAAATAAACATAACCCTTCCTTGATTTTGTTTAGTAGTGAACCTCGGAAAGGCTTTCAGGATTGTTATTATTCCTTATATCAATAACTCTCCTGGAATCCATTCTGTTTCTTGTTCTGGCCTACCTCAAATGGCTGACAAATGAGAACTCTAGATTGATTTGTTCTATGACCATTTTGTTTGTTTTCTTGGCTACCATGACATTCTCAAGAGTTATCCCCAACACTGAAGTTCAAAAGCATTAATATTCTTTCTAACCTGCTTGTTCAACATCTAACTTTCACATCCAAAGAGTATCACAGGGAAAACCCATTGACTACATCAGGGGTCTCCAACCTTGGCAACTTTAAGCTTGGAGGACTTCAACTCCCAGAATGCCCCAGCCAGCAAAGTTGAAGTCCTCCAAGCTTAAAGTTGCCAAGGTTGGAGACCCCTGGACTACATGATTCTATTTCCTTCTGAGATACATTCCATATATACTTTTCCAAGACTTTCATAGCTACTCTGTCAAGTGCTTGCCTGATGTGTATTTCTTGAATGCTGGTTCCTAAAAGTCCAAAACTTTTCATTATGCCCTGATGCTTGCTGATATTTGCTGATGCTTTATTTAAACTAAATTTATGTATCAGTGACTGCATGATCTCTGTAGATGCCATACAGAAAATAAATAAATTTTCTTAAGGACATACCACAATTTGACAGCCTATACCGGAGGTGTCAAACTGGCAGCCCATGAGGCAGATGCGTCACACACAGGCCACACCCACCCCAGCTCCGCAAATGGGAAAATGTCATGAAATGTCACATGGTGGCAACATGACGCTGCGAGTTTGACACCCATGGCCTATACAATCAAAAGTCTTTCTAAATTCAGTGATATTGGCTTAGAGCAACAATGCTTTTGGGAGGTTTTTTTGGCCTTTTCTAAAACAAGCACGAACATCTGGCATCTCCCTTTCCATGCAAGGCTCTAATCCAGTGGTGGGTTTCAAATTTTTTTACTACCGGCTCTGTGGGTGTGGCTTGGTGGGCGTGGCGTGGCTTGGTGGGCATGGCATGCCTTGGTGGGCGTTGCAGGGGAAGGTTACTGCAAAATCCCCATTTCCTCCCTATCAGCTGGGACTTGGGAGGCAGAGAATAGACGGGGACAGGGTCAGTCAGAATTTTTACTACCGCTTCTCTGAACTACTCAAAATTTCTGCTACCAGTTCTCCAGAACTGGTCAGAACCTGCTGAAACCAACCTCTGCTCTAATCTGGGTTGGATAATCCTAAACATTATTTTGCTACCGTCTGTACACTCTGTTAAGTCTTCTTTCTTTGATACTGATAAGTAGATTGAGCTCTTCCAATCTGGTGTCCACTATGTCATACTCCAGATTTCCTGTTAATAGTTTGGTTAGAACTTTTGCTGATTCTTCTGTTGTTTACCATACATCTGTCAATAATTCATCAATTCTTGCATATCTATGGAAATTCTCAATTATCCACTCATGGTTTTCTCAAAGGTGCCTTTTTCAAAAGGCAACTGGATTTTCTTGGTTTTTGGGTTTTTTTTTTCCTTTGAAAATGTTTGGCTTCTCATTCATGAAACATCTTCAGTTCTAACTAGTGGGGAATGGAAGGATTTATATTCTTTCCAGTCATTTGGTTGTTAGTACTCTGAAGGTCAGTCAACTCTGAGGGTTGGTCATTAGCACTTTGAGAGTCACTGTGGCCACTTGGGGGTTTATATCAGTGGTGGGTTGCTCCCAGTTCTGTCCAGTTCTTGAGAACCGGTAGTAAAAGTGGCAGGAAGCTCCACCCACCCACCCAGATGTCATAAGGTACGATCTGCGCATGCGCAGAAGTGCGCACGTACTCGCTTCCATTGCAAACCGGTAGTAAAGATAAGTAGAACCCACCCCTGGTTTATATGTATCCTCAAAGTCACTTGAATCAGAGTGCAAATGTGTGTGGAACTTTCTTGGGACTACTGAGAGGACTATGTTTTAACAGGAGATAGGTGGTGTCATATCTTCCCCCTCTATTGAGGGAAGGCTTTTCAAATTTAATATAGATAGTCTCTTTGGTCCATCTGCATCTGAGAGACAAGGGTCACTCTTCTGAAGGCAGCAAGGTTCACATTCTGAACAGAGAGGACCACAGGTTTGAAAGAGGAATCAAAGATGTCTATGGAGAGTCGAAGAGGCTATCTATATTAAAATTGAACTTTAATGTAGTGGTGTCCTAAAACCAGTAGTAGCGTGAAAGATTCTTAGGTCCTTTTCAGTAACATTTGAACGGCATCCAACCTGAAGGGACAGTATATCATTTATCTTTTTTATCTATGTGGTTTTCTTGGTAAAAAGGTAGGAGTAATTTACCACTGCTTTTTCTCCCACACAGAAATAATGGCTCATCATCACTAAGGTGATTATGCCACATTCAGCATCTTTGCATATTGCTGCTGCCCAATATAATAAGTGCTTGCTTATTTTAGCTATGTAGCTGGGCTGACCTTCATGCCTTAGATGCCCGTGGTAGGAATATATATTCTTGTCATACCCTTCCAGAATGAACTATTCTTCCTTTGACCTTCCCAGGAAGGGCCATAGTGAACTGTTTGTTTAAGTTTATTGGTCTTCCAATTCCAGTGGACTTTGGATAGTATAGCAAGATTGGGGGGAAGAGTAGTTTACATTTGGATTTCATTTCCTTGAGGTCTGTCATACCATCAGCCTTTCCATTTGTTATTCATTCCCCACAAGTTATAAAACGAAGGCATGGTCTCTCCATTGTTTTCACCATCTGTAGCTCTTCAATGTTTTCAGTGTGATGCTGTCTATATGCTGTGAATCTAAGCTTGCAGAGAGCTTTTTCAGCCATTTGCCTAATCCGAGTCAGCTGATAGCTGATCTTAGCGAGTATCCGCCATTCCGTTTCAAATGGGCCAACACTATAAGAGCTTTCACTGCATTGTGAATTTGTAAAAAAAGAAGGACATTGGTTTCTATGCATTTGTCTACTTGTGTAGGAATAAGTATTTGTTTAGTGGTCTACATAAACATCCCACCTGATAAACTAATATGGTGAGAAGACTGATCTCTAAAATGTTTTTTAAAAATGCACTAGAAATTCAAAACTCTTCTGTTCAACATGTTATCAGATGAGCATTGTAGAATAAATCCTGTGACAGTGACATTCTGATGAGCTGTGAAAACTCCTCACGGCTTTCTCATTAACTGGGCTAAATGAAGCACTAAGAGCTAGACGGCCTTTGTGGGTGGTATGGCAGACAGTCTGCATGGCAATACAAACCCAGGATGAACTTGTTGGGATCTGAACTTCATCCATTTGAAATAAGAGGAAAAATGCAAATAGATTTTTTGAGGGTGGCAATGAGACAAATTTTGGATATGTTCATCATATTGGTGCTGGTCTTCATTGCCATGGGTTTTGTTTTGTTTTTTTTACATCAGATACATTGGCATTTGAATATATATCATTTGAATATTCATATTTTACTGTGTTTTCAATTTAAGTGAAATATATGTAACGTTTGTAAGTCCGTGTATGTTATGCCATACACTAAATAAATAAATTGGAGGTAGTCTTGCGGACACCACTATGAAATGAAGAGGAATATTTATACCTCCAAAGCAGGGGTGGGTTCTACTTACCTTTACTACCACTTCGCTCACACACGCACCTTACTTCAGATCACTGATGATGACATCCGGGGCGGTGGGCAGAGCCTCCCGCTGGTTTTATTACAGGTTCTTGCGAACTGGTCCGAATCGGGGGCAACCCACCAGTGCTCCAAAGGCAATGGAGCCAAATGAAAACAATTCATATGTGGTGATGGAGATAATCACAAATATGATCTTAGAGAAGGAATGTAATTGTTAGCAAAATATGATCTAGGCACCAAAAAAAGGAAGACGCCATTAGGAAGAAACTTAAACCAATTCCTTCTTATTCTCTTTAGTAATAGAAGGAAGGAAAAGCGTGGCAGATGTTCCAGATTCTGTATTATCACAGTAAAGTGAAACTTTATTTCTTGTAGAATTTGTTTCTTGACTTGGCTTACCTGGGAGGCTACTCCTTGGAACAGGTAACACTATAAAGATTTATACTAATTTTTAATGTGTATTTCATTTACAGATCTATGCATAGAAAATAAGAAATGCAAATCGCAGAAAGAGTACCTTCTACCCTCAAAATACCCTGGATTTTTACTATTCTGAGAGTTTGTTCTTTGTTTTTGCCTCTTCCAAACAGTAAACTTTCTTCCCTTCACATAAATCTGCATGCACTACCAGGCAGATTCTTCTAACCAGAAGTAAAAGTCTTTAAGGAAGCAGTGGTTACTCCTACTGCATCCTACTCATTTACCAAATGTAGGAAAGTAGAGATAAGCTAACACCACCACCAATTTTCTGTTTTGAAGACCTCCTGATCTGACTTTTCACAAAAGGAAAAACTAAAGGGAATTTACACATCCTACATAAATAAGGTAAAGGAATGAATGAAAAATCAAAAACTGTGATTGATTTTGATGGTTCATGATGACAGAGAATTAGTAAAAAAAAATTCAAAGGTAGTTCTGAATGTGGGACAGATTTGATTCTGTTAAGAGCAAATCTTGGGAACAAAGTGTAAATGGAAAGAAAAGAAAAATAAGTGAAGGCACTTTGAATGAAATTAGAATCATAACAGCACCAGACAAGCAGATATGAGTCGTTTATGGGAAGCTAAAATGGAAAGAAAAATTGGCAAAATGAGCATACATCAGGGGTGAAATGCTCCTGGTTCACACCGGATCACCTGATCTGGTAGCGATGATGGCGGGTGGTTCAGAGAACCATTAGCAAAAATCCCTGGCCCCCACCATGCCCAGCTGAGCCGCGCGATCATCAGAGGCTTTTTTTTTTACTTTTAAAAGCATTTTTTCTACAACCTCTTCGGCTGTAAAAATGCTTTTAAAAGTAAAAAAAAAAGCCTCTGATGATCGTGCGGCTCAGCTGGGATCATCAGAGGCTTTTAAAAGCATTTTTTTCTACAACCTCTTTGGCAGAAGAGATTGTAGGGGAAAAAATGCCTTTAAAAGCCTCTGCCGATCCCGGCTGAGTTGCCTGATCGTCAGAGGCTTTTAAAAGCATTTTTTTCTGCAACCTCTTAAGGTTGTAGAAAAAATACTTTTAAAAGTTAAAAAAAAAAGTTGACCACGCTCACCCAGTCACAATACCCCCCACCAAGCCACGCCCACAGAACCGGTAGTAACAAATTTTACATTTCACCACTGGCATACATGTCTCTAGTTCCTTTTGTTGTAATGAAGAAGGCAGTGTTGTGACATTATGCTATACATTTTGCCCCTTTTGAACACACATGGGATGATGCATGAACAAAAAGGGAAGAACTGACATTGCTTTCATAAGATTGGCCAGTTTGATCTCCCCCGAAGATGCCATTGGGAAAGAGGTTGTAGAAACTGCTTTGAAGAGAGTGAAAAAACCTGAGCTAGAGAGTGTCACACATGTGTGGAGTTATGCTCAAAGAAGTATAGAAAAGGATGCATGGTGGAACAAGGAAGTGAAAGAGGGGTATCGATCATAAAAATACATAGAATAAAATTATTGTTGGAAAAAATGAATGATGGATGAAATATATTATAATATGTACATTGGGGAAAAAAACCCCCAAATAGAGTCAAGAATAGTAAGGAGCTTGAAATGTGTTTGAATATTAGTAACTTGGGTTGGTAGTTAGGCTGTTGGTTTGAGCTCCAAGCTTGGCAATTTGATTGCAAATCTTTCAACACCATTCAAGGAGACATTGTCAATTCAAAACGCATCAATTCAAAATGCACTGACGATGTCTCCTCGAATGGTGACGAAATATTTGCAACCAAATTGCCAAGCTCGGAGCTCAAACTGACAGCCTAAGAGTAAGGAGCAGTTAAAATTAAAAAAAAGGCAGGCACTGATAGAATAAAAGAATATTATGCTGAGAGGACAATTTTAAAGTTTTGTATAACAATGATAGTGATACATTATTCAAATTCATGTCTGAACTGTTCATGTCCAAGAAAAATTGATAAAAAAGAAATGCTTTGACAATGTTGCAAAATGATAAGGCTACAGATTAAATTGATGCTATAACTGAAGAAATATTAAAATATGGGTGTTGCTTATGCAGTAGATTTATGATTTATTTAATTTATGGGTAAAACTGCCTATCCATACACAGACATATCAAGATCAAATAGAAAAAAATTAGAATATGACATTAATATATTAATTGTACCAGGAAAGGTGTTTGGCAGAATTCTGACCAAAAGGACATGAAAGGTGAGGATGAGGAAAATTTAGAAAGTATACTATAGCTTTATCCCAAGGAGAAGGTGAGCTGAGCAGATATTCTTTTGGTCTTCTGCAAGTCTATGGGGATTCTCAATCATCCAGGTCATGGTTGTCTTAAAGGTACTTTTTCAAAAGGCAACTGGTGTTTTTCTTTGAAGAATTTTTGGTTCTCATCCAAAAAGCGTCTTCAAAGAAAAAACAAAGTCCAATTCCCTTTTGAAAAAGAACTTTTGGGCAGTGGTGGAATTCAATTTTTTTTACTACCGGTTCTGTGGGCATGGTTTGGTGGGCATGGTGTGGCTTGGTGGGTGTGGCTTGGTGGGCGTGGCAGGGGAAGGATACTGCAAAATCTCCATTCCCACCCCATGCCAAGGGAAGGATACTTCAAAATCCCCATTCCTTCCCTACTCTTGCGGGAAGGATATTGCAAAATCTCCATTCCCACCTCACTTGGGGGCTAGCCAGAGGTGGTATTTGCCGTTCTCCGAACTACTCAAAATTTCCGCTACCGGTACTCCAAAACCTGTTAGAACCTGCTGAATTTCACCCCTGCTTTTGGATCTTCTGCAAATCATTAAGAATTGTACTTCTGTGAAAAAGAATGTTTATTGTACATTTGTTGATTTAGAGAAAGTACTTAGCATAATGAATAAGCCTGAATTAAAGAGTGAGTAGAGGCCAAAATACTTCACCTATCTATTATCTATCTGTCTATCCACATTCCCCAGCGCTTCCATGGTGTAGCTTAGATTTAAAATTTCACATTTATTTTCCATTTTCTTTCATAAAGAGGTCACGTAGAAAAACTGCTAGTTCCTTTGTACTGTAGATATCTCTAGTCTACTTTTTGGTTTGCTGCCTTGTTTATTGCTTCTGGTTATAGCAGTTCCTTAAACTCCCCCGTCTCTCAGACATACACCCAAACTTTGAGAAAGGATTGTGAGATGCCATAGATAATGAAATAAAGACATGCATGAATGATGAACATCAATCATATTATGATAATAAAGCTCTACATAGATTCAGTTCTTTGGATCTATGTATAGCTTTAAATTCTGCTTAATCCTTCACTCTTTGCCCTAGTCGTTTAAAAAATAAAACAAAACAAAACTATAACTATTTTCTTCTCAGCCAGACATCTTAACGGTTAAGATAATCTATGTACTGGAGTCTCTGGGGAGACATTGATCATCTTTCGTTAATCAATCATCATGAAGGACTCTTGCTAGAGCAGTTCTTCACTGGAATTGTCAGTACTGCATTCTCTGGGGTCACTTATAAAGAGACGTTGTCCATGTTGCATCTTCTATCCTCTAGATTTGCCAGAAGCTCTCTCTGACCTCTGTGATTCATCTTGCGTTCTAGAGTACCGTTCCTCTGAGCAGTGATCAAAAGACCTTTGATGTGGGTCATGGTCTACAGGGGAAGACTGACAGAATCAGTATCCCCTTGTTCTGCTGGTGGTGGTTCAGCTTTGCCAGTGATATGCTGCTTCATTTTAACTTCTTTACATGAAGAACCAAAATTACAAAATATGTTTTTCTTATTTTCTCCTATCGTGTTGCCTATGTTGAAATGAAATGAACATCTCCATATGAGCTGTGGAATAGGTTAAAATATGTCCATTTCAGTGGTGGGTTTCAAAATTATTTACTACCGGTTCTGTGGGTGTGGCTTGGTGTGTGTGGCATGGCTTGGTGGGCATGGCAGGGGAAGGATACTGTAAAATCTCCATTCTCACCCCACTCCAGGGGAAGGATACTGCAAAATCTCCATTCCCACCCCACTCCAGGGGAAGGATACTGCAAAATTCCCATTTCCTCCCAATCAGCTGGGAATTGGGAGGCAGAGAATAGATGGGGGCAGGGCCAGTCAGAGTTTTTACTACCGGTTCTCCGAACTACTTGAAAATTCCGCTACCGGTTCTCCAGAACTGGTCAGAACCTGCTGAAACTCACCTCTGGTCCATTTCCCCCAATATATATTTGCAGACTGAATCAGTTGGTTCAAATTTGTTCCCTCTCCCTCTCCCTCTCCCTCTCCCTCTGTTTTTGTCTCTTGGATGCCTGTGACACAGGGCTGTTGCATCACCTCCACTCAGTGTTACTTGACTGAGAGGGACTCATTTCCCACAAATTCTGAGGTTATGTGTCTAGAACTAGTTCCTTTGGTTTATAGAATGCTCTCATAGCAAATGTTGGAAATGAAGAGAGGTCATCTTCAGTCATATCTCCATTCCAAATTCTTTAAAGTAGCTTTTGAAGGGGATGGAAGCCACAAAAATCTCTACAACCTCATTGTACTGAACACATCCCTTGGGTAGAGATGCCTCCAGAATTCCAAGGAATTCTATTATCCTTGTTGTTTTGATTGAACCTACCTGATACTATCTTTTTCCCGGATTGTCAGGCATTTGGGTATACAAGTGAAAAACAGCTTTATGTTCAAAGGCGTGAAATGAGCAGTGAGCATTTACTAAGGTAGCCTTAGGCAAAGTTCAGTCTACTTGCAATATGGGAATAATTGTTGTAAGGCTGTTGTGATGCTGTACATGAGTCTCTTTTAACAATGAGGCATTCTGTAAAGGTGCTTAAATAATTCTTTATGTGATTACACATTTGATATCATGTTCTTCTGAGTGTGCCATATAAAGACTTGCATATCTTGTGTTTAAAAGAGAGCCTGTGGTTCTTCCACTTTTCACTTCTAGAGTGACAGTTCAAAATTGGTTGATAAATTTCTGTTGGTTTTGACACAGCTGACTTCCATTTCCTGATACTGAATTCCTTCATGTTTCCATTGGGATCACCAATGGCTGACACATTCCTCCGGGGTGCTGCCAAATTCAATCAAGGTCCATCAGGGGTGGGTTCTACTTACCTTTACTACCGGTTCACAACAGGGCTGCATGCGTGCTTCTGCACAAGCGTAGAAGCTTCCTGATGATGTCAGGGTCAGTGGGCGGAGCCTCCCGCCGGTTTTACTACCAGTTCTATAGAACCAGTTTGAATCAGGGGCAACCCACCAATGTGGTCCATGCAATTTTTACCACACAGACTTCAGTGTCAGTGGACAATACTTGCTATGAAACAAGGCAGTCTAATGGAATGCTTAGATCGGCTGCACCAAGGGTGTAAGGGCTTCCACTGGGCAAGAAAATAAACTACTCTGGCAAGTAATTGCTGTTTCAAGGCACTCCAAACTTCTTGAGGTGTTGACTCCTGATTAACCTAATGATTGGCAGAGCTTTTGGGATCCATCATTTTAAGAAACTTCATTGCAACATGGAATAAATGGAGCTCAAATGATCCATATTATAAATGGTTGCACTGAGCAGGATATGATTTCCTCAGTTGTACTGAAGGGCCATCTCCCATTAAGATGAACCAACTAAAGAGCAAATCTAGGTTCCATACCTAGGTATTATGTCATGCTCTAATTACAGCAGGGGAAGTTCTAGGTCTATTGCTATAAAGCAGTAGAATTTTACTGAGACTGAAAATGTAAAGGACCAGAAATACTCATTCATTGATTTCCCTGCATGTTTCTTGGATCAGTGAGCAAGAAATAATATTTTATTTTTGGTGATGATGTAACCACATTTTCCTGCTCAAACGAGTGTAAAATTCATTAATGGGGTTAATTCACAATGTGCTAATGTGACAGTAATTATAGCCATATTTCAAAAGCTTGTTTTTGCTTACAGAAATATACAGTTCAACAGTTAATCATTCTGTGGCTGCATAGACTTGTGTCACTCAGTTAAAGAACAAGTTTGGCATATTTTTGAGTCAGACCACAAAAAGATACTATTCTCCTTTATTTTTAAATAATAGGTTTTAATTCCTGTATGTGGCAATTGTTATTTTAATAGGCAACTTAATTTTTCTAATTCTTTTATAATGCCCTAAACATACCTTTGGAATATACCCTTCAGAAAACTTATTGCCGCATTTCTTCTATATTCTGATGCACATAGGTTTAAAAACCAACACTTTATGCAGTGGTGAAATCTAAAATTTGTTACTACCGGTTCTGTGGGTGTGGCTTGATGGTGGTGGTGGTAATGTGACTGGGTGGGCATGGCCAATTTTTTTTTTAACTTTTAAAACCATTTTTTCTACAATCTCTTCGGTGAAGAGGTTGTAAAAAAATGCTTTCAAAAGGCTCTGACAATCCCAGCTGAGTTGCCTGATCGTCAGAGGCTTTTTTCTTTTAAATGCCTCTGACGATCAGGCAACTCAGCTTGGATCATCAGGCATCGTCTTGGGTCATCAGCTTGGATCGTCAAACTCAGCTTGACGATCAGGCAACTCAGCTGGGATCGTCAGAGGCATTTAAAAGAAAAAACGCCTCTGATGATTGCGCGGCTCAGCTGGGCATGGGGAGGGGAGGCAGGGATTTTTGCTACCAGTTTTCTGAACCACCCGCCTCCATCGCTACTGGATCAGGCTATCCGGTCCAAACCGGGAGCATTTCACCCCTGGCTTTATGTATACAGTATATTGATGGGCTCTTATTTGTCTGTTACTAACTGCGAAAAAGATCTTGGAATTGTACAGGTAGTCCTCATTTAATGACAGCAATTGGAACTGGAATTTCCATCGCTGTCGATCTATGTAAAGTGCAATGCCACATGACTGCACCACTTAGTGATAGCAGTGCTGGCATATCAGATTGTCATTGTTAAACGGATCCTGCAATGTTGTGAAGTGCAATGTCACATAACACCATTTGCCACCAGCAGCTGGCTTCTCTTGTACCTTCGCTTGTTCAAAGCAGGCAGGGAAGGTTGCAAATAGTGATCATGTGACTGTAGGATGTTGCTGGGTCATAATTACAAGCCACCTGGATCACAGGCACATGATCATGGGGATTCTGCAATGGCTGGAACATCAAGAACTGGTTATAAGGACCACTCAACCAGAGTGGTCTGGTTGTTGAAGGATTGTTGAATGAGTGTTGTTAAGGAAGGATTGTCTGTACTAGAGACCTCAATGAATATGTTTGTAATATAACATATTATTATAACTATGAAGGCTGAAATAATCTTCTAGATATATTAGATTTCAGTTCCCATGATCTCTCAGACTGTATGGCTATTAATAGCAATAGCAATAGCACTTAGACTTATATACTGCTCCTTAGTGCTTTACAGAACCCTCTAGGGAGTTTACAACATTAGTATATTGCCCCCAACAATTTGGGTCCCCATTTCACCAATTTTGAAAGGATGGAAGGCTGAGTCAACCTTGAGCCTATCAGGAATGAACTGCAGACCTCAGGCAGAGTTAGCTTACAATAGTGCATTCTAACTACTGCACCACCAGGGCTCTTAATCTTAGTGATGGACACTTACTGAATGCTGTAATTCATCCTACCTTCAAGGCAGAGCATTGTATCTTTGCAACAGCAGAATAATACCTGCAATGTTGAGTATGAAAAGCAATCAGTAAATCATTTGATTGTCCCCTGTGGAGATTATGATTTTCCCCTGTGGAGATTATGATTTACATGTGTGTTAGAACTTCCATCATTACAAAAGTGGAGAGCGAGCAGAGATAAGCATAGATGCTTATGTTTTCTGAATCTCTTTTAATATAGTAGTGATTATTGATCTATAAGTGTGGGCAATCCCTGACATTTATCATGCTGCTGAGACTGCAGGAATTTGTAGCTCACTAACATTTAGAGGTTTCCATTTACCTGTTGTATTGCACATGGGTCTGGCATAAATGGAATTCTACTATTCTTTAGGAGAAACCCTTCCATATTTCCACCTCTTACAATACTAGACAACAATACAATACAGTATCAACAGTAGAGACTTATTTGTACCCTATGACTATCATTAAGTGTTGTGCCTTATGATTATTGATGAACATATTTTTTATTTTATGTACACCGAGAGGGTATGCACCAAGACAAATTCCTTGTATGTCCAATCGTACTTGGCCAATAAAAAATTCTATTCTATTCTATTCTATTCTATTCTATTCTATTCTATTCTATTCTATTCTATTCTATTCTATTCTATCCTATCCTATCCTATCCTATCCTATCCTATCCTATCCTATCCTATCCTATCCTATCCTATTCTATTCTATTCTACT
>WNWU01000003.1:44260531-44316042 GCA_012654045.1 Ptyas mucosa | reverse complement strand
TATATATATATATATATATATATATATATATATATATATATATTCAAGCATGCAGAATACAAAAGAGGAAGAGAGACAGAAAGGGATGCTTAGGAATCCAAATATGGTTCAAAAACCAAAGACAAAATCTTTAAATTATTAAGGCTCTCTAGATGTACCTGGAAGTAAGCCCACTGATCTTGGTGGGGTATATTTCTGAGCAGATATTTGTGCTGCTGTTTCCAAAGGAGTCTTTTTTTTTCAGCTGTAACATAACTCTGGATAGGATCCAGTCCATCAAAGTCCAGTAAGTCACAAGGCTTAGTGTAATTTTAAAAACATGGAGGCAAACATTGCATAGCAGCTGTTTCAAATAGCAACCCAATAGCAGCTTGACTTTCAATGTCTCCATTTTTAATGGATTGAATTATGAGAAGGGCTCACATTATCATTTGGATGGAATTCAGTTATTTGCAGATGGAATGATATCCAGAGTCCTTCCTGTATTTCAGGGTTTCCCCCCTTCCTCTTAAGTAGACCTGATGTTGATTTGTAAAAGGCACAGTGCTCTCTTCCCGCTATCTGACACACTGCATAAGGGTGATTCACAACTGCTAATTAAAAAAAGAATCCAGAATGACAAGCAGAAAGGTTTGCCTGTGACTACTTTGTACACAAGCAGGGTACTATCTGAGTTCATGAATGGTTCATTGATAGTGCACTTTAACTTATCTGCATTTCTTGACTGCTCCCAGTTGGTGAAAAAATGCTGGATACATTTGCATCGGATACTCGCCAGACTGCACCTCAAATTGATTATCAGCATCAGATCCCAAAATAGCTTGATTCCGTGAAAGGTTAGCTGTTGTTTTCTATTACACTGTACAGTACTCTATTGTCTCTCTCTTTTTTTCACTCTGTGGTTTGGAGGACTGGACCTGAAGTGCATAAGGTCACTCGGAGCTTTCTGATGGGATGACAAGGGATTTAAACACTTCCTGTGTGGTGCGTTTTCCAAACAATCAGACTCAGTAGAAAATACACTTAAACAAGGTAGATGCAAGTAAAATTTGGAAACCACATTTTTATCAGTTACAAATGGAAGATGTTCGTATTAAGCCTGTTAGAAATCTGGCACAGTGTATACAGATGGAAGGAAAGCAAGCATCGTCTTGTGGAATGCCTGAGTTGAGGGCAGAATTTAAACTTATTTTATTTGTTTTACTGATTCATAGCCCACGAATCAGTAAAATGAATTTTAAGGTGGCTTACAAATTGGCTTAAAGTTTGCTAATAAAAACACAGCAGTAACAATAAATAACGTAAGAGGCCAGATTAAAATCAGAGCTTTATATTCGCACAAAGCAGCAAGTAGTCCTAAATTTCAGTTGGTCCTTCAATCTAAATATTAAATGTTGCATGTATCTCCACTGAAATGTCTATAACTATGCCATGTTGAGTGCTTTCAGTCTCCTCTGATTTCAGAACGTAGCCACAGGTTTCTAACCTGAAGGGAAATCTTTAGTTTCTTCTAAGTGACAGCTACATCCTATTGCTTGTTTTGTATCTCCTGTTCTTCTAATTCATCTAATAACCATAAGAAAAAAGTAGAAAAGTATGCCTCCTCATCTTGTTTCTCTAAGCCATGCATGATTTTGTAAAATGTTGTCTAGTTCCCTTTGCCTTGCATGTTTTTCTTCAACCAAAAAACCATAAATGTTGCCTTTTGTGTGTGTGTGTGAAACAGTTATTCCATTCATTTGATCTGCTTCATTAACTCTTTCTGGTCTTTTTCCTCCTCATCTTATTATATAATAACACTTTAAGACATTATTTCCACATTTTTTTTGTTCCTTTCATTGACATCTTATTTTTTTCCCAAATATCTTGCATAGAACCATTTATTATTTATTTTGTTTATATTCTACATTTTTTATACAAGGTGGCAAATGTACCTAGTATTCCTTCTTCTTGTTTTTGGTCTCACAACAACAATCCTGTGAGATGAGTTGGTTTGAGAGAAAGATAGTGACTGGCTCAAAGATAACAGCAAACAGTTTTTTTTATGCTTTTCTAAAAATGTTTTGCATTAAAGAAGTTTTTGAAACTCTTGAAAAAGTATTCTGAAAAGGAGATGCACTGTGATACAAATACAAGGACTGCTGATCAACCAACTACTAGTTGGTGCTGTCTGAAAGCATTTGGATTGCTCTTTCAATCCACTGGATATGCTAGGAAATATAGGACTTGCTGTCCCAACACCTCTAAGGTGCTATAGGTTAGGAAATTTTCTATAAATTAAACCTGGGAAATCTGAAGTGTTTGGTTTTCTCCAGAGGTGGGCTGCTGCCGGTTCGCACCAGTTCAGGCAAACTGGTAGTTAAGATTCTGTGTAGTTCGGTGAACCAGCAAATCCCACCACTGGCTGGGCCCACCCCCACTCATTTTTCAGCCTGTTTTCCGGGCCATTTTTCAGGCCAAAAACAACCCAAAAAATGGCCTGAAAATGGCTCGAAAAACAGCCTGAAAACGGCGTCCAAAACAGCCAAAAAACACACCGAAAAACAGGCGAGTGCTGGGAGGCGAGTAGCTGGGAGCCGGGCTGAGTGTGATGAGTGATGTCACCCACCCAGTCACATGACCGGCCATGGCTACCCAGCCAGAGAACCGGTTGTTAAGTTATTCAAGTCCCACCACTGGTTTTCTTTTGAAAATCACAAGAAAAATATTTCTTTTTTGAGAATTCTAGGAATGATTATGGTTATACATGCTTTGGGAATTTTTCTGATTTTCTGAAAGTTTATGATAGTTTAAGTTTAAGATAGTGCACATACAATCTCATATGGCTTACCTGTTCACCTTATAAACCAGTTTCCATCTGAATCATATGAGATAATTATGAGTGAATCTATCAGTTTTAGTCTTTCTTATTTCTTATCTTTCGCTCTCTTATAATTTTATGCACATTGTGAACATTTCTTCAAGTATACACATTTTTGGTGACAATCTTTCCTAACAGACACAGGTTTAGAGCTCCTATAAAGAAATGTCCCTAATATGCCTGATTTGTTTTTAAACTGGCAAAATGCAATGCACTTAAAAAAGTTTTGGAGACTACCTGATTTGCAGTTTGTATATGCTTTGAAAACACAGTGTTTAATAGGTTTGCATGCAAGCATGAATTTCTCAGCCATGACTATATTTTATTGGAGATAGTCTTTTATTGGATGGATAGCCAAATTCATTTGTAAATATAAAGTTCAACAAGGAATGATAGATAGGGCCTTGAACATGACTGCTACTTGTTATCTGCTATCCAGGCAACTTAGTCACTTTGTATAGATTTTCAGTCATCCAGGTCACGGTTGTCCTAAAGGTTCTTTTTCATGAGGCAACTAGACTTGTTTTTTTCTTTGAAGACTTTTTGCTTCTCATCCAAGAAGCTTCTTCAGCTCTGACTGGATGGTGGAGAATGAAAGGATTTATATTCCTTGCAGACAGCTGGTCATTTGCATCCTTTTTGAAAGTCGTTGAAGCACTTGGATGTTTATCTGTGTCCTCAGGGTCACCTCAATAGTGCTAATGGTTCCTGTAGTCTGCATTTTTCCCCTGGAAATCCGTTCATATACTCCTGCACCATTCAAAGGATGTTCATCCCAAATCGAACAGCTAAAAATTTGTATAGATTCTCAGTCATCCAGGTCATGGTTGTCCCAAAGGTGCTTTTTCAGGAGGTAATTGGACTTTCTTGTTTTTTCTTTAGACAATGTTAATCACTTTGTGTTACACACAATCGCAAGTTGTTGGCTTACATTCTAAAGATCCATCCATGTTCTTGAATAAACAGATGGCAATCCCCATTCTATTTTGCACTGCTCCGAGCTGGAATTCAGTTTTTGAAACTTCTACCTATTCAAACCCCATCTCTCTCTCTCTCTCTCTCTCCCTCTCCCCCTCTGTCTCTCTTTCTCTCCCTCCCTCCCTCCCTCCCTCCCTCCCTCCCTCCCCTTCTCCCTCCCCCCCTCTCTCTCTCTCTCCCCCCCTCCCTCCCTCCCCCTCTCTCTCCCCCTCTCTCCCTCTCCCACTCTCCCCCTCTTTCCTTCCCTCTCCCTCCCCCTCTGTCTCTCTTTCTCTCTCTCTCTCCCTCCATCCCTGCCCCTCTCTCTGTTCCCAGAAATTCTAGTACTCAAAATAGCACAAACTCAGAGTCTTCTCTCCATCCACAATTCAGAATTAAATAAATGACTAGACAATTAATATTGATGAATCCAAATAGTTATCTATGCAAGGTAATCCAAATAATACAAGCATTTTAGATGGCTGCATTGGAGGACTGTTTTTGTTTGTGTAAGCAGTGAACAGAACCTCACCCTGGTTGCTAGTCGGCAGCTGTTCATTTTGAGTTCTCTTTTCAGGAACAGTATGCAGGTTCACACCCAATGCCTGTACAAAAATCCCATGAAGATGGCACACCCTCATATATCACATTTTATTTAACCAGTGCCCAGAAAGATTTTGTTTATTGTATCACTCTTGTTAGACTTGTGGCTCCTCTGTGCCCAGGGAAGTTAAACAGAGCTTGCACAGCTGCAGTAATTCTTAAAATAAGGCCATCGATGATGGGATGGGAGCAAGGGAGATTCATAGCTTTAACTAAGTACAGATAGTCCTCTATTTACATCATTTCATTTAGTGACTGTTCAAAATTACAACAGCACTGAAAAAAGTGACTTGTGACCATTTTTCACAGTTACAACCTTTGCAGCATTACCATAATCATGAGATCAAATTTCAGATGTTTGGCAACTGGTTCATACTTTATGACCGTTGCTGCGACCCAAGGCCATGTTTGCAACCTTTTGACGAGCAAAGTCAAGGAGGAAGCTAGATTCACTTAACAATCGGGTTACTAACTTATCAACTGCAGTGATTCACTTAAGAACTGTGGCAAGAAAGGTCATAAAACAGGGCAAACCCAACTTAACAAATGTCTCATTTAACAACAGAAATTTTGGGCTCAGTTGTGGTTGTAAGTCAAAGACTACCTGTATTTAGCAGCTTCCTGAAATATAAGCAAAACATCTTAATCGGTTGAGAGTTATTTCATCAAAGAAAGAGATGGAAAGACCGTATATTGAAAAGTAAGGGGCTCTGGAATTGGAGGAGGAAGGAATTTTTGAAAGTAAAAATCCAGCCCCTTCCACTTTAGAACTGAGATAAACACATTCCTGTAACTTAGTTCAGTATTAATTGGCAACCGACTTGCTAATAATTCAGCTCCTATTAGTTATGTCACTGCTAGTCACATTCTCTTCCATTTGGAGTGCCTTCGTGGGAACCCAAGACCTACCAGAAGTTATGGACTCCTAGATGACTAAAGAGGAGCCCAGTTTGATACAGGAGGAAAATTCATAATGTAAGATGAGAAGATGGTTCTTCTGGTCCCTCCATGTTTCTTCCATGGATTCCCTTTTGCATTTCCTTTTCCCTTTTCTTGCTGACAGTCAGTTGCCTGGTTAACCAGCAGCCAGTGTAAGCATTTGTGAGGGAAATCTCAGAGAAATGCCTTGGAAGACAGCTGTGCAGATTAATGCTGCAACTGCTCACATTCTGTGGCTGAATACAGACCTGACCTCATGGCCAGCCAGGCGAGCAAGCTGTTTAGAAAACTAGGCCACAGGCAGAATGAGATAATAATTCCAATTGATGGAACAGTAGGTGAGGACTTGCCTTCAGTTTGCTGCTGGACCTAGTTTCTTTTTTCTTTTTTCCCCACAAGTTTTTTATTTTTTATTTTTCTACAAACATATCGTTATGTGAACAGCGAGGAACCAGAATTCCATTTTAGTACAAATAAAACAATATTCTTCATATTTAATACAATTAACAATCTTATAGTCTTTTAGTAATAATACACATATTTTATTACATTATAATCTTTCCTTAATTATTAAATATTTCAATATATTATTTTTATGCCAATCTCCATATTCTTGATATCGCTCATTTTACTATAAGTAGAATACCAATAATCATATTTGTTGTAGTTAACAAACTTATATAATTCTAATAGTAATACACAGATTTTAATAGAATTATAGTCTTCCATTGTTCCCTTTTCTAATTTTTAGTTATGCCGCTGTTACATTTAAGAAACATCCCCTTTCTTATCACGTTTTAAAACAAATAAAACAGTATTCATCTTAGTTATGTTTAACAAGTTATATAATTCTAGTAATAATAATGCACATTTTGTTAAATTATAACCTTTCATTATTTTGTTCAATAATTCAATATGTTGTTTTCATGCCAATTAAATTCTGTATATTTTTGTTCCTTTTACCACAAATAAAATATTAATAATCATATTTATTACACTTTAACAAACTTATATAGTTTGTTAGCTGCTGGACCTAGTTTCAAGCTAGTCACATTATCTTTCAGTCTGAGGGAGAGCTACAGAGAAAATTAATCCTGCACTGAAGACACATTACAAGAAGGGAAAAAACTGAAAAATAAGATTCTTCAAATGCTTGGTTTGGTTGTAGTATATTTAAATGATTACATTCCTAGAATCACGAGTAGGAGAAGGCCATCAAGTCACTGTAGGAATCCAAATGAAAGAAACCCAAACAAATGGTTGTCTACCCTCTGCATGAACACATCCAATGAAGGGAAACCTGCTACCCCACTGGGTAATTGTTTCCACTGTTCCACTTCTCTTACTATTATTGTTTTCCCCCCTAATGTTCAAGTAGAAGCTGCTTCCTGAATCTTAAATTCATTATTTCATGTCTTTCACTAAGGAAAGATGAAAAACACATTATGACCTATTTCTATGTGACATATATTCAAGTATCTGAAGAATGATATCCTATCTCCCTTCCCTTCCCTTCCCTTCCCTTCCCCTCCCCTCCCCTCCTCTCTTCTCCTCCCCTTTCCTTTCCTTTCCTTTTTCCTTTCCTTTCCTTTTCTTGATATATATTAAAAATTCAACACCCTTAGTTTCTTAGTTTCCCCAATCATCCTTGTTTCCTGAACATTTTTCCATTTTTAAAAAATCCTTCTTAAAGTATACTACTCAGAATTGTACACTTTTCAAGGTGGGGGTTTGACCAATGCATAATATAGAAAACATTGTTTTATCATCTTAAAAACTATCGCTGATGAAGTAAATTAGTTTTAATAAAGTACAATTTTCTATGGATATCTTCAAAAAGTCTTACTGAATACACAATACCAAATCTCTTCCCTGCTCTGCACTGCTGATCACAAAATGTTTGAAGACCTAGGACTTCATTGCGTGAATTGCTGGGCTCCATTTTCAAAAATATAAACAACTTCTTAAAAATATTCTTTCGCATCTCTAGCACAGCGCATATGATGTCACCTTTGATTTATTCATTTAACTCACTTAATTTATGACTTTGTTTAGGCAATGTAGATTTTGAAAGATTACATGTTTGTACTTATGACCTATGAGTAGCGTGTGGAAAGATATATCTGTTGCATTGGAACTCTTAAATTAGTATGTTTCACTTGCCACTTGGAATTCAGGGGTCAGGCCTTTTTTGGTATGAATACTGGAAGCTAGTAGAGTTTTTGCTCCACAGTCTTTTGAAACAAAAAGGCCAAAGTTTGCTATATAAAATTCATGTCCCCAAACATAGTCAAAGATAGAAAGTTTTATAATACCTTTATTGAACCAACTGGCTGAAAATCCTACCAAATTCCCTGGGAAATGTACCCCACAGAACATAGATGTCAATATTTTTGAAATTGATTATTTCTAGTAGTCTTAGGCTTACATGTCTCTATCTCTGCTGCTTAGACTTTGAATGTGGAGAACTATTTGCCTCAGAGGAGAAGAATGTTGCAGTAGTGCTTAGCAAAAACAATCCTAAGAAGTTAACATTCTGAAGGAAAGCCAGAACTATTTGCAGATTCTAGTCTCAAGAGCACTTCAGTAGTTCTCTGTAATTCAGCACTTCAGCCGGTTTCTGAACCTGCCCTCCTTCGCTTTGGACCTTAGAAACAGGAGCAATTATGATCCATGTTGTAGCTCATACCTGGCAAAGCAATGTTCATTCAGCAGTCCAAAATTTATCCTCCATTTTGCCATCTTTGAAAGGTGTGGCAAGTTCCATCCATACTCTGAATCAAGAACTGAAGACAATCTAAAAAAAAGATACTGTGCCTTTCTATAGTGAAACAGTCTCAATTGCTCAGTGCTTGTGCAACAATTCCTAGGAGAAGCTCTAAGCTTCTTCCAGCTGGCCAAGCTATTCTGATTTTGCTGGCTGTTTGGTTAAAAATTGGTCCATGTTTCTTGCTCCTTGTGACCTTCCACTATTTTGGTTGATTCAGCCTCCCATCCTTCCGAGGTAGGTAAAATGAGGACCCACGTTGTTGGGGGCAATATGCTGACTCTGTAAACCATTTAGAGAGGGCTGTAAAAGACTGGGAAGCGGTATATAAGTCTAAGTGCTATTGCTATTAGGCTTGGTGAAAAACAGTCCTGGGCATGTCCCTTTGATCATCATCTTATGAAGTAGACACTTTGTGAATGTGTATCACATGGGTATCCAATTAATGCACTTCTCCCTTTTTTAAATTATAGGATAAATCTGTTATTAAGCATGTGATTAGAACACACAATATGTATCTGGAGAGAAAAAGAAATCAACCAACATATACTGTAAACACTAAAATGAGTATAGAACACTAATAATTCAAAAGGTTTGACTGTTCTGATTTTTCTTACTGCTATTATTCAAGATAAATCAACTATAGGATGATAAAATAATATTGTAATACACATCATAACATATACTTCACAATACCTTACAATATTTCACAATGTTGAGTGTCTTCTGGACTGGACTATAATCCTAAACATTGTTAGCATGCTTAAGAAGGACTGCTATCTCACATGCCAGTACAGATATGTAATTCCTAATGTAAAACTTCTTCTTACCTGTTAGCTCCTCTTATTATTTATTCCTTGATACAATAAATATTGGATGATAATAGAATTCTACAGTTGGAAGAGGTCATTTAGGTCATTGAATCCAATGCTAATGCAGGAATGCAAACCAAAGAATCCCCGACAGATGTCTACTTGAGTAGACATCTACTTGGTAGACAGTAGGCTGTCTACTTGAACATATCCATCCAGAGACAAGCAGACCACTATAATCAGTGCTAGGAACTATGTTGTAATGGTAGGAATCTGCCTTCCTTAAGAGTCATTCTTTTGTATCTTGTACTGTGTGGAAATGAAGACCAGATATGAGCATTTCTTCATGCTTTTGAAGAATACTAATGTATCTCTCTTAGATTGTTACTTATCCTTACATTTTTGTTCAGGTACACTATATCAATGTTGCTTGCCTCTAGCTCACCCAGCATGTTTTTCTAGTTCACACACTTCATATTTCGTGCCTAGGGAAGCTCTGTGTCCTCTTTGAAGAATTATTACAGGATAGTTCCTGATTTGAAGTCTTCAGAAATAGACCAGCTTCTGCCATCACTCAATTTTCATTATTGCTAGCTATTGGCCAAGCACTACAGTTGGAATCAGAAGCATCCTGAAGGCAGTCGTTTTGAAGAGTTTAAGAGAAGAACTGTAAGAAAAGAGAACAACAGGAGACTTGAGTATATCCATCAGCAATTGTATCCCACTTTGTAAAATGAACAGTCATGAGAACACCTGGTCATAGCCTTCCCCACTCTGCTAGAATCCTTCTACTTTTGTGGAGTATTTCTGAGAATACAATTGAGAGTTAGTGAGGAAATGTGAGTTATGGCAACCACCAGCACTTATCCAACTACAAGTCAGGAAGTAGCAATAGTACTTAGACTTATATAGGCTGACTAGGTGGCTCAGTGGCTAAGGCACTGAGCTTGTCGATCAGAAAGGTTGGCAGTTCGGCGGTTCGAATTCCTAGTACAGGTGCATGAGCAGGAGGTTGGACTAGATAACCTCCAAGGTCCCTTCAAACTCTGTTACTGTTAAAGGTTATACCACTTCATACTGTTTTACAGCACTCTATAAGCAGTTTACAGAGTTAGTATATTGCCCCAAACAATCTGGGTCCTCATTTTACTGACCTTAGAAGGATGGAAGGCTGAATCAACCTTGAGCTTGTCAGGATCAAATTCTTGGCTGCGGGCAGAATTAGCTTGCAATACTGCATTGTAACCACTGCGCCACCACAGCTCCTTGTTCAAGGCAAAATGTTAATTAAACTATTAGAAAGTGGAGGAAAGAGTTAAACAGCAGTGTATATAAGGAATTTGAACATTGACAGAGTGCAAAAACAGTGGCTTCATCCTTGTATGCAATCAATATTTTTATTTAGTTCTGCCATAACATGCATTTCAGAACTTCAAGCTAGTACATGCCTAGAGTTTAGTCAAGCTGTGCTTGATCAAGTATCCCAGAAATTCTGCCGAGATCTTGCCATGAGTCTGATAGCATTCATGACCATCCCTGTGGCCCATCCGACCTATCTCACTAGTAGCTTCTTGTGGCAAAACTAAACCCTGATGTAGCTTATTGCCAAACTAAGCCCTTGGCCTCACAGTGTCTATTCTCTCCTTCAATCAATTAAACTAATCCCATTAAAGTAGCAGCTGTGGGAGTGAGTGGGAACACAAGAATGGCATCATTTGGACAGCTGTTCTTTCCCAAGTCTTCTGAATAGTACATATTTTAGGGGCAAATATTTGTGGGGCAAAGACTTGAAAAGGAATGTTAATAAGTAAAGTGTGGATAGAGTTTGATCCGTCTTTCCCCAATCTGGTACTCTCTATTCCATCATCCACAGCTAACAACAGAAGATAAAAAGAATTGGAGCCCAACTGAGCAGAATTTGGACTGTTCGGGGAAGTCAATATCAGGTGTAAAAGCGAAAGCCTAAGTGGCTAAGTTAATGGGCAAGGGTCAAGGTTATTTGGCATCATTTGCAAAATTTATGAATAGGTACTTCTCGGTTTTAGCCTTCTGTGGTCTGTTGAGCAACTAGCAACAGGAAGCTGAGACAGGCAAAAAATCTGACCAATTCAACTGCTGAGAAGAATCTCATTTGCTTATGACACTCTTCCGTGACAAGCATATTCTTCTTAGCTTATCTTCCTCTTCCAATCAAAAATCAACCTTGGCCAATTTTGAAGCATCTCTTCTTGTGATACCAACCATACAAACCAGGGGTGAAATGTAAAATGTGTTACGACTGGTTCTGTGGACGTGGCTTGGTGGTGGTGGGATAATGTGACTGGGTGGGTGTGGCCAGCTTTTTTTTTTTTAACTTTTCAAAGCATTTTTTCTAATGCTTTGAAAAGCCTCTGACGATCAGGCAACTCAGCTGAGATCGTCAGAGAGGCTTTTTTAAAAATGCTTTGAAAAGCCTCTCTGCCGATTAGGCAACTCAGCTGGGATTGTCAGAGACTTTTCAAAGCATTTTTTTTACCACCTCTTTGGCCAAGAGATTGCAGGAAAAAAATGCTTTGAAAAGCCTCTGTGGATCCCAGCTGAGCTGCGCGATCATCAGAGGCTTTTTTTTTAACTTTAAAAGCATTTTTTCTTCGGAAGAGGTTGTAGAAAAAATGCTTTTAAAAGAAAAAAAAGCCTCTGATGATCGTGCGACTCATCTGAGCATGGTGGAGGGGGTGCAGGGATTTTTGCTACCGGTTCTCTGAACCACCCACTACCGGATTGGGCGATTCGGTCCGAACCAGGAGCATTTCACCCCTGATACAAACACATCTTTGCTTTTGCCTCAAAGCAACTGAGTGCTCACAATGCAGGTCAGCCCCATGTGAATTACAGCATATGCAGGGATGTCTACAGGAGATGGGATGGATGAATCAAGACGGTGAGCTTGATTGTTTGGTTACAACTGCCTTATTGATTTTTTTTTTTTGACATCTCTCTCCAAACTATAAACTCTGTCTACTTTAACAAATTAAAAGTCTTATTGGTTCCTTGAATCAAGAGTGAGGATATTTATTTGTTAATAGCAGAGCTAGATAACTTTTTGTGAATGGACATCTACATGTACTTGGTCTTCTCACAAAACGGTTACCTGAATAGCCATGACCAGTGGCAAAACAACCATTTACTAGAAGATAAACCAGAGAAGCTTCTCCTAGTAAATACTCACAGGGTATTTGTAATAATTAATATTTATGCTTGTAATAATAGCAATAATAATTTCAGTCTTGACACCAATTAATTTATTATGGATTGAAAGCAATACCACCCACAGTTTTATCCCATCCATTCTCCAAAACATTTAGGGTAAAAAGTCTTCTCTTCCATTTTATTTTTACATCAACATTGTGAGGAAAGCTAACTTGATTTGCCAAAGATTACTTTGTGAGTTTTATGGCCAGAGCATGGGTTAAACCCATTTTTCCCTACTTTGTGTCAACATTCTAATACTTAAAATATAATTGCTTTAATATGGTCTTATAATATGGTTTATGTTTAATTTGGGAATTTTGGCAGCTCCAAAAGGTCTTCAGCTTCATATCCTGTAGATCTATATGTTCTCAACCTTTTCTTCACCATGAACCACCCTTAAATACCTTTTGTGGCCATGGACCATGGCCATGGTTCCCAAGACTTAACTCAAGATTTAAATCATAACACTCCTTCATGCCTTCACGGACCTCCTGTGAAAACATCACGGTCCCACAGGGGTCTTGGGACCACAGGTTGAGAACCACTGCTTGTAGGAGATGACCAGGCTGAGCCCACGGGAAGGGTCAAATGTGTCATAATTAATGAATCCCTGTGCATCCACAAGAGATCTATGTCCAGCCACCTTGAATTTCTAGAATTCTTAACTCCGCTAATTTCCCTTGACCATTAGTTGTTCAGATTCTTGTGGAGAGCTTAAGCTTATAATAAATCTTTATACACATTTGAACTGCCTGGATCTCCTGATTCCTCTAGTGCTTGACATATCTTTTCACATCCACATGCAGAAAACATGGTAACATAACTAATAGTAATAACAGAAGTAATTGAAATACAGTATAAATTGACTAAAACAGTGGAAGGTGATTTGCAGTGGAAGGTGATTGTAACACATTTAGCAGAATAAATAAACAGCATTAATTGTAGATCACGTACATATTTAAAAGTTCCAGCAAGTTTTGTTAAAATGTATGTGCCTAATGCTGAAATGACATCAAAACTGGATACAACTGAGTAGCAAAGTTGTTAATCACTTGCTGGAAAGGATTTAAGCACACAAATAGACCCCATTAGCACATCTGTTGCAAAGCATCACATTTTCCTAGCACTCATATTATAATATTTTTGTCTCCGGGGACAGACAATTTCACTCTTCTCTGTGTTCATCTACTGTAATAGATGTTCTTATGCTTACTACATTGCATTCAGAGTTACTAGAAACAGAGTTTTACTCCTAAAATGATTTCCATCAATCACTCCTGGAGGGTTTCAGACCCTCCTGAACTATCAGCACTTCGTTTTTTTCCCCCCCTTCTGTACTTTTTCAGCCATTCTCAGTCTGATTTAAAAAAGGAATAGTTTTCATTTTATTTTCCCAAGGATAGTTTTAGTTTAATTTCCTTTTCCATTAAGGAGTTCCATGCAATATAGATAGACTCAGAGGTGGGCTTCAGCAGGTTCTGACCAGTTCTAGAGAACCGGTAGCAGAAATTTTGAGTAGTTCGGAGAACCAGTAGTAAAAATTCTGACTGGCCCCGCCCCCATCTATTCTTTGCCTCACAAGTCCCAGCTGATTGGGAAGAAATGGGGATTCTGCAGTAACCTTCACCTGGATTGGGGAGGGAATGGAGATTTTACAGTATCTTTCTCCTGCCATGCCCACCAAGCCACGCCCACCAAGCCATGCCACACCCACCAAGCCACACCCACAGAACCGGTAGTAAAAAAATTTGAAACCCACCACTTGACAGACCTATCTTGGTGAGATTTTCTCAGATCCAGAAGTGGTGTCAGCCAGAAAGGCTACAGTTTGAGGGACAGAGAGATAATTGGAAACGATCATCATCTCTCAGCAATGTCTGTGAAACATTCTCAATCATCCAGGTCATGGTTGTCCCACAGTTGGTTTTCCAAGAGCCCAACTGAACCTTCTTGGCTTATTTCCTTGAAAACATTTCACTTCTGTTCCAAGAAGCTTCTTCAGTTCTCTCAGCAATAAATTATGCACACATTATAAGGCACTGAGGTAGAAAAACAGAAACTTCTTTTTTCAGAGGATTTCAGAAACTGAAGAGCTAATTTCAGGAGAATGATATTTGGAATGGCAAAGAGGTAGAGCCTGGACTATCAAGGAGAAAAAGAAATCAGTGCGCATCACATCATCACTCCCCCCAGGGGATCTGCTGAATCCAAATCTCAAAACCTTTGTGTAAATTCAGTTGCATAAATTCAGTTGGTGCATCTTTGGGGCTATAAGAATAGCACGCATAAAACAGAGCAATAATATTTTTTTTCAAAATCATGATTAATATCCCTATTGACCCTTAAGATGAAAATATAGTCATCTAATAATTATCTGTTCATAAGGCAAAGGTCAGTAAATGTAGATTTCTCCTTTCCCTTAAAACATAGCCTAGAAATATTTGAAATGCATCCACAAAATGAGCAAGTAATATTATATTGAGTGACTTTCCGCTGACAGGGTTATTTTTTTAAAAAAAGAACTAATAAGAGATGCAAAGGACAGCACGTAAAGATATTCTTGATTCATTTTTATGTTTAGATTTCAAGTTGAGTCTTGTTTTCAGTGTCTTTGCCATAAAGTGCCCATGTGTAAATAGATCCTTTGCATTCATCATGACTAGAAAGTTCAGTCATGGCTTAAAACATTGTTTTTCAACCTTGGCATGGACTTCAACTCCTAGAATTCCCCAGCAGCACAGATTTCTGGGAATTGAAGTCCATGTGTCTTAAAATTGCCAAGGTTGAGAAACACTGGCTTAAAATATTCCTTTCTGTTGGGCTACCTCATTCCATATTTTACAACGTGCAGGTCGGGCGGATTATAATTCCCATCATATCAAACAGCATGTTAAAGGAGACAGCTGTAATTAATTAGCTAGATCTAAAAATCTACGGAAATTCTCGGTCATCCAGGTTATGGTTGTCCCAAAGGTGCTTTTTCAGGAGACAACTGAATGGACTTTCTTGGTTTTTTTCTTTGAAGATGTTTCGCTTCTCATCCAATAAACTTCTTCAGCTCTAAGGATGGTGGGAAATAAAACGATTTATATTCCTTGCAGACATTATTTTTCTTGTCTGCAAGAAATATAAATCCTTCCATTCCCCACCATCCTGTCAGAGCTGATGAAGCTTCTTGAATGAGAAGCGAAATGCCTTCAAAGGAAAAAACAAGAAGGTCCAGTTGCCTCCTGAAAAAGCACCTTTGGGACAATTAGCTAGATCTAGCACCAGCTAGCCTTCCTCCACTGTATGCTGTGAGACCCTATAAAATCTTATAGGCAAGAGAAACATCCATTCTCTTATGTTTCTTGAGTGTGTCTGGAATTGAATAGAATCTTTTCTGATCTGTAAATTTCCCCAGTGGACATTTATTATTTTTTTAATTTGTAGGACCACCCTAGATCCAAGAACTATGAGTGGGACATAGCCAAAGAAGCATATTGAAAATAAAATTGAAGGACTGGGATTCCAGCTAATTAAATTAGCACATTAGAAAAAATATGTTCATCTGGTACTGGAGCTAATAGAAAAGAGAATGGCAAAGTTTCCTCATTAGGGAATTCCTGAGCTGAAGTGCTGCTAACATCAGCAAGACTCAAAACTTTACAATCAGCCTTACATGGCCAAGAACTTAGAGAAATTCTGCATAATTCTTTGAGAGATCATCATGAAAGCCATTTACTGATGGTGGGTGGGCTGGAATTATATTGGGCAGTATCTGGAAGCACAGAGCTTCTCCTATTCTTTCTTAAAAATCTGGAGAAAGAGAGAAGATATGGTAATAATCTTCTGAAAGAGAGTGTGATGCTACTGAAAATCTCAACATTATTACCCTATTACATTATTATTATTATTATTATTATTATTATTATTATTATTATTATTACATTACATTATTATTATGCAGCTCAATTCTTAATAAACAAATTACTTTTCAGTTTTTAGGAAAAACTGAAGCAGATTATTCTGATTCTGTGGCTGTTGTGTGATACATTCAGCTTACCCATTCATTGAGAGAGGCACCATCACATATGGAAAAGAATCCAAAATGCCAGAAAAATGGCAGGATTTACCACAGTACAGTGGACAAGATCATCAGCTTCATAGACTACAGATTGCCTATAATGAATCTATCTATCTACCTACCTATCTGTCTGTCTGTCTATCTATCTATCTATCTATCTATCTATCTATCTATCTATCTATCTATCTATCTATCTCTCTCTTCCCTCCCCCCCCCCCCCCCCCCCCCTCCCTCCCCCCCCCCCCCCCCCCCCCCCCCCCCCCCCCCACCCACCACCTCGATCATCTGAGTAATTCTAGGCACTATCATGGAACGGAATACTGCACAATGGAAGGAAATAAAAATGTATGTGTTCCTTCAATTTAAAATATATTGCATATCAATCAATTACAGATGGATTTCTTACGCTATAATTTACCCATTTGGCTCTTGGACCAAACCCTGATGGTTGGGAGTCTAGACACCAATTCTAGGGTTACCTGAAGATTTGAAGTGTCCAGTGGTATTTTTATTTCTTTGTCACTGAATAACTAATATAGACTGAGGGGCCCTTATGAAAATGCATTACCAGAAAGGAGGATAAAGGAGGGCAGGAGACTGCACAATATTCACATATCCTAAATGTGGGGTGCAAATGTGAAAATGATTGCTGTACTTGAAAACACATCTGGTAAAGTTAGGAAGGCTAAGTCAGTCTGAGGTGCTCTTCATAGATGGGTAAATTCAATCCTGCTCTTCTGACTACGACTTCTTTTCAAGTGGAGTCTATCAAGAAGAAGACACGGCCAGCTTGGCATAAACTGATATCAAAAGGCTACTTCCAAGATCCTGTTAAATTCCATATTACTGGTAAGGTATTGGGCTAGTCCAAACTCTCCAAAACTTAGCATTATTTGTCAAGGGTCTTGCTTAGTCCAGCCCCAAATTTTTTGGGCATTTTGCAATGTAGAGGAGATTAATGTGGAATACAGAAGAATTTTGGTAATGGGAGGAAAGGGGTAATTGCTGCAAAAGAACCCACAGCTGCATCTTAGAGCCAAGATTAAACTCAAATACATTTTGCTCTGTCATTTCTGCAGCCTCCGAATTGTTAGGTGACACTCTCTGTCTGCAAACCATGCTTTTGGGGCTTTAGCATATCTACCAGCAAAGCTAACATTTCAACAAAATTGAATGGAGGAAATACGTGTAGAAACATGGTTTGTCTTAATTATTTTAGATAGTTACATGGAAAATCTACTGCCATGTGTCACTGGAAAACAATTAAAAATGCACCAGGGAACAATCAGAAAGTCAAAATCATCTACTTCAGATTTTCATAAAGCTGGTAATTTGTTTATAAATTACAGAGCTGGATAATACCACCCATACAGTTAAGTCCATTCATATATTTATTCTACAGTTACTTTGTTGTGCTGATTAAGATAATACTGTGATGGCCCACACTGTGCCCAGGGAATCTGGTAAACCCACAGATTCCTCCCTTGGCACCTGCTTCTCTTGTTTTTTTTATTTTGAAGAACAAAACATCAATTTAAAACTCATGAAGCTTAATGTTAAAATTCAAAATTCATTTCTGCCATCATTTTTTTAACCGTCAAAAATATTTTACATCCCCAAATGGAACCTGTACATGTTCACAGAAACTAAAAGTGAGGGATGGCTGCAGACAACTAGATTTTTAGTATCAATGGCTTACCTGCTCAGAAATTGGAAGGTTAAAGTTAGTTGCAGGTGAGCTAAATTCTAATATACTTACATGTATCTCTGGTTCTTGTCTTCTCTTGGGGAAATTGTTCCACAAACGCCATAGGACTTTTGAGGACAATCCTAGTGATTGAATAGGAATGTTGCTATCTCGCTATAAGAGTAGTCCCAAATAGAGTACATATAAAGAACATAAGATCTTGCCTAGTGACCTCACATCTCAGAAGCTAAGCAGGTTCAGACCTGATTAGGAATCACTGTGAAATTCCAGGGCAAGTGTCATAGTAACTCAGAAGAAGACAATGGCAACCCCACTTCCTATACACTTGCAGAGAAAACTGCTTGGATGATATTGGCCCAGCTAGGTGGCAGTATCTAACCACCTTTGGCTGATCTTAACAAGCTAAGTATGTTTAGACTTCATTAGTATTTGAATGGGAGACCACGAGAAAATTCCAGAGCAATATGCTTACGCTGAGATGTAGCTTGGTGTAGTGGATAAAGGCACTAGTTGCAGTCCTGTCTTAGGCCAGCTGGATGACCGTAGGCCATCCTTACTGTCTTGGCTGTAGGAAGTAGACAATAGCAAGCTATTTTTATAATTGCAGGGACTAATCCAGGTAGTCGCCAGGAGGCAAGATTGGGTGAAAGGCATGCACATATACACAAAAGAAATTGTATGTTGAGAAAAGCATTCTGGAATGAGACTTTCCATACACTTCAATCCACTTCTGTAGTGTTGCCGAGATAATAGCAATAGCACTTAGACTGATATACGCTTCACGGTGCTTTACAGCCCTCTCTAAGCGGTTTACAGAGTCAGCCTATTGCCCACAACAATCTGGATCCTCATTTTATCTGCCTCGGAAGGATGGAAGGCTGAGTCAACCTTGAGCCTGGTGAGATTTGAGCTGCCAAATTGCAGTCAGCCAGCAGTCAGCAGAAGTAGCCTGCAGTACTGCGCCACCATAGCTCATATAAAATAACTTACATGTGTCCATGAAGTGACCAGGAGTTTAATTCAAATAAGACTTTACCGTAGGCATATTTGCAACTTTCTTTCAGATTTACAGTTAATGAGGGGAAGTTGGGGTGCATGGCCAAGTGCAGGTTTCCCCTGCTTTTAGAATACCCGAAGACAGTCTTGATGGCCATTGATCATAGTAGATTTCTGTATATCTTTCCGTCAGTGAAGCTGCTAAGACTTTCTCCCCTAAACCAGTTTTCCCATTCAAGAACTGAACAGTTTCCATGAAACAAATGTTGCCAGCAGCTTGGTGGTTCAAGACCTATGCAAGCAAGCACCTGCTTACACTCTCCTTTGTGTTTTGAAGTTAGGACAAAAGTAAATAAGCAGGTGAAGAGGTTAAGATGATGAAAGACAATAGACCATTACCAGAGGCTTAATGGGGTTGTAACAGAGATAAATGTCTTTGAAGTGCCACCCTCCTAAAACTATGACCTCTGGGATGACCTTTTCTTTCTGATTATAGCACACAGATTATTGTACACTGACCTGTGGAATGGAAGCAGAGAATAAATTCCTGCATGGCAAATAATCTACATGAACTTTGTCTATACCCTTTCAATTATTGATTTTAACAGTGGGACATCATGGTTGACTCAGTCTTTGTAGCATTTCCTTTCCCCAAAAGAGGACATTCGGTCTGATTTGATTTTCCTTATTATTATGGCTGAAACAATGCTGCAAGACCACAAGCCCTGGTTTTTCTTTCTATAAATGATTTCCTGAAGCATAATGATTTTTCATTCTTGGAATCCATGGTAATAAACTAGTTCTCATTGCAGAACTTTATGAATTGAATAATTCCTCCTCCGAGTTAGGAAAGCATTTCCACAAATGCTTTGGATTCAGCCTTTATACATTTCTGAAATTATTGGTGGTAGCATTGTTTCTTTTCTATCTCAGTGATTTGATAAGAAGTCTGAATTCAGCAGAAGTCTTCTGAGTGCCTAAATTTCAAGTTTGGTGTCCACATGGGCAGATTTTTTCTGGAAAGCTTTCAGTTTAACATATCTTCAATAATGCTTCCAAAAAAGAAGAAATGCATAATTAAAGAGAGAATGTGGAAAAGAGCTCATAAAACACCCACATGCTAATTCTGTATGTATAAACATCAGTTGGTATTGCATATCATATAGCAGTAGTGAGTAAGAGTGGCGTGGTGACCTAGTGGTGAAAACGTTCGCCTCCCACTTGAAAGGTTGAGAGTTCAGTCCTAGATAGAAGCCAATGTTTCTCTTCTAGGAGCAAAGAAAAAATATCTGCTGTAAACTCCAAATGGCATCAGAAAGGGCATCCAGCCAGTAAACACTCAGCTCCATGCAGTCACCCTGACTCTACCCCAAATTAAGGGATTACAAGGTCGTAAAAAGAGAATAGTAGTAATGAGTATTAGCTGCAAAGCTGGATTGATATTGAAGCACATTTTCCCTATTTTTAAGGTTGGTTTCAACTTCAGCCAATGTGTTATACTTCTTCGTTTGCCATATACGTCCCTGCCACTAACTGTCAATCTTTTCTGCAACTGAAAATGTATACACTGGTTTTCTGCAATACACAACATGCAGGGACAGGCATAATGCATACACTGTGAGAATCGAGTTTTCTGTGAATTTCCAATATTTTGAGCTCTACTCCATACTTATTTTCAGACTTTTACTTTAAACACAGTTGGAGGCCAATGCTTTGGCAGCAGATACCTTTTGTCTGTGGCTGCTTCAGAAAATAAAGTTAATTCTTAATTTACCGACTGGCACAAGAATGTCCCACTAACCAGGTACAAATTGAGAAAACATGTCCATATTTTTCCACTGTAAATGGGAGCTTTTATTGACTTCATAAATATTTAATCTTTAGTATACATTTGGAACAAATCAAAAAATAAAAGCCCACACAATCTAACTTTACTAAATGGAATCCAGCGTTCTCAAAGATAGAGAATATTCTTTAAAATCAGCGGCTTCAGGGAAAACACCAGCAATGTTTTATAGTTTAGGCATGTTTGTTTGGTGGAAAACAAACGAACAGGGCAATTTCACTAATCCACTATATAAACTGAAAGTTCACCACATCAATCTTCACATTATATATAAATGGACTGACTGTTTCCCTTCTATTACCACTTCCAATCTTTACAAGGACTTGCTCAGGAAGAGAAGACATCTTTGTGAATTAATTGGTGGTTATGAGTAGAATAACTGCCCATTCCATTAAGGTAAATGTAGACACTGACCTAACCAATAATTCTATATTTAGTTTGAAACAAACTGAAATCTGCCCTGTAAGAGTATTTAATTTGGATACATGTAGTCCTTGATTACAGTTGGGATCACTGGCCTTTCCATCACTAAATGGGATGATAGTTAAGCAGGAGATCACACATGACAACATTGCTTAGTGAGGACAATCCCAGGAATCCTGGTTGCTGTCATAACTCAGACACGTAGGTTGTTCAGCGGGAAACGGAGGGAGCCCAGGTAAGGCGCATGGGGGGTGCTGCAGCAGGAGGGTGGAGGAGGCCCTGGGAGACCTGAGGCAGGCTGCATGTGGGTTGGGATGCTGCTGCAGTGCGGAGTGAGCCGAGGGAGGCCGGGAAAAGAATATGCTGTAGCTCAGGGGCTTCTTGGCAGGCTGTGACTTTGAGGCTCGAGGAGCCCCTGAATTGCACTGCAGCACAAAGCTGTTGGGCCCCAAGAACCAAGAAAGACACCTGGAATTATCTCTAAACAGTTTCTTTTATTGTTGACATATATAGGCAGGGTTTTTTTTTTTTCCAAACTAAAGCAACGGTTTGCATCACTATAGATATATTCTGAGAATTGCTAGGGAGATCCTTCTTAATTCTCTTAATTCTCCTGACCAAGCTTTCCATGATTCCCTGCCTCCTTGCCCTCTGGAATGCAGCCTTTTCCTCCTGGGGGCTGGACTTCATTCCCCCTCAGTTGCTCCTGGAAGCCTCAGCCTCTCCAGCATGGACCAGCAGCAGTGGTGAGTTGCCCCCGATTCAGACCAGTTCTATAGAACCGGTAGTAAAACTGGTGGGAGGCTCTG
The DNA here is from genome assembly GCA_012654045.1 of Ptyas mucosa. Classification (NCBI taxonomy): domain Eukaryota; kingdom Metazoa; phylum Chordata; class Lepidosauria; order Squamata; family Colubridae; genus Ptyas; species Ptyas mucosa. The sequence goes on along the minus strand of WNWU01000003.1, from coordinate 44,294,025 downwards.
CCCACCCACCCAGACGTCATCAGGACGCTTCTGTGCATGCGTGCACATGGCCCCGTTGTGAACCGGTAGTAAAGGTAAATAGAACCCACCTCTGACCAGCAGCACAGTACAAGCCTTTCATTCCCCCAGAAGTGCCTAATACCCAAGAAACCCCAGTGCAAAGGAGAAAAGGTGCAGTGCCTTGGGAAATGCCACATGTCCAGGAAACTCCAATGCAGTACAAAGCAGCTGCCCCCTGGGAAGCCCAGACATCCCAGGAAGCCCCACCCCAGCCACCCTTGCTTCCCTGCACTCCCAAGAGCCATGCCAGCCTGCAGTCTGCCATGCCAGCTGAACTTTGCCATCTTCTTCATCCTATTGTTGATGAGGCATGCCCAGCCTGGACCTTTGCAAGGTAGCTGCTGGTCACCAAATAGCATGTACAAATCCAAATCAAATTGTTACCTGCAGATGGCTGGCCAATCTCTGTGATTGAATCCATTTAGTAAAGGCAGCCCACCGTCTCTCCGAGTAATGGTTTCCAGTGACTCAGTACATTTTCTCTTGGGACTTTCCCCCTCTAATATCCAATTGGAATCACCTTTCTATAACTGACTGACTGACTCCCTCCCTCTCGCTCTCCCTCCCTCCCTCCCTCCCTCCCTCTCCCTCCATATTCTAGCATGTTTGATGTAATTAGATTGTAAATAAGTGAACCGGGATCTCATGGCATTAATTTGCAGTAGCCAAACTTCATCTTGAATCCATGGAAGATGCAGTGGTTGAAATTTCTTGTGGAAACTTGAGTTGAGGAGTAATATTGACATATAACTTTAGTGAGAACCTGCATATTTGGATCTAATTTCCTATGGCTCTGATTCATAGATTTGAAATGGTCCTGGGAAATGGAAGGAACAGGTAGGGGAAAAATGCAGGAGAATTTATTAGCAGAGAGACTGAGTATCAGACCCCAGAAAGTTCCATTTCCCTCTAAATTTTGCCAAATCTCTTAAATCCTTCCAAAGCCAATAACATTTATAGCATTAGTTTGAGTTCCACCCTTTCACATGTCACTGTCAGTCCCGTACAAATCTCTAAATTATTCCCCCAGCTTTCCTAAAAAACATTTTATTTCCATCAAAGCAGCTGTATCTTAACTCTTCTTTGCGCGCTGAATTTATTTTTAAACTATATTTTTTCTCTATATATACACATCCTGCACTTTCTCTTAGTTTCATAGGCACACAGTGCATCTATATTGACATATCTTTTCATTTGCTAATTCTTGGTTTTCATCCTTTAATTTTGTTATATTTAAAGTCTCAGTTTTATTTACTCTATCTTCATCACCAGACTGGTCCATAGATGCCTTCTGTTGTGACTCTGGTCAATAGAACTTTTCACATAATGCCTCTCAGTAACATGGACAAGGTTATGTTTTCGTAGTTTGGGTTTTTAGCCTTAGTTACCCATATGCCACATGTAGCATCATTGTGTTAATAACAATACTAATTAGTTTTAACACACTTTGGCCAATATTTGCAACCAGTCCATCGTTAACCCAAACACGGCACTGTACGCAACCTGATATCTTGAATCCAGAAACTAACTGGCAAACTATCAGCTAAAATGATTTAGCTTAGGCACTTGAGGCAATCCATTGCAAGGACAAGATCCATACTTTTGTTTTTTTCACTCCCCTTCAATTATGCCCTTTGTATGATTTATTCTAGTTGCCAATGTTAACAGTTGTCATTTTCAAATTCATGAATTCCATGACAATTATGTGAACTTCCCCTTCTCTTTTCATTTAACTGAAAAAGTATATAATTCAAATTATCCCAGCTTCCCTCAAGCATGAATCTCTATACCCTATCAGGCAAATGGCTGTCCAGTGATTAATATTTATACGTATTTATATGTTAGGATATAGGTATATACAGTATGTATGTATATATGGTAGAATGTCTATATGTGTGTTATTATTTGTAGACTTTTGAGGGCAGGCAACAGAATTTCATTTGTAATGTATGCCAGTGTGCCCATAGAAAAAAATGAAAACAAAGCTTACCTTACCTTACCTTACCTTACCTTACCTTACCTTACCTTACCTTACCTTATCTTATCTTATCTTATCTTATCTTATCTTATCTTATCTAAACCACATCAGCTCAGTTTAGACTAGGACTGGTAAGAACAAATCAGATAGCTTAAGCCAAATGCACTATGCTATCTGCAGTGATGACTGATAATGCCTACTGGCTCCCAACAACCCTGCATTCTGATATGCAAGTTCAAGAGACTTTAGGCTTTGTCATCTCTATTTGGAAATGCTGCTAACCTTACCTTAAATGCATGAAAGAGAGGGAGAAAGGGAATATCTAATGCTGAAGCCCTGCTGAAACTACCATAAAAGAGCGATGACTTAGTCCATTCCTTGCATGGAAGCCCCCCCCCCCCCCCCAAAGAACTTCAGGGGAGTGTAAGAACATTAGCGGTAATCTAGATATAATATATGAAGTAAATCACCACATATGCACAAAGGAGGGTGCTTCTGACCATGTACAAAGTACATTCTTTCCTCCCTAGACAACCCTAGTGGAGTCTGCCCATGGAATTCCAGGAGTGGGCTACTGATTTCACCTCTACTTTTGCAATTTAACTTCCTGGAAAGTCATTCTTTTGACTCCTGACACTTGGCTCCAAAGTATTGCTAAACAAGTTGACTCCTCTCATACCAGACATATGAGATGTACGTCTACGTAAAAATAAGGCAGTATAACTGTTACTATAACACAAGGGTCATCAGCTGCAGCCTGGTAGGAACAACAGCACACGTCAGCCAGCAAAGAAAGTCTTGCAATTCTTCACCTACAGCAGAGGCAAATCAGAAGTCGGCAGCTGGATGCATCTTTTGATTCACAGAAGCTCGGCTGGAAATTTAATAGTGGAAAACAAAAAGAAGCAACTAGGCGAGGAACGTGTCCACACAGAGCACACGGCACTTTTCAGTCCTGCCACAAAGCTTTTGCTAATCGCTTTGAGCTCTGCAAGAAAGAGGAGGGGAAGTATCTGGTTCTCTAAATGAAAAATGTCTTTTCTCTGCAATCATGTCCTGTCAATAAAGTGCTTATTTTCTGGCATGTCAATTAGGAGATTCAAAAGCCAGATGACCATTGCCTTCCATTTAGTACCTCTCAGCTGGGTTAAATGTCTTAAGTGTTTATCCTTTATGACCAGTGGCATGGATCTGTTCTTAGTCAAGCTGTGCCCTGTGTGACATGTTTCCCTACAGGTTACTTCTCCTTCTCCCTCTCCCTCCCCCCCCCTCTCTCTGTAATGTTAGCCATTATTATCAGATCCTAGAAGAAACGGCTGGACGGGACTGTGTCTTTGCTGACAGGGCTGGGTGCGGCTTTGTTTTACAGTGGAATGGGGCAGAAATATGGAACAGATGAGAAGCATTTGCATGGACTGAAGCAGCCTGTAATTTAAAGGCTGTCCTCAGATGGGATCATGTATCTGTGTTGGGTACTTCAAAGGGAATTGCCGCACAGCAAGATCAGTTATTAGCCTAGAACATTTTGTCCAGGAACGAAAGCCATTTTTAAAAGGTCTGATTATAGATATCATTGCAATCAAATTAATCCCTTAATTTTTTACAGCAATGTTAAAAATGGGGTGTGATCCTCAGGGGTGTTCAGATGTTGTTGGATGTAAACAAAGGATGTGCACAACCTTTTCCCCCATTACACATTTCACTTATTTTTTGAGGGTATGCTAGAAGCTGCAAGCCAGAGCTTGGACCAAGATATGCAATGCTACACACTAAAAAAACAACAACAACAAACAGACAGAGATTTGATCACACCATCATGGCTGCCATCTCGACTTTTCTGACCATGCCTTGCAGATACCACTGGTTCAAACAAAACACTGTTTGATTTAATTTTAATTTCACGTGGCTTTAAAAATTCACATTAACTCCATGAAGTAGTCATTTCCCCTTCTGTAGATCAAAATAACAATTCACTAACAGCTTTGAGTTCTGAAACCCATCCATAAGGATTTGGATTCTGCATGTTAAATTGGGGGTTCATGTGATTTAACCCAGTGGTGGAATTCAATTTTTTTATACTATCGGTTCTGTGGGCATGGTTGGTGGACATGGCTTGGTGGGCATAGCAGGGGAAGGATACTGCAAAATCTCAATTCCCACCCCACTCCAGGGGAAGGATACTGCAAAATCTTCATTCCCTCCCCATTCCTGGGGGAAGGTTATGGCAAAATCTCCATTCCCACCCCACTCTGGGGCCAGCCAGAGGTGGTATTTGCCGGTTCTCCAAACTACTCAAAATTTCTGCTACCGGTTCTCCAGAACCTGTCAGAACCTGCTGAATAGCACCCCTGATTTAACCCTACCAAAGGTTTTTTATGGTGTCAAATGGTTCTGTTCTGGGTGAAGTAGTAAAATGGATAAGCAAATACACACATATCACACTCAAGACAGACATACCATACTGGATGTATTCAATATCCAGTTTACCTCTCTTATTTCCCTAATGTAATTCCTCCTTACTAATCCTTTATATGGGTTGCCAGGAAGTGAGCTCTTGCTCTACAGTTTGGTGTACAGTTTACAATGTAGGGTAAAAAAAGGAATGACCATAATGTTAAAAAAAAAGTCACCTGTTTTTATATGTATCGCAGACCACAATTTTATAGTGTATCACAAGTGACAATTGCTGGGATTTTGATCACAATCACAGCTACCATCCTGACAATGCAAGGTTCATGACACCAACCTCAACAGGTGATTATCCAGACTCCATATGAAAACTTCCAGTGAAGGGGAAGAAATTATTCCACGCAGTAACCGATTCCAATTGACAGCGCTTACTGCCCATAAATTCTTCTTAATGTCTAATACGTATCTACACCTTTGAACATTCGTTCTAGTCCTACCTTCTGAAGCAAGTAAATCTAAACTTTCTACAATGTGGCTGGCCTACAGTTATTTCAAGATAGCTTCTCTTCTGCCTAGGTTACCTAGGTTTTTTTAACCATTATTCATAGCGTTGGGTTTCCAATACTTTCACTAACCCAATAGTGCTTCTCTAGATCAGGGGTCTCTAATCTTGGCAACTTTAAGCCTGGCGGACTTCAACAACGCATAGCTGGCTGTGGAACTCTGGGAGTTGAAGTCCACAAGTCTTAAAGTTGCCAAGGTTGGAGAACCCTGCTCTAGATTATTTTCAGTTCATCAATGTCCTTTTTAAAATGCAGCGTGCAGAACTTTCCAAGTGATATGTGACCAGAGTGCTAGTGTTACTGGTAAGTTTCATACCCCAATTTTCATCCAGGAGCTGACAGGGTTACATAACAATCCTTTTTCTTCTACTATAACAAGCCTGGGAAGTAGATTCAGTTAGAAGTGACTGGCTGAAAGTCACCAGAAGATTTCAAGATGACTCTTCCTATTCCAATCCTTTAACCATTACATTAACTGTTGATAGGCATCTTCACGGTGCTTTGTTTTTGAGTTGGACCTCCATTGTGCACAATTTCAAATATAGGGCTGCCTCTTGTAAAATAAGAAACATATGGCCTGCCTAAGCCATTCACAAACATCACTTTACTTCAGCAGAATTTTTGCAAGAAATATAGGATTTAACTCTCCTTGATTTTCTGGAGAGGCATAAAGATCATGGAAGATTACAGAAGAGGTACAATAATTGGCAACTTTCGAATGGTCACTTAGCAACCGTTCAAAATTATAATGGATTCCCCAAAAGCTACTTACAACCTGCTTTCAAAGTTACGACAGCTGTACCCCTTCCCCTGCAGTCACATAATTGCATTTTGGGCACTTGGCAACTGGCTCTCCCTTACGGCATCAGCTATAAAACATCCCATGGTTGTATGACTGCAATTTGCAATGGGTTTGGTTTTTGGTTTTTTTTGCTTGTTTATGGCATTTACTTCTGCCAGAAATGCCTATTGGGAAAAACTGATTTGCTTAATGATTGTATTGTTTGGTTAGTAACAGCCATAAAAAATGTAGAAAATTTGAGTCTGGCCACATGATGCCTTATTTTATGACCCCAACAACTGACAACTGTGATTCCATTTTCAATTATGGCCATAAGTTGAGGTGAACTGGTATAGTATTCTCTAAGATGCAGTATTCACCATTGAGCTATCAGTCCTTAGCAGAGGAATTTATGCCATGCAGTCAGAAGATGCCAGGTTCAACCCTTCCATTTCCAGTAAAAAGAATCAGGTAGTAAATGATGGGAGAAATGCCATTGCACAATTTCAATACATGAAATCCCAGGTGGACATGATTGGGCTATGTGAATCTGGAAGAATGTGGTTTCTCGGGGGTATTCCTATGAAAGAATCAGATCAATCTAGCACACTAGATGAACATGGTTATTGTAGAAGGGCAGCATATCTCATGCTTGGAAGCATTTTAGCCCTAAAAGCTTAAATAAATATACCAGTGCTTAGTATATTTGATACAAAAATAACTCAACTGATATATATATATATATATATATATATATATATATATATATATATATAAATATATAAAACATCTTTTGTTACATAAACATATTGAAGAGGTGTTAGCATGCCTCAGACATTTCATGTGCAAGGATGAAATTGGTACTTGAATTTGATACAGGAGGTAAGAAATGGAGGATCAAGCTAGATTTGATATGGGGGAATTAGAGTATAATTGTTTCTTATACTCAGCAAGTTTTTAAAACTTGAATGAATTTTTGGGTGGTGGGAAGAATGCAACTGGATTTATACCATAACTGGAGATGGGAAGATTGAACCATGGGGCACCTTTACAAGGAAATAGCCACCAAGCCAATCTCTACTCCTCTCCCCAACGGTTTAGAAATGGAAGGAGTGGAACCACTGGAAACTCCCAATCCTGACTGTTGCAGGAAGATCAGCAGGATACCATGTTGAGTTGTATCAAAGGCTACTAGTCCAGAAGGGACATACTCTACATTCATCTAAGTGATGTTGAAGATCATCCACATTAGTGACCAATGTCATTTTAATCCCATGCCCTGAACTTTACTGAAAGAGGACCAGATAACTGATCATAAGTAGCTTTTTAAAAGCCCATCATTACTTCAAACAGACATTAAATTATGAGTCATAAATTGAAGATTACCTGTATAACAATAGTTACTGCAGATGTATACATCATTAACTCATTCATTACCAGCTCAAATAAACTAAAACCTTTTGATGGATTAGAAAGATATCACCTTTTATAATGATGCAATTGATTTTTGAATTAAACTGTTTTTCATAAAAAAAAGCATCTATATATCCCAAAGATAGACGAAGTGGGAAAAGAATTTGTGATTATTGAAATTATACATATAACCCTAAGATACAATAAAGTGAAGATAAATATAGAGGCTGTTGCTTTCTACCCATTGTTGAAGTCAGTGTAACTCCTAGATGTCAACTAGCATTACCAATCAAAGGAGATATTTGGAATTGTAACTCAGTACCATCTGAAGGACTCACCACTCTTCAACATGAGGGAGATGACCCATGTATTTGTAGAAGAGAATATTTGTAGCTCGGGGTTAAAATAAGGGGTCCTTGGTACTCTCTGAGCCTGGTTGTTTTCTTGCAGATGTTTCATTACATAACCTAATGACCAAGTCTGGGTAATAAAACATCTGCAAGAAAACAACCAGGCTCAGAGAAGGCAAATTGGGAAAGGATTTTGAAAGAAATAACTGGGATGGTTATACATGCTGGAGTTGGTTGGGAAGCATACTGGAAGCCTGAAGGAAAGTGGTCTTTCTGTTTAATGAGCAGAAGATTTTGGGATGGCAAAATATCCGATAGTATAGTAGAAAAAAATAGTAGAACTAACTGAGCAAATCACAGGAAGGGTATATACATAAAATATCTAAACATTTTTAACAGTACTTTTCCCCTCACAACTCTTTGTAATGTTACAAAAAGTATGCACTCTCAGGTGACAAATATTCATTTGCTTTTCAGATCTGGGGACAGAAAATTGATGGGACAACAGCCTTCCTATATATACAGGATGATGGCACTAGCTTTGCTTTCTTTTGCCACAATCATTCCACTTCTATCCCCAAGTTTCTGCATTTTCTGTTCTTTCTCTTCTGCTGCCTCCAGGTACTGCAACAGCCACTATCTAGACATTTTTGTCTTTCTTATCAACAATTGTTCAGGTGTGATGTGCATTTACAGTACAGTTCTTTCGATACCTTCTAGTTATCTAAAGTTATAGTTTACTTATAATGTATTATTATAATACCAGTCAGAACCATCAAAATGTGGATTTCAAAAGTGAATTTGCCAACTTTTGAAAGAAAGACACCTTGGGTGTCTTTCTTTCAAAAGAAAGAAAGACACCTGGGTTTAGAGATTAATGAGCAGAGATTTATGGACCAAAGCTGTGTAATTTTAAAACACAAGGTACTTAAAAGGGTTATGTCATGCCTGGCATTCAGTTCTGAAAAGTTGCATAGGTGTGTGCAGGATCTGTTAGCAACTCATTAAAGCAGCCGTATCTGTTTCAGGATAATGTGATTCTTAGAATCATGCCTAGAAATAGATTCAACTGCTTTAATTGGCTCCAACAAGTGCTGCATCCACTTTCCCATGCACTTCAAAGCAAATTTTTGGAATCACATCCAAAGCATTGCACGGCTCTAGTATTAAATTTTGTAATGAATTCTAGCTCAGCTGTTTCAGGAGGAAATTAGTCTTTGTTATTTCTTTGCTCAAGGATGACCATCCATATGCCAGTAATAAAATGTCCTGATGTGATAAAATGTTATAAAACGGTTTTATGCTTTTTAATATCAGTCCTTCTGCTGTCAAATCACTGTCAATTAACCCCCTTTTTAAAAAAAATAATAATTCTTATTAAAATAAGATTTTAGAAAGATTTGAAAAAGCTCCAGAGACAGAAGAAAAAAAAGATTATAAAAGAGTAAAAGGAAAAGTCAAGAAAGATATCTAGAATTAGAATTAGAATCAGCTTCCAATCTTTGCAGCATACAGAGTAATTACCACCTCCACTCTCCCATATTGCATATTAAAGCTCCCTTCATCCCATGAACAAAACTTTTTAATCAATAAATCCCAAAATCAGCATTTCCCCCCATTTTCAACCAAAAAAATCCCTCTATTTGGTTTCCAGTCTTTTATAAAAGTATTTGTAGGTCCTTTCTTGATCAAACAAGTTAATTTAGCCATCTCCACTAATTCTGCCATCCATGCTTCCATTATTGGTGTTTTTGTAATCTTTCATCTTTGTGTATATAACGGTCTCAATGTTGTTACTGTATATAAAACCAATTATTTGTGAGCTTCTTTTTGAGCATCCCAAAGTCCCAATAAAAAAAGTTCTGGTTTTATATGAATGTCAATTTTTAAAACTCTGTATTTGTATTCAATATCTTCTTGCTTTTCCATATCACGCATGATAAAATGTTCCTTTATGTTTTTCACATTTCCAACAATAATTAGAAGTGCCTCCATACATCATAAGTAATATCTCTGGTGGCCTATACCAATGAAATATCATTTAAAAAAAGTTTTCTGTTAAATTGTAAGACAATGTGAATTTCAGACCTTTTAACCATATACTCTCCCACTGATCCATTTGAATATTGTAAACCAACATTCTTGGCCTATTTTACCATACACATATCTTTAACATTCCTCCGTTTCAAGTCTCAACGAAAGTTTTGTTTTCAAATTTCATTTTATCATGTTCTATTCTTGGTACTTTTTAAATCAGTATTCCCATCCCACTCCAGGGGAAGGATACTGCAAAATCCCCATTTCCTCCCGATCAGCTGGGACTTGGGAGGCAGAGAATAGATGGGGTAGAGCCAGTCAGAATTTTTACTACTGGTTCTCTGAACTATTCAAAATTTCCTACCGGTTCTCCAGAACGGGTCAGAACCTGCTGAAACCCACCTCTGAAGTAATTAACTATCAATCTTAATTTAATAATGATCAATGTTAATTAATGTGATAATTTAAAAGGCTTTCTCAAGCTGTGTGCGTGTGTATACTGTATATACATAAATAATATTTTTTGGGGGGGCAGACCTGACATATAAAGCTACCTTAATATTTCATGCCAACACATTTTTAAAACATACTTTGAATGCTTTATACAGTTTTGACCTACTGTACATGATTTTCATTTTATTGGCATCAATTTTCTACAATTCTTCAAAACTTTAGACGCACAAAAAAATTAAAAAGGGGCAAATGTTCCCATTTTATAGATCCATTTCATAACTGTAAATTCTACTGATTTTGCTGTTTGTCCTACCTATAACTTTCTGTGTATTGCTGTGTAGTGTTTGTTTCATTTCCAAACAAATAGGAAACAACAGAAATTTATTTTTAATTTCAGCTCATCACTGGCTGTCCGTATGATTCATAATTAAAATGACTGAGACAGCCATGGCAAACCACTTCCAAAACCTTGCCAAGAAAACTATGGGAGCTTGTTGAGGCAGTTGCCAGGAATCGACACTGACTTGAAGGCTCGCACACATAAATGTTTCATTTTTCATTTGTTTTAATGTATGTCTCTAAAACACCCCACTCCTTAAAATATTCAGGGTGGGAAAAGGAATTCCCTATGCTGGCTGGGGAATTCTGGGAATTGAAGTCCACAAGTCTTCAAGTTGCCAAGGTTGGACATCTCTGCTATAAACTACTGGAAAAAGCAGAAAGCAATCCCTATTACCACACATTCAGAGCTTATATGTTTATAATTGCTAGCATATAGACTTGGCTCAGATCTCCAGATAAATGTGTCAGGACAAAGGAAACAGATCTGTAGCCCAGATTCACCAAAACCATATGTTCACTAAACATCTGAAAAAAATTCCGATACTACTTACACAGAGGTTTTGTGTCCATCAACATAAATTTATTGCAAGGGTGGTGAGGGGAACTCTGCATGCAGACTGATCATTTGTGCTACCTCAGAAAGAACAGTACTATATCTGAAGGGTGGCCCAATCAATCAGAAGATGATAAAATAATAAGAGCCTGTGAATTTGCTCAATGACAAACTTTGCTTCAAGGGATGAAGGTGGGGAAAAAATGAAGATGATAATTCCTCAACGCAAAGAAGGGCGGAAGACATAATTGTATGGTTTTTTTTTCTTTTTTTCTTGTTTCTTCTCTGCCTCCATACCTGACTGTTTATCTCTTTTGCACATGCTTTGCACAATTTTACTATAACTTTGAAAATCTCTAAGCTTCACTCAGCCTGCTGCCAGATAAATAAGCATGTTGGCTCTTTTACTTTATGGTAAATCTATTGAGGTAATTCTAATTAAGTCATTGTCATAGGAAGACTGAGTCTTCCTATTGTTTTTAGTCCTCCCAGTTGCTGTAGGTTGCCTTATTATTTTTTGCAGTTCTTTTTTCATCCAGAAGATTTATTTTATTTCTGAATACACTGCAGTTCAATCAAGGCAGATACCACTGCAGATAGAGACTGTATCCCCTATCCCCATAGCCCGTACCCCAGAGCTAGATCTAAGCACAGGGGTGTGAAACTCAAGGCCTGCGGGCCGGATCCAGCCTATGGAGTGCTTAGATCTGGCCCATGGGGCTGGCCTGGAAAGAGCAAAGGATGGGCCCATGGTGCCTTTGCTAGTGAAACTGAGCCTGGGGGGCACATGTGGGCCCCCCACACCCTGTTTTTGGCCTGGACGGCTTCCTGCAGCCCTCTGCCAGCAAAAAGAGAGCTCAGGGGGGCATGCAGCCCTCTGGGCTGAATTTTCACTGGCAGAGTGCGGCAGGAAGCTGTCTAGGCTGAAAATGGGCACCGGGAGGGGGGGGGCACATGCGCTTCCCCAGGCCCTGTTTTCAGTGGTAGAGGGCTATCAAAACAAACTAAAAACAAAACAAAATCTGAGCATGCAAGAAGGGACAGGAAAGGAGAAAGGGAAAGAGAAAGATAGAGAAAAAGAAGGAAAGTTAGAAGAGAGCAAGGAAGGGAATTTTTTTTTTAAAAAAAATTGATTTATATGCCGCCCTTCTCCGGAGACTCAGGGTGGCTTACAATGCGTTAAGCAATAGCCTTCATACTTTTGTTTATTTATACAAAGTCAGCTTATTGCCCCCACAAACTGGGGGCAATTTACCTACCTTAGAAAGGATGGAAGGCTGAGTCAACCTTGAGCCTTGGTGAGATTCGAACCTGCAATAATTGCAGGCAGCTGATGTTAATAACAGGGCTTTAGACCACTGTACTATCCAAGGCAAATTAAGGAAAGAGGGGAAGGAAGAAGAAAGGAGAAGGAAGAGGGAGGGAAGGAAGGAAGGAAGGAAGGAAGGAAGGAAGGAAGGAAGGAAGGAAGGAAGGAAGGAAGATTATAATGAGGGTGAGGGAGGGCCTCAGGGAAGTCCTGCCTTAGCATTTGGCCACCACAGGTGTCCACAACATGAGTCACCATGGCCACACACCCCTGCCCACACCCCATGCCCTCCCCAGCCCTCCGAGGTCAAACACAACCCTGATGCAGCCCTGAATGAAATCAAGTTTTGACACCCCTGGTCTAGCACAACTCCATTGTTGTAGGAGTTATGAGTGTTATTCTATTATACCATTTACAGATTTCTCTCAAGTTTTGATGATACCTATCTTCCAAGCTGGTGGAGGCTTTGTAGCACAGGGCATGCCAGCAGGTTCTGCAGCAGCCACAGCTTCTAATTCCCTTGACTGGTTTATCACAGTGGTGTAAGGTTTTCTTCAAAGTGTCTTTGTAGTACTTGGTGGATGACTTCAGTACACAAAAGAGCAACTGTGAGGCTTTGTGGTAGTCAGCCATTCTGATGACACCCATCATATATGGGCTCTAATAATCAGAGACTCTATGCTGGTGGACTTTATGTGATTCAAGACCTCCAAGTTGGAGACACAGTTTGCCAATAAATGCCAAGTATACCGAACGTGCATGAGGAATTTCTCCAGTTGTGTGATGTGTCATCAGTACAGAGTCCAGGACTCACAACCATATTTATTTTATTTATTTATTTGTATTTTTCGTCAAGCATGTATTTTATGACTGATACATGTGTAAACATAATTATAAATACATGAAATGGATACGAATAAAAGAAAACATTAGGACAGGGACGGTAGGCACCCTTGCGCACTTATGCACGCCCCTTACAGACCTCTTAGAAATGGGGTGAGGTCAATAGTAAACAGTCTAACATTACAATTTTTGGGGTTGGGGGAAGAAACCACAGAGTCAGGTAGTGCATTCCAGGTGTTAACAACTCTGCTACTGAAGTCGTATTTTCTGCAATCTAGTTTGGATCGGTTTACCATGAGTTTGTATCTATTGTGTGGTCTTGTATTGTTTTGGTTGAAGCTGAAGTATTCATTGGCTGGTAGGACATTGTAGCAGATAATTTTATGTACTATGCTTAGGTCAGACCGAAGACTGCAAAGTTCTAAATTGTCTAACCCAAAATTTCAAGACTGGTGGCATAAGGTATTTTTTTGCGAGCAGAGGAGTGGAGGACTCTTCTCATGGAATATTTCTGGACTCGTTTGATTGTATTAATGTCCGATATGCAGTGCAGGTTCCAGACAGATGAACTGTATTCAAGAATTGGTCTGACAAAAGTTTTGTATGCCCTAGTTTGCAGTTCAATATCACAAGAGAAGAAGCTACCCAAGATTAGGTTAACAACTCTTAATGCTTAACTCTTAATAGGAGAGAGGAGATAACCACAGCTCTGTAGACTTCCAGCTTTGTGTGGAGATATATATGTTATACTGATTGAACAATCTAGTTCACAGCTATCCCAGAGCCTGGCTAATGTTGATGATTGTGAAATCAATTTCTTTGTCCAAAGATCCATCCCTTCAGATGATGCTTCCAAAGTATTTGAAGCTGTTTACATTTGTCTGATAGATACCATCAACAACGATTTTTGGTTCTATGGGCTTGAAATTTGGCATGGCCTAATAAAATACTTCAAGCTTGTTCCAGCTGATAGTCAGGCTGAAGAACATAACAGCGTCTGAAAATTTGTTCGGCATCAGCTACTGTATAAATCACTTTGTGTACCACAAATGTACAGTCATCAGCAAAGAGGATTTCTTGAATAACTGTATGGAAGCACTTCATCCATGCATGCAATGAAGGTCAAAGAGAGATCCATCCAGTCCTGACTGGGGAATTCTAGGAGCTGAAGTCTGCACTAGGTTGAGAAACACTGACTTAGAGATATGCTCCAATCACGTATCCACGTGAATTCAGAAGCATCTCTTCAACAGTTTTCCAGCATTAAAGAAATACATATAGATTCTAGATCCCTAGCTCATACCAACAATGTTAAAATGGTTTTTGTCCTTATAATCCTCTCTTTTTAGACTGGCAGTAGCAGCAGAAATTTGATTCATTTTGTGTCCACCCTTCCCCCACTTCCAAATCTTTGGAACAAAACAATGCATAGTTTTGACAAGGCTTATAAACAAGGCCTGGAGTTAGTGCTGTGTAACTTAATATTCTTTCCACACAGCCACACTGTCATTCTGATGTCAGATTTCTGCAGAAAATCCTTGTAATGAAAAACAGGTCATCAGGTTCCTGTGTTTCTAGGATCTGGGCCCCCCCTCCCCACACACACACTTCCAGCCCCTTGTGTTTTGAGTTACTTACTGGGAGGTGTCACTTCAAATCCATGTGGGTTGCTGAGAAAGCTGACAGATTCCACAAGCTGCATGTTTTCGTAGTTGGCGGAAATGGATGCTAAACACAATGTCATCTAGATTGAGAATAATGGTTCTTAAGTGTTCCCCGTTGTTTGCAATAAATATTTTTTAAACCGCAGCTCATGACTAGCCTTGCCTGTTTTAAATGACTAATAATGTGAAACTTGTCATAATTCCTTACCTATGAGGACTAAAGAGGTCCAATCAAACATTCTAGGAGCTGTCTGGGAGGCATAGGCAAGTTCTTTCCTACCATTAGTTCAGATGATGGGTCTTGAAATACTAATAAGGATTGGGCCTAATATTTCTATCCAGCAAAGGTGTCTACAGGATGTAGTTAAAAAGACAAATTGATGGCCATGATGGTGTTATGGAAGCTCCGCCAATTTGTATGAGTATTATACCATTAGGACCACCCAGCATCTTAACTGTTATTACCATTCCCTGCAGATAACTCTGTCTTCTCTATTCTATGAAGTTTATTTTCTAGCGACTGTACCGCTTGGGATGTTTTATCATGCATTCTTGTAAGGTAAGAATTGCATTGTGATCTGAGGAACTTAACCAACAATGAACCTGTGGTCTGAGGATCCTCCCTATTCAAAGTCCAGTTGGTTTTTTAATAACAGTTTTATGATGGAATCTTGTTTAAGGAAGTCTCTGTCCGTTAAGTTTACAATTATTATTGTAATATTTGTGCCTTTGAGGCCCCTCCTCAGCAAGTTCAGAAATGGTTTGCCATTGCCTCCTTCCTAGAGCCAATAGGGTGTGACTGGCTGAAAATCACTGAGCTAGCTTCAGGCCCAAGGCAGAACTAAAACTCCAAATCTCCCGGGTTCTAATCTAATGCCTTAACATTACACCGAATTGGCTTTCATAAACATTGAGTTATCTTTCACAGTAAATAATTGTAAACATAATGAAACATAGTAGAATAATTAAAATCTTTATAGGATGATAGATAGATAGATAGATAGATAGATAGATAGATAGATAGATAGATAGATAGACAGACAGACAGATGATTGATAGATATGATAGACAGACAGACAGACATAGATGATAGATCACAGATGTCAAACTCGCACCGTCACATAGTCATCACGTGACGTTTGCGACATTTTTCCCATTCACGCAGCTGGGGTGACCTTGGCCTGTACGTGATGCATACGGGCCATGGGCCGCCATTTTGACAGCCCTGTGTTGATAGATAGATGATACAGAGATACAGAGACACAGATTACCATTATGAATGGTGGCAATGAAAGGATGATCTTTGCATTTTCTGCCTTAGGCAAATATACTTTGTAACACACTTTACCTTGAGTACTCCGCATATCCTGAAAATCTGGACCTCTAATGCCAGTGTGGTGAATTAAAACCTTCTGGTAGACAGCTAGTCATATAAAGAGAAGATGGCAGTAATTTAGTGGTTCATAAGCACGTTCTTATAATCTTTCGTTTCAGATAGACTTTTAGCTGGATGATGAAATCATGGTGGGGATGGTGGTATCAGGCACAATAAATTGAGATAGAGATGTTTTCATTCTTGCTTATGATATAATGGGGAGAATGAGGACAAGCAGAACAGGGTGAAGGCAAGTCTCCTCTACATAAACTTCTTTAAAGATTGTGGGAGTGATCTAAACAAGCATGTATTGTTTATGTGTAAAGACATTGTGATAGGTATTGCTAGCTGGACTCCAACTAATAGCTATTAACTCAGTTGCCAAGCAATGGAGCAGCTTCTTCTTGAGGAGGTAGCTGAAAAAACATCTAGATCTGGTAGCATTAACAATGAGAATAATATTGATATTTGACAGCAGCTGGGCACAGGGTTAAATATTTGCCTACAGTTAAATGCAGCTAATGCCAATCAGAACTTGCTACAGATACTGGGCTACTGGTCCAATAACTGACAGTGCTTGTCGGTGTTGTTGCCTGTTCTTTGCAGCAGCAATATTGTTCCACCACCACGTCTGGAAACCTAAATCAGGAGGTCTGAATAATCATGTGATGTGTAGTGGCAGCTTAGGGAAAAAAATTGGTTACCCAGAGGTTATTTTGATAAGAAAGAAATCTGGAAACTTGACAATGGCTAGGACTGGACACTTTTTGTAGAGAAGGTTGCAGAACTTCAGAGAGTCCCTAGAGGGCAGCAAATACCGTATTTATCGGAGTATAAGACTCACTGGAGTATAAGACGCACTGGAATATAAGACGCAGCTTAGTTTTTGGGGAGGAAAACGGGGAAAAAATCTGCCTACCAGGTATTCATCTGGCTAGTGTCCTTAGTCTGGTCAGCTTCAGGACATTAGTTTGCTGGTTTTTTATCCCCTACTTGGGGATAAAACACAGCTTCTAAGGCACATCTGAGAGGAAACAGCAATGAGAAGAGGAGGCAAAGCATGGGGAGATCACTTCACTTGGCTAGCGCCTAGTTAGGGCTGAAAAAAAGCTTCTAAAAGAACGAGAGCATGGAGATTGCTTCACTCTCTAGCGCCTCGTTGAAGCACAGCGGAGAGTCGAGGGAGCAGGCAAAGCTGGGAAGATCGCTTCACTCGCTAGTGCCTCATTAGCGCCTCGTTAGGGCTGGAAAAAAGCTTCAAAAAAGCTACATTGCGAGTATAAGATGCAACCAAATTTTCAGCCTCTTTTAGGGGGGAAAAAGGTGCATCTTATACTCCGAAAAATATGGTAAGATGCAGAATGCTCTATTTTTTTTTGTTGTGCTCTAGTGGTCAGTTGCTGTTTTGCGGCCATACAGGATAGTCTAGTTATGTCAGCACCAAACACAGCATTACACAACATGCTCAGGGCTATGCTTCAGTAGCATATTAGGCCAGGATTCCTATTGTTGAGGGATGGGGCGTTTCAGGGTTTCCATGGGGCTTTGCCTAGAGCCCCCTTGGAACAGAGAAATGAAGTAAAATTCTCAAAAAGATTGGATGGCTCTATTTTTAAAGATCTGGTTTTAATAATTAATGTTCAGAAGAAACAAATCAAAATAGGCAAGCACCCATTTGCTGTTCATGGGCGTGAAACAGAATTCTTCCAGAACCTGAAAAGAAGATCAGACAATTCTTGCACAAACATATGTATGCTTCATCAAACACACACTCATATACACCTCCCTTTGAAGCTAAAGACATTTTAGCACAAAAGAAAAGAATCCAGGAACAATAAAAAGATCATAGCTGCCGTGAGCTCCCTCTTCTTCCATAACAGAATAAGCTTGGAAGTCTCTTCCCTGATCAAGTAGGAGATCCTGTTTGCCCGGCGAACCAGTGGTAAGAATATGTGAAGCCCACTGCTGTTTCCATCCATTGTTTCTTGTCCTGCTTTCAGTGCTTTTAAGAAGCACCTCTTCTTTGTGGCAATCCCTTAGATATTGGAACACTGCTATCCTGTCACCCCTAGTCCTTCTTTTCATTAAACTTAGACATATTCAATTCCTGCAACTGTTCTTCAGATATTTTAGCCTCCACTCCAAACAGCTCTGGGCTCAATAAGATTTGTCCATGGCCCACTGATGAAATTTATCTGAACTACTGAGCCAAGTATTAAGAATCCCAGATAGTGGAAGGGAAAGCTGGACACACCTTAATAGAGTGAATTTTCCTGCTCCTGGTTGTATTTCAGTTCACTTATTGGCATTTTCCATTTAGTCATTTCTTGTCAGAAAATTTATCTTTGCTGACAATCTGTGTTTTCTTGGGGCAACCTGGTCTACCCAATTATTGGATGGACTACACTGCTTCTGTTTTTGCCTTTCAGCCTCAATCCAGGAGCCTTCACAGGCAGTCGTTTTCACGACAAACTATTTTTGTGTTGAATTTATGTTTTACCGACAAAGAAATAAAGGGAGACTCGTATAGATCTATTTCAAGCTATTTAGCTCTCATCAGCTAGCCATACCCTTCTGGGATTCGAACCCAGGCTGACTATCTGTACATCTGATTATACTTCTTCATTTCCATATCATGCAAGTGGCAGCCCTGAATGGAATTTGGAAGATTTTATTTAAGCAATCATCAAATGACTAAAAGCCCCACTTCTTCTCCTTAAGCTTCACTTCCACCTTCCACTTATGTTTAGCTCCCTTTATCCTCCTCAAAATTAAACACAGCTAAGACTGGGAGAGAGCTTGCTGTTTGGGGTTCACTGCCTTTATCAGTGAAAGCTAGCAAGTAATCCTAAATCTGATGCTCATTACATCAGAAGACCTGTGAAAGAAACATCAAAAGGAGACTAATACCAGCTACAGAAGAAGTTGACAGGCAGGATCATCACATACTGGATTTCACATGGGGTGTACATGGGGGTGCAGGGATGCTAAAGTGGTGCTTGAATTGTGAAGAGATGTGTATCCCCCGGCAGTGACATAATGGCATCAGAATTCACTTACTGCACTATCAGTCTCTGAAAAGTAATCTTAGATTCCTTTTCCAAAGGACAGACTGAAGGGAGGGACTGGATACCTCCCTGCTGTTTTTGGTCTTTATTAGTCAATCAGCCACACCAAGGGCATTAAATGCATTTTAGTTCTATACCTGTGACAGACTATCTGCTCAGAGTTAAATTTCAAACTTATCCTTGAAAAGCTCTTTGCAAGGATATTAACTTTTTGACATATCACTGTCACTTAGATACATAGTCTTGAGCTGACGTTTATTCATTTTGCTGTATTTGTGGTGACCTGTATATTTCAGTAGTTTCTTACCATCATGGCATTAAAAGGCAGAGTCTGGATAAGTAAGAGAAGAGAAGGGAAGGGAAGGGAAGGGAAGGGAAGGGAAGGGAAGGGAAGGGAGGGAAGGGAAGGGAAGGGCAGGGGAGAAGAGAAGAGAAGAGAAGAGAAGAGAAGAGAAGAGAAGAGAAGAGAAGAGAAGGCCATGGCAATGAGTGCACAGTTGGGAGAACTGAAAGAACAGGTTAGGGATAAGATTGTCATGGAGAAAATCTATGTAGTTTTTAGAAGTCAAAATGACTTTAAGGCACATATCAAATCAACTAAGCAATCAATCTGGATACATTCTTCATCCAATGGCTCCAATCTTATAAAACGTTAAACAAAGGTCTAGAAGTCACAACTGATCTTCACATCATCCAGGAGTGTAACTGGCAAAGAAGAAAGGAAGTTGTGTGTCATATTCGTTATAAACCATGTCATGTACTTTATGACTACAGCATAATACAAGCATTTTTTGAACCCTTGGAGAAAATAGAGGTCCAGTGACATCATTATCATTTTAGGTAAATTAATGGCCAACAGCTTCCAAGATATTTGTCTTTTGTACAGGGTGGATTGCTTTAGAGATGCTACAAGCCCCAGAATAGGAGATGGGGTAGTACCTCTTCTTTATCATAAAGGAGGAATTGTCAGTGTGATTTCCTGCAGATCAATTCACAGCAAATTGGACCCCAGTTGGTAAAAGATTGATACCTGAGGCTGTAATGGGCAATCCAGATTCTCAAGTCGGAAAAAAGTCAGAGTTCTTGGCAGGTGTTCACATGTGCTATCAAAGCAGTTTGAAGACCAGTTGAACAATTGAAGATAATACACAGCACTGGAAGTTCTTCTATTAAATATAGAAATAGTTAAGGGGCCCCAAACCAGTCGTTACACTGGAGAAAAAGAAAAAGAGAGAGGAGAGAGAAAGGGGGGGGGAGAGAGAGAGAATGGGTTTTCTGAAAGCCCAACAATTTCCCATTAGACTCTCTGTTCTGTGGCATGCCCTACTCTGAAAACAATTGCAGAAGGCCATCTGATTTCTATGTCATTTAGCAATTAATCATGACAAATAAGTCATTTATAAACAATTGCTTGCTATGGAATGATTGCAGCTGTCATGGTAGATCCTGCAATTTTTTTCCCCCTTCTCCAGGATATTATTTTTGAGTTGACCCATCATTAAACAACACAGTGCTTGGAGTGTTTGGAAACTGGGTTAAAAGTGCACTTTACCACATGTTTACATTTTGTTATGTGTATAATATTATCTACTAAAACTTCAGAATCAGGAGGAAAAACTCTGCTGCTAACTAGCTCTAGCTTCAGTTTGGACTCTTCTCTGAACTGCAGTTGTCGTTCAAATGGATCTGATTTGTTGTGGTTTTATTGAATCAAAAGTTCCATGTTTCTTCAGGTTCAGGGACGATGGAAAAAGCCACTTTCTACCAGCTACACAGCAGTCAGACTCATTCAGAATAGCCTACAGTAGCATTTTCAGCCAGGGTTGAATTTTTTTCCCCTAGCTGGATTGAATTTAGGACTTTCTATAGACTAAAACACAAACACTCCAAACTGGAAGAAACAAAAACCTTTGTAGTTGGAATACATGTTTAACCATATCCAGAGTCAAGACTTAAGAAATGTCATTTGCCTTAAATGTCGCATGAAGTGAGGTCAGTAGAGCTAGAGAAACTAAAAGTTGACCATTCCATGAACCAGAAGTTAAATTGCAGAAAGCTTCAACCAGTGGTGGAATTCAAATTTTTTGCTATTGGTTCTATGGGTGTGGCTTGGTGGGCGTGGCATGGCTTGATGGGCATGGCTTAGTGGGTGTGGCAGGGGAAGGATACTGTAAAATCTCCATTCCCTCCCAATCAGGTGGGACTTGGGAGGCAGAGAATAGATGGGGGCAGAGCCAGTCAGAGGTGGTATTTACTGGTTCTCCGAACTACTCAAAATTTCTGCTACCAGTTCTCCAGAACTGGTCAGAACCTGCTGAATACCACCTCTGGCTTCAACTTTAGAGAAGGAGAGTTGTCTGCCTCCATGGCTGACTCTTTCCTGACAGCAAGAAAGACTGGCTTCAAAGGAACAAAAGGAAATATATCAGGTGAAATCATGTATATCTACTGTAGTCCTCTCTGATTCTCTCTATCATTTCCCCACCCCCCAAAAATAAGAACTTATGCCAGCTAACGTAGTTACATTCTTTACCTTTGTTACAGTCAGAAGGAAATTAAAAAATATGGAACAAGTGGAAGGAGAAGGGGGAAAAATACAAATATCTCTCCTGCTCCAGTTCTGCCCCACTGCTAAAATTCAGCAGCATACAAGATAGAGGAGACATGATCATTTGTTGTTAGTTGCGAAGTCGTATCTGACCCATCGTGACCCCATGGACAATGTTCCTCCAGGCCTTCCTGTCCTCTACCATCCTCTGGAGTCCATTTAAGCTCATGCCTACTGCTTCAGTGACTCCATCCAGCCACCTTATTCTCTGTTGTCCCCTTCTTCTTTTGCCCTCAATTTTTCCCAGCATTAGGTTCTTCTCCAGGGAGTCCGTCCTTATTAGGTGGCCAAAGTCTTTGAATTTCATCTTCAGGATCTGGCCTTCTAAAGAGCAGTCAAGGTTGATCTCCTCTAGGACTGACCGGTTGGATCGCCTTGCAGTCCAAGGGACTCACAGGAGTCTTCTCCAGCACCATAGTTCAAAGGCTTCAATTCTTTGACGCTCAGCCTTCCTTATGGTCCAACTTTCACAGCCATACATTACAACTGGGCAAACCATAGCCTTGACTATATGCACTTTTGTTGGCAGGGTGATGTCTCTGCTTTTTAGAATGCTGTCTAGATTTGCCATAGCTTTCCTCCCCAGGAGCAAGCATCTTTTAATTTTTTGGCTGCAGTCCCTGATTCTCTCTTTCATTTCCCCACTCCCCACCCCAAAAAATAAGAACTTACACCAGCAAACATAGTTACATTCTTTACCTTTGCTATAGCCAGAAGGAAATTAAAAAGATGGAACAAGTGGAAGGAGAAGGAGAAAAAATACAAATATCTCTCCTGCTTCAGTTCTGCCCCACTGCTAAAATTCAGCAGCATACGATATAGAGAATAGGAGACATGATCATAATTGTGCCCAAAATTTCTATTGCTAAGCTGGTGACTGAACTTGGTCCCATTTTATACCCTTTTGCTGTTAAATTGTTAAGCAAATCACTGCAGTTGTGATGTGAATCATGCAGTCATTAAGCGAATCTGGCTTCCCCCATTTAGTTTGCTTGTCAGAAATCGGCTGGGAAAGTTACAAATACCAATAGCACTTAGACTTATATACTGCTTCTCAGTGCTTTACAGCCCTCTCTAAATGGTTTACAGAGTCAGCCTATTGCCCCCATCACTTTGGGTACTCATTTTACTGATCTCGGAAGGATGGAAGGCTGAGTCAACCTTGAGCCTGGTGAGATTTGAACTGCCAAATTGCAGGCAGCTGGCAGGCAGCAGAAGTAGCCTGCAGTACTGCACTCTAACCACTGCGCCATCATGTCTCAAATGGTGATCATATCACCCTGGAACAGTACAACATTCATAAAATACATGCCACTTGCCAAGCACCTGAATTTTGATCATGTGACGGTGGAAATGCTGCAATGGTTGTATGTGTGAAAACCAGGTATAAGTCACTTTTTTCAATGCTGTTGTAACTTTGAATGGTCACTGAATGAACAGTTGGAAATTGAGGACTGCCTGCATTTATTTGGCTACAATTCTTCTCTGAAGAAATAGTAGGTATATCAGTTAAAGATTACATAATGCATTGATACAACGGAAGAAAGGAGAAATGGGGAAGGCCAACTCTTTGCAAATGCATTAAAATGGATTGAGTTACTTCTGGCATTAAATGGAATTATCGTTTTCACACTCATAAAGGATTTATAGAATGCGTTTCCCCCCCCCCCACCCCAACCCTCCTTGTTCACAGCCTAAAGCCCTTGAAGCATGATTAATGCTGGTCTGGTCTCCCCTTTGCAGATGACACAGATGTACAACATTGATTAATGTCTGTTTAAAATTGGGAGTCGGGAGAGGAAATCTAACAATGAAGATTTGAGTCCATGCCTCATAGGCTTCGTGATGAAAAGAGGAGGAAAAAGACAGTTTGGACTTGCTTGACAGTAGCCAGCCAAACATTTTTATTAAACCCATGCTCGGATGATGGACCATCTAATCCGAGAATGTATTGTTTATTCTGAGGCTTTCTTCAAAGACCTCAACTGTGCTAGCAAACCATATGTGAAGGATGCATTGCAACTATAGAGCTAAGTTACAAACCATATTTGCTCCTGATAGTGCAAGGATGAACAGCTGATTCTAGGGAGCCCATGGAGAAAGATTATTTATATGGTTTCCTCATACTCCTACCAGGCAAATGTCACACTACTGTAATGCTCTCTACATGGGGCTCCCCTTGAAGAGCACTCGGAGGCTCCAATTGGTCCAGAATGCGGCCCCGCGGGTGATTATGGGGGCGACATGGCGCACCCATGTAAACTTCTCCTGCGCGAGTTGCACTGGCTCCCGGTGTCTTCCGGGTGTGATTCAAGGTGTTGGTTACCACATTTAAAGCGCTCCATGGCTTAGGACTTGGTTATGTACGAGATCGCCTTCTGCCACTAGCCTCCCACCGGCCAGTACGCTCCCACAGAGAGGGACTCCTCAGGGTGCCGTCGGCCAAACAATGTCAACTGGTGACACCCAGGGGGAGAGCCTTCTTTGTGGGGGCACCTGCCCTCTGGAATGAACTGCCCCCGGAGATTCGCATGATCCGCAACCTACGTACCTTTCGCCGTGCCCTTAAGACCCTTTTGTTTCACCAGGCCGGGCTGGCCTAGAAAATGAATTTTAATTGGGAATTTTAATTGGGTGTTTGTAGTTTTTAACATAAGGGCCAAATTTTAATATATTTTAAATTGTTTTTAAATTTTACGGTTATATGTTTGTTTTAATATGGCTGTACACCGCCCTGAGTCCTTTAGGAGAAGGGCGGTATAAAAATTTAATAAACTGAACTAAACTAAACTAAACAATCACCTCATAATGATTACTCTGGCATTTTTCTCACAGAAACACATATTGCATGGTTGATGACACTAGTGTGCTACTCCGAAAGTTGTGTAGGTTAAGCCTCATAAAACAACGGTTCCCCATAGTGAGATGGCAGCATTTAGAAATTTAGCTTCAGTCTACCAAGCTTCCTGGTTTTAATCTAAAGGTGCTTGCTGCGTTACATTTCATGGCAGGGCATTTGAGGGGATGAGAAATGTCAATTACAGTAACAACCATTTGGTGATTTCTAGCTTCCAAAAAACTGAACAGGGGAAATATGATAGAAGTGTAAACAATTATGCCTAGATGGAGAAAGTGGAGAGAGAAACTGTGTGCAACATCTGTCAAGGTATTGCTAGCCAGAATAATCAAACAACTCAATGGAGGAGTTTGAATTACTACTATGGAATTTACCAACACAAGATATAATATCAGTAGCCAAAAAAGAAAATAGAACTAAATTCATGGACAAAAAAATTGGCAAATAGTTCTACAAGGAGTCCTCGACTTACAACAGTTTATTTAGTGACCATTCAAAGTTACAACGGCACTGAAAAAAGTGACTTATGACCATTGTTCATGCTTATGACCCCATTGCAGGGGTCATAAGCATGCTGCCCGTTGCAGCATCCCCATGATCACATGATTCAAATTCAGGTTCTTAGCAACTCACTCGTATTTATGACGGTTGCAGTGTCCCAGAGTCATATGATCACCTTTTGTCATAATCTGACAGACAAAGTCTATGGGGAAGCCAGATTCATTTAACAACCGTGTTACTAATTTAACAACTGCAGTGATTCACTTAACAAATGTGGCAAGAAAGGTTGTAAAATGGGGCAAGAGTCACTTAAAAAATGTCTCACTTAGCAACAGAGATTTTGGGTTCAATTGTGATAATAAATTGAGGACTATCTGTAATACTCCTTCATACCTTTTGTTGGGAAGAAGACTAGAAAAACAAGTTTCATGTTAGCAGCTGGTTGGCCACAATAATAACAGAATAGATGATCCCTTTGTACACCCCGATACACTTTAAATGTTTTTAATAATCTGGCTTCCATGTTCTCAAACTCCAATATGTTGCCAAATTTTAAACATGTTTAAAATTTTGATTTTGGCTCAAATCTACAAGCAATCATATGCTGCTTTCCTCAGAAATGAATTGTTCTCTTCTGTAGGGCTGCCTGCTTAATAGCTCACTCACTCAGTTCAAATAAACACCAAAGCTTTCAAAATGAAAAATAAATTATTGTACAATTGCTAGCCAAAACTGTCATACTGCATTAGAGGGCTCATCAATGATGTTTAAATGGAAACCAGTAAAATGTGAGTAGAGGTAGATGAGCTGAAATTCTTTTATTAAATAGATACAATCATCAAGGAGTTTGGCCAGATCGTACAAGCAAATTATAACTGAAGCAACACTTGTTTAGAAAGAAAAAGTAGGGATTTATTATCCTATTAGTTGATGTTTCTTTTGTAGAAGAGAAGCTGTCATGGTGTCCTGGGCAGAAAGTCAAAATTTCCATTTACCCATGATGTTTAAAAAACATGCTCTTAAAAAGTTGAAAGTACCACGTTTTTGACTGGACAGCATAAATAGATTTGAACTGTTGTCACTAGAAACCACAGACCATCTTGTAAATGATACACGTTCCACCAGCATAATGTTAATTACATAGTTCTTCCTTCCCAAGGCTCTCAAAAATTAGATGTCATTTAAATAAATGCGACCAAAGAGCATAGCTTAAATTCTTAGAGCTCTGATGAGTTCAGTAGGATTTAGGTGAACATAGTTCCAAAGTGACTGAAGATGCATAATCAGAGTCCTGCCAATTTGGCCCTCTAATTCAGACTGGGTGATGCAATTTTTTTTTAGAGTTACAAATCTGGGCTGCAAAAAATGGAGATTAGAAATAGATAACAACAAACCCAGAAGGATAGTCTTCTATATCTCCAGTGCCATCTTATGACCATCTGGATTTTTGCAAAGGGGAACTGATTTATTTTTTTTAAATTTGATTTATATGCCGCCCTTCTCCGGAGACTCAGGGCGGCTTACAATGTGTTAAGCAATAGCCTTCATACTTTTCTATATTTATACAAAGTCATCTTATTGCCCCCATAATCTGGGTCCTCATTTTACCTACCTTAGAAAGGATGGAAGGCTGAGTCAACCTAGAGCCTGGTGGGATTTGAACTTGCAGTAATTGCAGGCAGTAAGTGGATGTTAATAACTGCCTTAGTCTACTGAGCCACCAGAGCCCCTATTGATTGAATTTATGTGAAAGAGCCCCTTCTTTATAAAGATAAGGGTTAAGAATTCTAAAGCACTTGTGGAAGGCCCATCTATGTCTTTTGACCCCAGGAGATCAAAAATAGGCAAGGATGTGTTTGTGGGCACAATTCGACCCTAGATGTTTGGTGATACTGAGAATTCAGGCACTTTTGACATCTACTAGGCCCCTTGCCTACCAGATTTGTGTCTAGATTTTTATGACATTAAATAGAAGATGTAATATGACATAGATGCTATTGATCAGTCTCCGCATAACATTCAGCCATCAAAGATGGTTTAGAGATGGTTTAGAGCCATCAAAGATGGGGTCTCCAACCTGCGCATGCTGGCTGAGGAATTCTGGGAGTTGAAGTCCACAAGTCATAAAGTTGCCAAGGTTGGAGACCACTGGTTTAGAAGATACTATGACTGTGTTCCAAACCAAGCTTGTAAAGATATACAAAACATTTTCAATTTAAAATATTTTGAGTTCAAAACATTCCACAGAACAATGGGGCCTGAGTTTGAAATATACTGTATTCTTCCATCTCTGCTAGAAGCATTTTAGCTCAAAACTAACAAAAGAATAGGGCATTCAGTCTCTATATCAGGGGTGTCAAACTCAAGGCCCACAGGGTGCTTAGATCTGGCCCACAGGATTGCTCTGGAAACAGCAAAGGACTGGTCCGCGGTGCCTCTGCCAGCAAAAATGGAGCTCAAGAGGGCCGCACGTGGCCCTCCTGTGCTCCGTTTTTACTGGCAGAAGGCTGCAGGAGGCCATCGCAGCTGAAAACGGAGCTCAGGAGCCCGTTTTCACTGGCTTAGCCCTCGGGCCACCACAGGTGCCCCCAACACAAGTGACGTCGAACTGGCCATGCCCACCCCTGCTCCCCTGAGATCAAACACAACCATGATGTGGCTTCAATGACATCAAGTTTGACACCCCTGCTCTATATCTTTCTACGGCATGTGAATAGTTTTGTATATGCCTGGTAAAGAACTTAGTCTATTCACCTCATGCAGAATTGAGCAGCCTAGTTAGCAATTGCTATGCCAAGTCGTTTAGGTGAGATGGGCAGAGTAGAAATCTGATGAGTAAATAAATACAGATTATCCAGAATTGGCCTCAGCTACTGCAAAGGAAACAGGAAAATTGCAATAAAAAACTGCTAGTGAGCTAGAAAGGCATTTATTGGGCTGTGTATTTTTCTTACTGTAGGCCTTTCCAAAAACTCTCCAAAAGTGCCTTTTCAAATTTCAGTATGGAACAAAAAATAAAAATAAAAAAATGGCAGGGGTTAGGAGATTAACATCAAGATCCCTTTGCCTGTTCTTGGAAGTGCTCAAGACCAAATTCTGAAGGAGAGAGCAACTGCAATTTAAGAGTAAGTTCTGTAGTTTTCTTCCAAAATTAACAGTCAGGGATATTTGATGCCTCCTGAAGAATAATTGCACACAGGAAGGTTGCTTACACATTGCACCCACCCCACAAAAACATTAGGAAATGTAATGGCGTTTGGCAGAAGATTCAGCATGCCCGGCACATCATTAGCTGCAAAGATACCCAAGCTGCTTGGCTACTGAGCACCCAGACCAGTGGTGGGTTGCTACCAGTTCTCCCCGGTTCTTGTGAACTGGTAGCGGAAATTTTGAGTAGTTTGGAGAACCGGTAAATACCACCTCTGCCTGGCCTCTCCACTACCTATTCTCTGCCTCCCAAGTCCCAGCTGATCGGCTAGAAGGAAAAAATCAGGGCTCACTTGACAAAGAAGAGAAGAAGAAAAAAAACAAGACACCTTAGCTTTAAATTGAGAAGCCAAAAGCCTTCCAACTGATCGGCTAGAACCGATCCGCTCCTTGTAAACTGCTCGGTGGTGGTTGATTGGCAATTGAGGCCAAGCTGCCTGAAAGTGGTTTCTGATGCTCTCGATGGTGGCAGAGCGGCAAAAAACTGTTTAAACTCTTGCCGCGGCGCTTCAAAGGGCCACCCTACAGCTGATCACTGGTAAAAGGCAGTGTGGTGGTAGACCAGTGTGCTTCAAAAACAAATGGGTAGATCGGTGCGCTCCAAAAACAAATGGGTAGACCTGTACGGCTCTGCAAGCAGTTAAAAGCCTGGTAGACCAGTACCTCTACTAAATCCTAAAGAATTGTCTGTCACATGACCATCAAACCATGCCCACAAAATAAACCATGCCCACAGAACCGATGGTAAAAAATTTCAGAACCCACCCCTGACCCAGACATGTTTTGTTTCGAATATAGTCAGGGGTGGGATTCAGCTGGTTCTGACCGGTTTAGGCGTACCGGTAACTCCGACGATCAGCTGAAAGCGAACCGGTTCGCTCCAATGATCAGATGGGCCTGCCTGCCCCTGCGCTATAACATACCTATATTTCTTTTGTTTTAAGCCCAGCTGAGAGGCAAGGCAGAGCGGATTGCCACACCTCAGCTGTTTTACTCACTCGCGATTCAGTAGAAGGTAACTTTCAATCGTAATGTGCATGCGGGAAGCGCGGATTTGGCGCGCATGCAAGCAAAGCAAGCACAGCGAACCGGTTGTTACAACCAGTGAATCCCACCACTAAATACTATGCATTCACTTCTTCTTTCTAAAACAATACAGAGAGGAAGATATAATACAAGTCATAATTTCATACTAGATATCTACCTTGTTCATCCTGCCTGTGACATCATTATAGCATCTATGGATACCCCAGTGCATTGAGCCACTGCCAGACATACCTAAACACTAAATGTAAGTTTTCTACAATGGGAGACGTTGTCAGAAATTAACTCTTCAAGGGTGAAATTTTCTTACGCATCATTGGATGGAGATGCCCCCTCCCATAAAAAAAAAGATCCTAGAGTTCCCCCTCAGGCATTTCAGATTTGCAGCCAAGATGTTTTTTTGGCACTTAAGCCTCCTTAATTGTCAATGGATTGCATTTCATTGAAATGGATGGTTTTGTTAAAGACATATACATACATCTCTCTAGAATTGGTGCAAAAGGATTTTTTCCTTTAAAAGCTGTATGTGCGAATGTTTTTTAACATTTCCTGGAAATGAATTAATTCATGGGGGAAAGCTTCCATTCTAGTAAACATATGGAATGACTTACCGAGCCATTAGAGCAGCCGTTCCCTCTTTTCTTTACAGAGGACAGTGCTCTCTTTGAGACTTTCAGAGAACAATTGAAAATAGCCTCCAAGGGACCAGCTCTGTCTGAGGGTATCAGTGTCAAGTTCAAACTCAGTCTGAAGATAAGAGCCTAGGGAGAACAAGAGCCTTTGCATTTCCCATCCATATCTAGCACTGTTGTTGTTCAATCACTAAGTTTTGTCTGACTCTTCGTGACCCCCTGGACCAGGGGTCCTCAAACTTTTTAAACAGGGTCCCTCAGACTGTTGGGGGGGGGGCTGGACCTGCTGGGTGGGCATAGCTAGGTGGTCATGTGACTGGGTGGGCATGGCCAATTTAGCAGTCCATTAAACAATACACAGAATTAAACTTTAAATTTGTTATGCTCCTGGGGGTGGAAAGCAGGTTAGGGAAGGGATGTGGCTGCCTTGGGGAGGGGGTTTAGGGACTGTGTTTGTGTGTCCCTCCCTCCCCCCTCTCTCTCTGGAGGCTGGGGAGGCCAACCTCCTGAGACCTCCGCACGTCCCGTTTGGCTTCGGCATCCAGAAGGCAAGTGGGGGCCAGTGGGTAGGTGGGACGATGTAGCCGGGTCAGTCTTGCGGTCCTGTGCAGGTCAGTTTAATGGCTTCAGTGGGCGGTATCCAGCCCGTGGGCCATACTTTGAGGACCCATGCCCTGGACCATAGCACACCAGATCACTCTGTCTTCCAGATAGCTAGCATAGGGCCGGGCAAACCCACAGCTGTAGAATTATATGGGCCTTGAACCTCTTTTTCTGCAAATCTTTTTGCTATATGTCTGTGGAGATTCTCAGTCATCCAGGTCATGGATGTCCCAAAGTTGCTTTTTCAAGAGGCAACTGGACTTTCTGGTATTTCTTTGAAGACATTTTGCTTCTCATCCAAGAAGCATCTTTGGGTTTTTTTTTCTATAATTGAATAAAACAATAGCACAATTTTCTGCCATCTTGAGACAGGTAATACAGCCCTACTCCCCACCTCAAAAATATATTTTAGAAAAACAGCAAAGAACCTGCTTTCCCATAAAACCCATAAAGGAATAAATAAGGAAAATCCAGCTGTGGTCATTTATACTGCATTTATTCTGCATTTAATACTACTGCCTCACTCACACTCACAGCTAAGCTACTAATTATGGCCTCCAATCAGCAAAAAAATTCCCACCACCAAGCTAGTATCAGGGTAGCCAACTGACCAGGAATATACAGTAGGTGCTATCTGCTAAGGTTTATTCTAAAATTATAGTAATCTTTTCCAAAATCAGTCAGGAAATACAAATCAGATGCCAAAGGAAGACATCTTTTGTATTGTTTTGGATAACAATTCTCCAAAATTGGAGAACCTAAGTGTAACCTAATACCCATCTCTATGGGGCTTATATCTAAATAAAAATTAGGGTTGCATTGATATAAATAAGGATGGACTAAGCTAAAAATCAACAAGAGAATTTTTTAAAAAAACTTCTACTCCTAGGTTATATA
Organism: Ptyas mucosa; assembly: GCA_012654045.1. NCBI lineage: Eukaryota > Metazoa > Chordata > Lepidosauria > Squamata > Colubridae > Ptyas > Ptyas mucosa. The sequence goes on along the minus strand of WNWU01000003.1, from coordinate 44,262,478 downwards.
TTGCTATGCAAAGTGTACTGATTTCCCTTCATTAATTTCCCATTAAAGAACATCCTTATTTTCTTTTCACATTCCAATAGCCAGCTCTGCAATCTACACATCACTTGTCTAATTTCCAGATTTTGAAATATTTCCACTGACTTCAGTGAGGCGACTCCAGAGTAAGAGGTCGAGGAGTGCATTCCCTGGTGCTAAAGAAACACCTCAAGATGTGGAGTGGTGATATGGATTTTTAATAGAGTGGAGCCCAGCTAGGGTTGGCTGCTTTCCAGTGTTGCTATTAGCTGGCTCAGCACTATGTAGTCACCTGCAGATCCTGCTGGGTTTTCGTTCTTTCGTAGGGTTCAGCTGTTTTAAAGAGCAATGCCCTCATTTTAGCACACTGCTGCTCACAAAATCCACTTTTTATTTCCAAGGTAAACAGCCAAGAATTAAGCACACATTGTCTCTTGAGGACTACTGGCACATGCCCTAATTTGGAGGCTTTGAACCAGGAGTTCAAGGCTAGTTAATTAGCTAACATTTGGATATAGGATCACCATTCCTAGAGTTTTCTTTTCCTTTTTTGTTGGATGCATCCCAGGTCCAATAGCTGCCCTGATCAAGAAAGATCTTGGGTTGTTTGGACACAACAGAGGGTGGAAGCATTCAACGTGAACGTGAAGCAAGGCTGAGTCTGACTAGTACTTGGAAGGGAGACAGTTAAGGGAAACTGGGGCTGTAGCTATCCTGACAGATTGAGAAGTCAAATCCAATCCAAAAAACGCTGGAAGGAGACAATGGCAAACTCCTCCTGTATTGCTGCCAATAAAACTGCACAGCTGTGTTATTTATTTGTAAGCTACCCATTAGTGAAGGCTCTGAGTGGCTAGCAATCAAAATCATTTCATAAACTAAAAACAGCCCCCACAAAAATCATATGTAAAGCCACATCTAAACTCTTGAGTGTTTACAAACTCCCCATCTAAACTATATGAATGATATGAATAACAGAACTATCAAAAGGTATACAAAATCGTCAACTCACCCGTTTCAAACTTTTTCTCACAGCATGCCCTCCTCCTGTACTTGATGGAACGACCATGTCTTACGCACTCGCTTGAAACCAGCAGGAAAAGAACAAATCAAATCTGGAGAAGGCGTTCCAAAGTATGGGGGTCATTGAAATAAAAAAAAAATATCCCACGTCTGTCATCCCATCAGCTGGCATTCTTCTATGGGTGGGGCCCAGAGGGACTTCATCCTGAATGGATGAGCAGATGAATCTGAAAGAAGGCAGTTCCATACACTGTTCTTCCTTCATCCACTTTAGGTAATATAGACCCACTCAGCCTTCTCATCCACAATAGCAGGAGAAACTTTCTTACATTATTTTAGCCCGTCTGTTAAGTTCTGACAGGGTGTGCATGTTGTTCAAACAATGCCATTTGATGTGCTTTTTCTGTCTATCCACATCCCGTCTAACCCCTGAAGGTTCAAATTACTTCACCCCTATTGTTTTTATCTTGCACACCTCCCAGAGTCACTAAAAATCTAATTAGTAAATTTTAAAAAACTAGTTAGCAAGTGAATATAGCCAGTAATTCTTTTGCTTCTCTTAATTATTAATTTATATTAATCTGCACATTAAATTTGCCTTTACCAGTAGTGCTCAGGTTTTTGAATACTCAATCCTCCTGGGAGATCAGGACCATCAATGAATTAGAGTTGAAAATTATTTGGGTGAGGGATGGAAAGGCTCTTTTTTTAACAAAGTTCCCTTAGTATTCGTCTATTGGAAGTCTGAACAGCCAAAGCTACAATCTACAGTTGATGGAACCTCTCTTTCTCTTTAACATCCATCCATCACCTCACGCTTCTTTCTCATATACCTCTCTTCTCTTCTCTTCTCTTCTCTTCTCTTCTCTTCTCTTCTCTTCTCTTCTCTTCTCTTCTCTTCTCTTCTCT